>OY992773.1:6108429-6492667 GCA_963921325.1 Logfia minima
CTTTGTTTCATCTTGTAGTCGCATTCATTGTCTGCTTTGTAAGTGTGTAATTAATTTGGGGGAAAACATGAAATGGAGAAAACCTATATTACTTTTACACTTATAATCCTGACGTCAATCTTTCAAGCGGAAAATCGATGTGGCGAACTTTCTGGACATATTTAATGACATAGACTCACCACCTTTTTAATTTATTACACATCGTATTAAGTGAATTTTAAAAAATTAACAAAAATCGGCAACTTCTTACATACATTGGAGCAAAATTAGACTGATCTTGCATATAATGATACAATGTAAGCCTTGTTGGATGCACACTATAAATGTCAGACCTTAGTTTATTACATTTATAAACACTTACTCCTTTATAGATTCTAGCTTATGTGAAATTGTTTAAACTTTGAATTTAAACATGATTTTATTTCTCTAAGATTATTTGAGTTTTAAAGGTATTTTTTACATGAAAAACAATTTAAATTTAGATTCTTAATGAATTTGACTACAAAATAAAAGGAAATAGTGTAGGGAAATGTATTCAACTGTGACACGATGTTTATTGTGTGTAGTCAAACTTATTTTGGTTTATTGTGTATATACACCTGATACCTTATTAATTTGGTAGTCAGTAATGCTATGGTAACCATATAAGTTGTCATACCACCTTAGACGTCATCGCCACGTCATCAAAAACGTGTGACATGTTATCGATTACAAGTAATAAATGTAGATACAAACAATGGCCGTTATTGAATGTTCAATACACATAATAGACCAAAATGAAGTTGAGTTCATACGATAGACATTGTGCTATAGTTGAATATATCCATGTGCACTAATTCCTAAATAAAAATACTATATATGTTTTCCTCTCTAGTATGTGAACTTTTTACAAAACTTTTAACAAAGAATGAACGGAATAAATGTAGCGCATTTCTTTTGTTTATAGATGATTCCTATTTATATTACTTTATGATGTATTTAGACTTTATGAACAAAGATCAGGTGAGAACTAACTTTTAATTGGATGAGAATCTTGAGAATTCAACTGGACCTTTGACATTTTAGATAAATGAGATAAAAAAAAAATTAGATAGGTCTTCAGTTACAACACCTACATATCAGTCTTTACCAATTGTATCCACTTATTACTCACCCTAAGACCTAATATATCTCCATCAAAATTACACAAATCTGATCCTGTTTCTTCCTTTCGAAAATCACCGATTCATCGACACCAGTAACAACTATGTCCCTTCAGCAACATGATGATGAATCTGGATGTCTAGATCGTAGTCGCCAACTATAGATGCGATAGTGGCGTGATTGAATTGACAGATTCAACCATCAAATTAGAAATTGATGTCGGTTTTAACTAGCAATGTATGTGGTTGTTTGATGTGTTGCGGTGATTCAGACGTGGTGATATGCGGTTCCATTCTTTTGCCGGAATCTCAACGACTTTCATCTATAGTTTAATTAGGTTTTTGTGTTTATATGTTAACGATTAGCTTCCCAGTTTACTATTAATTTTAACATTTTTATTGAATCATTATCAAATAATGAGGGGACTAAGTAAAGAAAATTATATGTTCTCTCTGCATCTATTTTGTTTTGTGTGTTTTATAATTTTGCATCTATTTTCTTTGTCTTTTATAGCTCTGCATCTAATTGTATCACAATAATCATATTGAAAATAACTGTATATGTGGATGATTGCATCCAATTATCCACGTATAGTAAGATTATGTAAAATTGCATATGATTATAGTTTTGCATCTAATTATCTTTTTTTTAAAAGGGTAAATAATAACCCCTTATCATGAATATATACATTAATTCATGAATATATATATGTTTGTCTTATCCCCAAGACTTGAACTTTCACTTTATAAATGGAAGGTCACGTCGATGAATATATATATGTTTGTCTTATCCCCGAGACTTGAACTTTCACTTTATGAATGGAAGGTCACGTCGATAGCGCTAGATCAATAACCCTTTTGGTTGTTTTGCATCTAATCTATTTTAAAGAAAAATTAAGACTTGAATTACACCAAATTAAAGAGAATAAAAAACTAAACTCAATATTATAATTTGTTTGATTAAATTGTTTTTCATATCAAACTAATTTTAAAGGAAAAAGCGGGCATGTTGGGAGGAGAAAATTGGTAGTTCTTAATAAATTATTGGCTCTTACACGATTCTCACCCTAAATTTTATATCTCAAAATTTAAATTGTAACGGTTCTCCAAATAAATAAATACAACTATATGTTTTGCTCTTTTAAAAAGGTTTAAGTGTGCGAAAATGTAATCTTTTATGCTCCGACATTCATAGTATGCAACAAAGTATTCCCAGTTACATTTTGTGTAATAAACATGCAATTTTATCGTTGTTGTATCTATTTTTGGTGACGTGACAACTTGTAATAATGTCACGTGTCATCTCCGATAGTTGACACACAAGTAAAACTATAAAAAATTACGTACAATAACAATGAATAACAAATTCATTACACATAATGGAAGCCCGAATAGTTCGATATACACTATCAATATATGAACATAAATAATCACATTACCATACACTTAAGGCTATTAAAAATCCATTCATTTTAAAGGAAAAAAGGATCAAAAGTTTGTTTTATAACAAAGCTACACAAATTTGTCAAATTGAGTCATTGAACGATAATTCAATTTTTACGAACTCATTACTCAATTGAGGTATCCATTCCAATGAGAAGACGTTTCAAAAGTTCTTTTAACAAAAAAAACTTCATATTGAGACGCCCCGGTGTATTTCCCCAGTGTATTTAGACCTTAGTATATAAATATAAACTTTAATGTCTCTAACAAATGAACAATTTAAAAAAAGTAGCTAGTCACTAAACAAACACTGCAGTCAGAAAATCAATATCTAGCAACTTCATCCTCACAAAAACAACCAACAAAAGTCCTATTTCGACGCATTTTTGTCATTTTAATTCCATCATTTTTTGTCACAAAACCAAACCCCTTTTTCGATCATTCATCCACATGGCCGGGGTTTCTTACCTTCAACTCCACGAAAATGATCATGATGATCAAAACGATTCGGCTCTATTCAATCGACAAAACCAAATAAATTTCATAATGGACATGTTTCATCAACGCATTGAACAATCGCAATCACATGATAGTCAAGTTGATGATCATGAAGTATTAAACATAATTTTCGAATCACAACCCGAAGATATCAATGAATTTGAACAAGAGCAATGGGAAGTTTTACTTAATGCTCACAATCTTGAAGCAAATTCTGATTATGAAATGTTGTTTGGACAATTTGCATTCAATGATGCATCAAATTTGGTTCGTCCACCAGCTTCAATAAAAGTGGTAGAGAATCTTTTATCGGTGGTTATAACCGATGAAGATTTTGCAAATAACAATGTAATTTGTGCCGTTTGTAAAGATGAAATAGATATTGGGTTAATGGCGAAACAACTACCTTGTGATCATTGTTATCATGATGATTGTATTGTTACATGGTTAGGCATTCGGAATACTTGTCCTGTTTGTCGACATGAGCTGCTAACTGATGATCCTGATTATGAACGGAGGAAGGCCCGTGATTGATACAGATCCAAAAGGTTTATGTATAATTTTTGAAGTTTCATATGTTAGGCTGTGAATTGTAGATGGTGAAACATATTGTAATGTGTTCTTGTGTAAATTATATGATTACATGTTTGATTTTTATGGTAGGTTACCTCTTTCAACAAGTTAATATGGAGCCATGTACATTCAGATTCATTACATGATGACCGGTCAAACATATAATATTTACTGAAAGGAAATGGGTCAAATATAATGATAAAGGGTCATTAAAACTGATTTACCATGTTCTGAATCGTTTTATTTAATAGAAACTATCCTTTTATTTGAATAATATAGTGAAAATACAAAAAGGAAAGAAGAAAGAAACATAAACTAACAGATGGACAGTAAAAGATTAGCCGGGTGGGTCCAACCCATTGTATATTGATGCATACATCAAAGTACTCGTCTTGACCTGAACCCATATGACATGTTATTGAAATATCTGACCCATCCATTTTGACACCTCTAAAAGTTTGGATCAAATAGAATTGAGTTCTATACTTTATAGAAATATATTCATATTTTAACTTACATAACAAATAGGTTCAATGCTTCTTTGCACATTCATCGATCATCATACCAATTAGTCATTTTGACTACTTTCTTGGACAACTTGCTCAAAATTCTGTAGCACTTGCTATGCAACTGTATTATGCAAGATTTGAGTAACTACCGATTGCTTTGCATATTCTTTTTTTAGACAATGATGATTTAAGAATCACTAGAAGAATTAGAAAGAAAATTAGGCTGGCAAGGTAAGTAGGATTTTTGTCTCCGGCCATGATGACAATGATCTTTAGCTCAATGTCTCCAACTGGCATAATGATGCTATGATTTGGAGGTTTCTGTGTGACTTGAGATTCATCTGGCAAGTAACGAGAGGGGTTTACATGTTCGTGAAATGATATGACGTGCTTAAAGATCAATGCTACTAAGATAAGAAACGTGATTAGTGCTCCCAGAACAGAAGTAACAATATGTAGGGGCTTAAATAAAAAGGCTTGTTTAGCCATACCTTGGGTTTTGATTGAGAAAATTATGGTTTATAAGTACAAGTAATTTGTAGGCTATTGTACGAAAAACTGTGTCTAACACCGCCAAAAGCTGTCATTTTCGTTTATCTTGTTTGCAGGAATCTGAATTTATGATGATTTTTGTATTCATAGACAGATTAAAATCAGTAAATTATCACATGTGGGTGACAAATCAAACCAGGTTTTGACCATATTTGAGTAACCTTTATAACGAGTCAAAACAGGTCAGTTTAGGTTGACCATTCAACAATGTTTTGGCTTTTCTACCATATAACCCCTTAAGTACTGCCTCAATCTCTTTAAACATAAAAGTAAAAACGGGTAAGAACACTGATTTAAACATAATTCAAGAAGATGGGTTCTCATAAATATTACATAATGCCATAGAAATATTAAGCTGTATATGTTTTACAAACCACAAAATATATTTATTTGGCTAACCTCCCATAAATATTACAAAAAAGAAGATAAATATTTCTAAAAATGATACATCAAATGGCTGCTTTACGATTCAACGCCCATCTTCAACTACTTGACCATGGCCCACAAACTTGTGCACAAAGCGATTCGAGTCACATTCATGTACATATGGGCAATGACATGTATAACATCTCTAATAACAATAACCTAGCAACTGTCGTTGTTTTCACATCTTTCCATCTGCAACTGTAACTAGCAAGATTCATATGATGGTACCAAGTACTGCATAGATAAAACTTTAAAGGGAGAACTTGGCGATCAACTTGTCAACATGAATGAGGATGTCGTCAATGCGAGGTCGAACCGTGGCTTGAGGCTGGAGCATCCATGATACGAACTGATGAAGGGCTTCTGGGTAGGCTGGTTTAGGGGTTGTTGCCCACTTAATTTGTGCATTTATGATGGCCATTTGCAAGCTTCCTCCTGACTCCCCTAATGCGTACTCAAATGGAGATACACCATACCTGTTGTTTATAGCCAAGAGTTCTTAAAATATTGAATATATATTAAATCCATGCAATTGCAAGATGGTAACATATCAGATTCGTTATTTCTAGATATAAAAAATTAAAGGGAAAGAGGAACTTTTATATCTTGAACGGCTAATATTTTAAAATATTGGGCTAACTGCATAAAAAGGTGACCACCTTTGGTTTGATATCTGTTTCAGGTAACCAGCTTAATTTAGGTCAGGAAAACTATCCAACTTCAAACTTTTGATTTAGGTTTCAAATTCTGAAACTTCAATCAGTTTTGCTTCCGAAAATAGAAATTGGACCACACCTGGTTAGCTTTTTATGCAATTAGTCCTTTAATAATTGACAAAATGCTAAACGAATTGAAAGAAGAGGAAGGAATGTGAGGTCTAAAAAGAAAACATATCTACATTGCTAGATATTCCATCAAGAGGTGAAACAATGTAAGTAAATTAACTGTAGGTCAAGTCAAATGCTGCATTTATTTTGGAAAATATATAGTAATAGTTGTATGCAGTACCAATATGATGCATAAGAAACCAAAGTGATGGTGAAGAGGAGGGATTCTTACATTATGGCATACAACGTACAACCTAAAGACCATACATCAGTCCTTTCATCAATATCTGCTTGGCTTGGACAATCCCATAATTCAGGAGCTCGGAAAGGTGCTGACACATGCTCAGATGCCCATTCCTAACGAACATATTAAAAAAACTGTAAATAATTACAGTAGTTCAAAGTAAGCAACACACATCAATAATTCCTCATCATTAAAAAAGAGGATATTAAAGGTGGACAGAATGAGTAGTGAGATAAGATGTTGATAAGGGCACCTGGCGGATAAGCAAATTAAGAGGCCAGGGTCGATTCTCAAGAGAAATTATTCGGAAATAAAGCGATAAAAGATAAACGTAGAGATGCAAAATGGATAACGGGTAAAGCATATAAGTATAAATGCAAAATGGATAACACTTTTTTTTCAAACCCTTTTAACAGTATTAGTATGTCAAACCTAATAACAAAAATCAATCATATCAATCATATCAATAATAGTTTATGTTTTTTGACCCCTTTCAGCTGTTTATTTAGTTGTTTGACCTACCTGAGATAAAGTACAACCCAAATCGAGCCATTCATAACTAAATGGATCAGACTCGACACCTCTAAAAAGAATGTAAAAGGTCAGGGTAAAGAACCTGCAGTTGTAGGGCCTCTGATCGAGAGCGGATCTCCTTTCTAGCAGGACAGGCACTTCCAAAATCCATCAATATGGCCAATGGTGTCTGTCCTTTACGATGTGTTAAAAGGACATTTCCAGGTTTGACATCATTATGAGCATATGGAGTTTCAAGATTGTGCATATGCTGAAGTCCTGCACAAAGCTGAATTTTTTTTCATTCAGTACAGACGGACTGAGCATAAACATAGGTGTAATAATGTTGTAACAAAATTTTCTTAGATTAAAAACACAACTATTCCTTCAAAAATATTTGACATTCATTTGTACAGTAGATGATTGTATTTATGTGTACGATATTCAAGAACAAACATAACATGTAATCCTAAGTGCAAGAATTCTCTTGACTTTCATACAAAAATAGAAAGTAAAGGTGGCAAAATGGGTGCCTCGGGCAGGTTAGATAACCAGTCAAAAAAGAGGTAATTTGATACAAGCCGGGCCGGATTCACCCAAAATTGTTTGTCCAATATATTTAAAGAAGGATTACAAAGTTATCTTATTACTAATCTAAAACTAATAATAATGGTTTAGGATTTTTCATGCATTATAATACACTTTGAGCCTTTCAACTTATTTCCTGTTAAGCTATTTTTATTTTAGTTTACCATATTGAATCGTTAGGATAAAGTATACCCCGAATCAACCTGTTCACATGTAAATGGATCAAAATTGCCACCTCAAACAGAAAAGTACCATGCTTTCATGTATAAGTATCAATGTTTACCTGACGGAAAATTTGGAGAACGTCAGAGGTAGAAAAGACCTCCTTCTTAGCTTTCATAGTTTTTGCATTGTCCACCAATGTCCCATCCAAATGGAGAGGAAATAACAGGTATGCTTCGTGTGTCCAATTCTGTTCTGGTGTGCCCTAACCAATAGAATACGATAATTTGATTGAGACTCCAAGAATATAGAAGCAAAGAGAACCTCATCTATTGGTTAAACATAATCAAATCCTATCACAGAGGAAGCTAAAATAAGGTTTTGTACGGTGTTATTTGTGAATCTTGTGAAGCTTCTGAATAAATATACTACATATTCTACTGCAATTTTAGAAAAAGAAGTTCAGGATGCTACCTGTGGATATATCCTCCAGGTTCAGTATTTGTATAGTATACAACAAGCAAGATCAGATAAAATTCTTACATGTATCAGGAATACGTAAGATAATGATTTTGGCAAAAGGGATTGTCATCAATCTGCAATCTACTCTAGTTCGAGCAAAATAATATAATGTGATAAAAGATAACCATAAAGCTCATTCTCACAATTTTAAGGCAACATGCAGAAGTCATTAAATATTACAGATTCTGCAAAGTGAAAGCATCACTACATTCTATCTCAAAGAATTTATCATCCAGGTTCAACGTTAACAAATATTAACTTCAAGAGATCAAAAAACTAATTTCATGATAACCAGGCAAACAGTATACTTTGTCAAAGGAATTTACAAGCTATAATTCTTTGACGAAATGGATACTTAATTCGAGCAATTCTTCTTCAAATCTATTTTTTCTCTTGCACAGCAGCAGTGAGCCATTACGAGATTTTCCATCCAATGACAAACAATAACATTTATATAATTTAAGATCTGGCATATGATCATCAATTCTGCATGTACCTTAACTGAAATAATTGCATGATCAAGCAAGGGAAGTAGATTCGGGTGATTGAACAAAGACGAGATCCGAATCTCCTCTTTCACAAACTGCAATTGTTCATTCGTCTGAATCAGCACTTTCTTCATAGCATAAGTTCCATCATCTACACATTAAACACCTTTTCCCCTATTAATCAAAATTAAATAAAAAATAACTAAAGTCTTATTGAGAAACGCGAGATATGGAACGGATTCACTAACTTTTGTAAAGCTGACACACAACTTCACATTATTAAAGTTAGTGACTCAGTGTCCGTCTGGCGCTTCTCCACAAGTACGTAAGGTGTGCTTAGTTGTGAAAAAATTTCCATCTCTAATTTTCTATTAAATGAAAAATGTTTTGTATCTTTAAGAAAGTCTTGAAATTTTGAAAAACATGTTCAGATGTTGTTGCAGTTTCCATTTTGGAAATTTGATGTTGAGAGAAGGTAAAGTTAGGAGATTTTGGAAAATTTTAGAAAAATGGAGGTAGAGTTTATAAAGGAAAAAAAGGTGGAGAAGTGTGAATCATTGTTTTCCAACTTTTAGTTATAACTTAGAAAATTGAGTTTTCCATTTTCTTGAAAAACTTTTCAAGAAATAACCATTTTGAACATGTTTTCCAATTTTTCAATTTTCTTAGAAAAATTTTCTGAAAAATTGTCTCACTTTTCTACAACTAAACACACCCTTAGATTCTTACTGGATCCTAAAACTTTGTTGATTGGTTTATGATCCAGTAAGAACCTAAATGTCACAAAAAGGTTATTTCAGTAGACAACCCTAACCCAGGATCCTTTGGAAGGATCCAATGCGACCCTTCCCACCTTATGCAATGTTCAGCTGTTTACTGCAAAGCGCATAGATGGTAAACTAATTTACTACTAAGTAAAATTAAGTAACAAATTTTTACAAATTTAAGCATATTATCAACATTAAGTATTTAACTGGTTTGCTTCTCGCATTTCTCACCTAATATGTATCTTCTTATTAGATCATAATTCATCCTTATTATAACAATTAAATCATCACAATTCTCACAAAATATAAAATATGCAGATATTGGAAACTGAAATAGGATACAAATATGGAAATAATTGGTAAAAAAATACCAGAGATGTGAGATGGATCTTTAAACTTGCTAGAAACACCACCATCAGAACTACTTTCATTGATAACTTCTTTAACAAGAAACACAAATGCGAAACCGCCTTCACCAAGCTGTCGAACAATCTTAAACCGGTTTTCATTGATCCAAACAGCACCACTTTTCGAATCGTATAATGCGTTTAGTCCAGAAAATGAGCACCCCATTTTTTACAAACACACAGTTTTCTGTAAAACTTAAGCAGAATAGAGATCTGTTAAGAGTACAAGATCCAAGGATGACGCAAAGATGTTCGAACAAATGAAATGTCAATTACTCTGTATTTGGGGCACCGACTAAAAGATTCAACTGAGATTTACGTTTCTCTTTTTTTATTCCAGTTTTCAGTTTAGGTCCTTTAATTTTATTTTTCATTTTAGATAAACATTTTTAGGATAAATTACAGAAATCTACCATATGACTTTTTATTTTCTAATAGATTTTTGAACTTCTATAAAAGCAATAAGCATCGTCAAGGTTGTGTCTCAGTTCATCCTTTCACCTAAGACTTAAATACCATTTACTTTTATTTTTCAAAATCTTAATTCATTTATTTATTTTTAAATTATATTATTTATTTTTTTCTTTTAAATTCAATTTTCTATTTCTATTATCTCCACTTTTCCTTTTATATTTATACTCCTTTCAAGAATCGGTACATACTTTCACAGCAAACCACTCACTATCGTTATTTTGCCCCATCATAACAAACATATACCAACCTTCTAACCTTAGTCACTCCGAACACCACTCTAATAATTTTTTCGGAAACGCCTCCTTCATATGCGGTAACAGCGACCATCATCTACTGTGACACCCATCGAAATAAGGTGCATTTTCGTATACCTTAATCATGCATTCTTACGTTAATTTCCTCATAATCGAAAATAAACTTGATTTAACTGAGATAATTCTAGCACGAGCTCACGATGCATAGTTTGATGCACACGATTTAATGTATGATGAATTACACATACGAACGTTGATGATAAACTTTCATAAAGTAATTCGAAACTATCTAGTAAGAAATATTAGTTATTTATCTTATATTGTTATGCTAGCGATACAAACATAACAATTATGTACGCTTAATTAACGCTTATGCCATTTAAATTAAGCATAAAGACGTTTGCGATACGTAATTAACTAGACAAGATAACGGCAAATATTCGAATATTACGTAATCAACTAATAATATTCTAATCACAATAAATTACTCTTAATTTCCTCTAATTAGCAATAATCACATGTTTAGCACCAAATTAACTAAGGATACACTAACTACCTAAATATCTAATTTAATTAACCTAACAAATCAAGAAGTCAAGGTGAGACCCCTTCCCCCTTCCCTTTGGCCGGTTTTTCCAACCCCCACCACACCTCTACATCTTGGCCACTTACACACTCAAACTCACACCATGCCACTCTATTTTTAAATGATAAAACTCATACTTGTGATCCGGACCAGATGAGTACAGACTCAAACGAGCACCGGACCAGATGAGTACAGACTCAAACGAGCACCGGACCAGATGAGTACAGACTCAGACGAGCACCAGACTCGGACGAGTACAAACTCAGACGAGTACCAAACTCAGATGACTACAGACTCAGACGAGTACCAGACTCAGAGTACAGACCCAGATTTTGATTCTTCCGTGAAGCCTCGGTCGAGCATTATGAAGCCTACCAGCTTGCTTAGAAATATAGGAACCATTTGACAAAAATTAGAAAGGATAACTCTTAGGACCAAAACTGATGACTACATTTCTAGCACATTTCAAATAATCATATGTCCACCAAAGACCTCATATTGAGGTTTTCTTGCCCTAACTTTCATCATCATGAAGATTATAACTCTAAATCAAAATCTACATCTTGGTCAATGTTTGAATATACGTAGCGACTCCATGAAAGTATAAACATTTAACATATACTTTGTCTGACGAAATAGCTATGTTTTCGAGAAACATATGAGTATAAGTATGAAACAATACGATAATTGTAACATGTTGAAATATTATATAAAAATATAACCAACGGGTCGTACATGCTTTTGAAAATGAGATACACGTTGATCCTACTAGTTGAGTGAACAACTAACATAGATGGGCCGATAGAGCCATCTACTAATACAAACGACCTCATGCGTATAGGACGCTAGGAGTCTAATTTGGAAAAACGATTACTTTTAAAACGCTAGCACTCACGAAACTTACCAGGTAAGTTCACAACCCCTATTTTACTGTTTTACTGCTTTTAAACTGGGGTGAAAAATATATGAATGATTTTCATATGATGCTTGGAAACATGACAACGAACCTATGTTAAACTAGTTGTAGTGCATAGAAGTCCTCATGTTTACAAACTATAACCATTAGCTAGATGACGCTAACCACTAAATATACGAATGGTATTGTTGAGATGACATCCCTCCCACATTTGGTTAGTCGCGCTAATTACCGATATTGTTTCGAAACGAGGAGCGTATATTTAACTAGTCCAAGGCAAAAATGATACAATAGGTCGTGGTTTGGTTATAGGCCTAGGCGTTGGCACTTTAACTCGTAGGCCCTAGCTAGCCTTCGGGGGATCACCGTCTGTGTTTTCCATACGAATTTATACAAACTTATCATATACGATATTGCAAAGGATTTATGCTTGCAACGATTGATTTACAAAATGGTTTAATGATAGAGTCTTAAACCTGTGGATTCACTCAACATATTATTGACCGTTCTAACTATGTTTTTTAGGGAATTAGTATCGAAGTAAGAATTGCATGCATGTTGGGACCCCGCTTATTCAGTAAATTAATTTGCCACACATTTGGACATACAAGGGATTTTCTTTATATAACTATAAACTCCTTAACCATATTTATGAAATCCCCGAACAATGATGTTTTTAAGAAACAATGATCATTTTGAATGATGTGACAATTTGTAACGTTTTGTAAGAACTATTTATGACATCTTAATCATATATTTTGTGATAATCATATGCTCTTGGATTACATATTGAATGATCGCGTCACGCCCCGTGCTTCTGCCTTAATTAATCGCGTTTAGAATTTTGGCGGGGTGTGACATCTACCATCAACGCCACCACCACTATCAACAAACACAACCACAAGTTATTTTTTCAGATCTGAAAGTATGTTGATCGGTTTTGGTGACGGTTTGTTTGGATCTGGTATCCCTGGTTAGTTCAGAGGTTTTCGATCGATGTTGACAAGTTGCAGGTTTCTAATCAATGGGATATGAAAAGTTGCAGGTTTTCGATCAATGTTAAAAGCTTTCGGTGACAATAGTTGCAAGTTTTCTGGCCTTAAAAATTGTCGTGCTCGTCGATGATCATGGTGGTAGTGGTCTCTATCGATTGCCTAACCACCACCAGTGGTGGCGGTTTTGGTGCCCTGAGTTGCAGGTGGGGGTAGGCTAGTGCAAGGGTTGATGAAGGTACAAGACGTTGGGGCAGGTTAAAATGAATGGTGAGGGTATTTCGAAAATCAGAATAAAGAGTATTTCGGTCAATTTAGGTGGCGGAGGGGCGAACTTGGCACGAAATTTGGATGAAATTGACAACTTTAAGGATGCTTACTGTTATTATTAAAGTTAATAACCAGAAAGACGATCTATGTAATTTACCTTCTTCTTTTTTTCCTGAAGTTGATAATACATTTTGTCCAATTTTTTTATTTCTATCCATTTGACTTTGTAGATTAATGCTAATATTTACAATATTATATGTATATTAAAGTTGATGCTTAGTAAAATAAAAATAAAACTTTAATATGTTCTTTTCTAGTGTTGTTGAACACCGGAACATTAGCACTACTTATAAGTGTGGTTGATCTACCGTATAAAATTAGATTATATTAAAAGATAAGCGACTATAGTATAAAATTCGATATGTACAAAGAATCTTTAAAGCATGTAATATGTAAAAATAAATACAAAGACTAAAGTAATATGGGAAGAGAATTATGACGATGATAGAAAATTTTAAAGAATTACTATTATTTTTATCTAATACACGTTGAATTAATAGAAATAAGTTGCCTAAAAATGTTACTATAAAAATCAATTACGGAATAATTTACAAATTTGTGATGCCTTGCTACAAAAAAATTGATTTTGAAATGTTAGAGATTTTGAATCAAACGAAAATAATCTTAAACAAAATACGCACATAAGTATGTGTAGATTATAAAAGGGATGAGATAATAGATGAAATTATCCATAGTTCGATAATAAGTGATATGTTATGTTTCTAAGTTATTACGTTAAGCAAAACAAAAGGTTGGTTGTGTGGTGGTGATCGAGCTCCTGGTCCGAATGACTTTTCTTTTAAATTTGTAAAAGAGTTTTGGGAGATGTTGAAGCATGACATATTTGAATTTGTTGATGAATCTTTCTAATATTGTGCAATTCTAAGAGGGTGCAATTCCTCTTTCATAACACTTTTACCGAAGGTGGGCAATCCCGTTTACATTAATGAATATCGGCCTATTAGTTTAATTGGGATGCAATATAAAATAATTGCAAAATTATTAGCTAATAGATTGTTGAAAGTTATAGATGGGGTTGTTACTGCGGAGCAGTTAGCTTTTATGAAAGGCAGACATATTCTTGACGGTCCGTTGGTGGTGAATGAAATCATATCTTGGTATAAACATAAGAAGAAAAAAGGAATGATTTTCAAGGTGGATTTCGACAAAGCATATGACTCGGTTAGTTGGGAGTATTTATTGAGTATTATGGAGTTTATGGGGTTTCCCACTAATTGGATAGGATGGATTAAGGCTTGTCTCTTGTCATCTCGAGCATATATCCTTGTAAATAGAAGTCTAACAAAAGAATTCTCGATGGACCGAGGGCTTCGGCAAGGAGATCCGATGTCTGCATTTTTATTCATCATAGTTATGGAGGGTCTTCATGTTGCAATGGAAGATACAGTCACTCATGAATTTTTTCGGGGTGCAAATATTGGGTGTAATGGGTATTCTTTGTCTCACTTATTTGATGCGGATGATGCAGTATTTATAGGAGAGTGGGATGCTGAAAATATTAAGAATTTAATCATTATATTAAATTGATTATCTAGTTTCGGGGTTACTATTGAATCTTGTTAAATCTAATTTGTATGGTATTAGGGTCACAGGTCAGGAGGTTCACCAATTGGCTGCTGTCACAAGTTGTGCAGTTGCGGATACTCCATTTAAATACCTGGGGTTACCTGTGAGTAGCAATACGGGGAGAGTGGTGAATTAGACAGAGGTAGTACAAAGATTCAAGAAGAGATTATCAACATGGAAAGTAAAGATGTTATCGAATGGAGGGATGCTTACTTTTATTCAATCAGTCTTGGGTAGCTTGAACATTTATTATATGTCCCTATTCAAAATGCCAGAAGTTTGGTGAATACGGTTTTAAAACGATATTGAGCTCAGTTTTTTTGGGGAGGGAGTGAGCATGAGAGGAAGATTTTGTGGGTAAAATGGGATGCGGTATTAGCTGCTAAAGAAAAGGGTGCGCTGGGTGTCAGTAGTTTAAAAGCTATAAATGTTGCTTTATTATATAAATGGAGGTGGCGTTTCATAACTAACCCGAATGCAGTTAAGGTGATTCAAAGCAGACATGGGATGGATAGTGGCATTGGGCGAGCATAATACAGGTTATGGACCAAATGCATGCAAAACAAATAATCCATATCGGTCTCATGCAAAAAATTATTGGCAATGGTCGAGACACGTTGTTTTGGAATGATATTTTGGTGTGGTGAGTTAAGACTTAGGGTTATTTTTCTTCGGCTGTATGAGTTAGAAACATATAAAGAATGCTCTCTTGTAGAACGGAAGGTTGATGGCACGGGGAATTGGTCTTGGAATCGAGAAATGCAAGACGGGGGTCGAATAACTCAACAATTAAATGGGTTACTGAATATGTTTGAACTCGTTCAATTGTCGGATAGGGAGGATAAGTGGGAATGGAATATAACACCCCTTAAATTTACTCAGGGTTAAATAAGTAATTAGACTCGGAAGCGAGGAATAAAGTTAATATTATATATCTTTTACAAAAAAGGGCCATAATTTTTCCGCGAGTCTTACAACAATTAACTAATTGTCTGCGGCAAAACACATACAGTTGTTTATGAAATCTGAATACATATTAGTTAACCAAAACACATTTACAAAAGCTATGTCAGAGCTAGGCGCGTGCCAAACATTCCTTTTCCAAAACTTATGTCTCCTGCCCGCCCTCAATCAAAACATAACCTGCATGAAGTAAAGTGGGGGATTAGCACTAAGCTAAGTGAATGAAACTATTACCATCAGTCTGATTTAGCCTAACAATACTGATTAACAGCAATTAACTCAAAACACAACATCACTAAGAGGATTGGTGGTCCTTGTGGCGCCCTCAGCCGCGGTGGCCCACCAAGCGACACTTATCACCATCTGTATTGGCCTATACAGAATAGACCGATGACTTGTTATTACCATTTCACCACACAGGTCCTCATACAACACATGTACGAGTCCCTGTGTCTGCAATCTTGTAATAACCAAGTCCAACAATCTGTTGACCTCTTTAATAACACCCAATGCCCGAAGGCCACATTGCACATAGATACATAATCAGCAATTCAGAATAAACAGTTTATCAATTATATCTACGTTACTTGTTGCAACCAAATCGTTACAACCAAATCGAACTTATGAGTTCTAGCTCCACTCACCTGTCTGCAACAGTCCACAACTCAGAATTCTAATATTACTGAGTCTTAGGTTGATCTGAGAATACAATAGACAATGAGTTAGTAACTCTTTCCATGATCGTATAACATATTTAATTACTTAGTATCAAAATGGTAAACAATCACCAAGTTGCAATTATCGGATATAATCGCTCTACAACTATCAATTTATATCAAGTTATAACAATTCGTTTGTTTAATTATTTATTCAATTAACACATTTCGAAATATTATTATGACCTATTAATCCAAGCAGGTGACCCTTGTAATCTAGGAAAAATAAAAGTCCGATCCGCAGTAATTAAGAATCTGTTAAATTTTCGTCGCTAAAAGTATAGCCTTTTACTTTTGGCCAAATTCAAGTGTATACCCTAAAATAGCAAAAATGCTTACATTAAGACAAGAACAAGATGAAGATGATGATAAGCACAACAAGGAATCACAGCAGATACAATATCACACTCAATTTATGTTTAAGTTGGTGATTTTTGGAAAGAAGCTTGAAAGAGAAATGAAGGAAATGAGTTGGTGAAATGAGATGAAAATGGTGAGTTAGGTGATTTATATCACCAACCAACTCAAAAGCTTGTTAATTTTAATCCCTAGTTTGGCTTATTGTCTGGAACCTGAAAACCGTTTTGCGAAACAAGTTATTTTATTTTACCGACAACTACTTTAATTTAAAACTATTAATAGTTTACCTAACACAATTAACAATTTGACCTTCAACTAACTCTCCTATGTAAAATAACATGTTAATATAACATAAAACTTATAATTAAATACAAGGTTATGGAAATTACCGAATTACCCCTAAGTCACAAGAGTGGGTGTTACATGGAAGCTAGATGCCGATGGTAAATTCTCAGTCATAAGCATAAGACAGCGATTGATAACCTTCTGCTTCTGGAAAGTAGCACGATGACAAGGTGGTGTAAGTTAGTCCCAGTTAACGTTAATATTATGTGGTGGCGTATTGCGTTGGATAGGTTATCCACTAGAACCAAACTTTCAAAAAAAGGTATCGATATGCCATCGATTTTGTGTCCTACGCGCATGGATTTTGTAGAGGATACGAACCATGTTTTTGTCAAATGTGAGGTAGCGGTCCAAATATGGGGCATGGTGGCGAATTTGCTAGATATTCGACTTCATGTGTTTGATGATGTACAGGTGATGATTGCATTGGTGGATTCAAATGTAGCATATTCAAAGAAAAGAAAGGTAATCGAGGTAAGTGTCTATACTACCATTTGAATGATTGGCGATTTCGAAATAATGTTATGTTTCAGGATTCGAGTATGAAAAAGAGTCACATTTTTTAGTATATTGTTATTCATTTATTTGATTAGTAATCCTATAGATGTAATAAAAGTAACATTACACAGAAATTGTGGTTACAAAACTCAATGTTGCATAATGACTTGTAATTTTTGATAGTATCTTTCTAGCTTGTTATATTTAAAGTTAGTTGTTTAAAAGAAAATGTTAAGCAAAAAATGATAGACATGTGCGAATTATTGAAATGGTGGATTATTAAAAATTTGATACACTTATCTAAATTTAGTAGGTTTTAAGAAAAAGAATGTTGAAGATAATGTAAGTATTAGATTAAATTGACAAAACAATTCACGTAGAACTTACGTATATCTTTGTATGTCAAGTTCAATTTCATTATAGTTAATTAAATACATACTTAATTAGATATCTGCAAAACATTATTTTTAAAAGATTTTCATTCTTATTATAATAACTTTAGAAAACTATGATAAAAGTGTAAAATAAAAGAGTCTAACTTTCTTTCGAACATTTTTTACGGTTAGTACTGTTGTGATTATTCAAGATAATCACTAAATATAACATGATATTCACATGTGATTATTCACTAATATAATGTGATTATTATGTGTTCGAAGTAATAAAAAAATTGAACTTGATAATCACATAGAATTAAGTTCAAATGAGAATGAGATTTTTTTTGAGAATGGAGGAATCAATCTCAACTATCCATTTCATCAAGATAATAATTCCCCAAACATTTTTAAAAATTGAATATCTCACAAACGGCTAATCAAAAAATATAAATATTACACCATAAAAATAAGAATTTTTTCCTCTTTGATTAGACATCTCACAAGGAATACTTTCGACGAATTTTTTTTTTTCATTTTTTGGTGGGTTTTGATTAGCCGTTTGTGAGATATTTAACTTAGGGGGAAAATTGAGTATTGCCAAATGGATATCTATAATTCATTCCTTCATTCTCACTAAAATTTTCATTCTCATTTGAACACAACCCTAATCACATATCATTCAAATGATTCTCAAATTATAAAATGTGATTATCATGAATAAAAAAAATTATTTTATAAATAGCTTCTAAAACTTATTTAAATAAAGAGCTCCAATGAATATTTTGTAACATTTTGTGTTTTGGATATTTAATAAGTGTTTATAAAGTCATTCTTTATGTTTTTATAATATTTAGCATTCTCATTTGAGCTAAATATATATATATATATAAACATTATATATATATATATATTATACACATATAGACATTTGTTAACAAATGATAGAATAATTAAGGTGAGAATTATATATATTTTTTGGTTAATGACAACACATGGCATCAATTAAGATTCTTATGTGTCAAAGAATTAGAGAATGTGACGTTTTTATATAATACTAACTAGTATGTATTTAGATCATGTGATGCATGGTTCGCGCTAAAAAAATTGCATGCTAATTTTTACAATATTATATGTATATTTTATTTAGGGTTAATCGTTGATTGAAACTAAGAAAATGAACTTCTAATTCTTATCCTCGGCTATTACTAAACATCAACACTTTGATTAATGCATCGTCTGATAACTTTGCATCGTAAAATATATAGAGATAAATTTAGTTGTAAGATCTAATAAAAAATTTAGAACACATTGAAACCAAATGATAACAATGAAATCTCATTTTATTAACAATATATCATTTTTAATGATCAATTTAGCTATTAGTTATGCCTTTTTAAGTTGTTCTATTCATCGACCATAAAGCTACCATAATTAACGAATATGAAAATTTTATTTCATTGACTTATATAATCGGATATGTATGTAGAACCCCTATTTTAATAATGTAATATGGAAAGAAGAATTTATGGAGAAATGAACCTTACGAGAATCACGTAATACGAAAAAAAAATTATGACAATGATATTATGTAACTAATAAATAGTATAACTTTAAAGATGAATTATGTTAGTTTTAATGATGTAAACAAAAACCTACGAAACCTTTAGTTGTTGAAATTAAAGATATCTAAACAAACACCGACATAAATAATAGTATAATTCTATCTATGGATATGGAAAAAAAATATTTTTTTCTAAAAAAATATGAATAGTTTATTGTGAAATAAAAAAAAGTTTTTCATGTCATTAACAATAAAATTTTTGAAATATTTATTTCCTAAAAAGTCATACATACATTATAAACTTTTTTAGGCAAAGTTATAACTTTTCATGATAAAAGATATTGTCGTCATGAAATAGACTCTTTTAAAGACATTATCTTTTAAAAAAATTTAAAGAGACATAGATTGAAAAATGAAATTATTTAGTAAAATAGATAGAACATTTGATAAAATAAAAAACTACCAAAATTAACAAAAACTGATGTTATGGTTTTAGATAGCTATATCGAATTAAGTTAAAGTCATGGTACATGTAAGTAATAGTACACCAACACTTGTCAATGTTTGAGACATTTATGTGTCAATTAGTGAGACCATTAGAATACTCATGGTACTTTTTATATGTAACTAAAGATAAAGACTAAAGAAATACTAATACTAATAATGATCTAATTAAGGATGACAGCGAGCTGAGAATTATCATGATCTCATTTTTATCATCATTCCCATTTTCTACTACTCATCCCTACCCCCATTCGGTAAGAAATATACATCTCCATCCCAATCTCCAACAGGGATCGAGAATCGTCATCCGATACTCGACGAATTTTCACCATTATCAAATAACATAGTATATGTAGTAAAACTAATCGAAATTACAATGTCAACTAATAATATAAATCAAATAAACCCTTAGGATTTAAGATTAAACCACATCACGTTAACATATTTCTATAAGCAAGCAAATACTAAAATATACATTAATTTTAAGTAGAACACGAAGGGCAGAAATGGGTCTGCCCAACCTATGACCCATGCTTACGGGTTTTTCTCAAACCCGGGAACTCACAGGTTTTGATAACGGTTTCAATTCTATTCCCGTACCCGCAACTCACAGATATTTGCGGGTAATTCTAATGGGCTTTACGTACCATATTTATTTGTGGGTAAAAGTGCATACCCCTACCCCGCTCGTGACTCGTCTATGGGTACTATTTTTTACCTATGCACATATGTAACACCCACTCTTATGGCCTAGGGGTAATCTGGTAATTTCTTAATCGTATACTTAATTATGATTTTATTAATGTGTTTATTAGATAGGAAAATTAGTTGAAGGTAGAATTGTTAATTGTGTTAGGTAAACTATTAATAGTTTTTAAATTAAATTAGTTGTCGGTAAAATAAAATAACTTGTTTCGCAAAACGGTTTTCAGGTTCCAGACAATAAGCCAAACTAGAGATTAAAATTAACAAGCCTTTTGTGTTGGTGGGTGATATAAATCACCAAACTCATTTTTTTTATCTCATTTATCACCAAACCAATTCTCTCCATTTCTCTTACAAATTCTTTTCATAAATCACGAAATTATCATCCATTGAGTGTGTTATAACCTGCTGTGAATCATCATCATCATCATCTTCATCTTGTTCTTGTTTTAATGTAAGCATTTTTGCTATTTTAGGGTATACAATTGAATTTGGCCAAATCTTTGAATTAGATGTATAATGGAAGCTTAAAAGATGTTATTTGATGCTACTTGATGTATTAGAGATGTAGGAAAGCTTGTTAGATGGTTAGGAAACCGAAATTTTGTGTTGGATGAAAAAATAGTTCGTTTTTTTGGGTAACAGCTGTTCAGTTCGCAGTTCGTCCAGCGAACTGAGTTTCTGCACTGCGAACTGAGTTCCTGCGCTGCGAACTGAGTTCCTGCGAACTGAGTTCCTGCGAACTGAGTTTCCTGCGCTGCGAACTGAGTTCCTGAGCTGCGAACCCAGTTCCTGCGAACTGAGTTTCTGAGCTGCGAACCCAGTTCCTGCGAACTGAGTTTTTGTCCTGCGAACTGAGATTTGCAAATTCTGAAAATGCATAAGTAAAAGGTTATATTTTTAGCGACCAAAATTTAACAGATTCTTATTAACTGCGGATCAGACTCTTATTAACAGATTCTAGATTGCAAGGGTCACCTACTTGGATTAATATGTTATAATAATGTTTCGAAAATTGTTTATTGAATAAATAATTAAACGAATGAATTTTTATAACTTGTTAATTGTTTATTATCTGGATAATATGCATTGAGGTATGTTATACGATTACGAGATGAGTTACTAACTTATTATATGTTGTATTCTCAGATCAGCCGAAGACTCGGTAATATTAGAATTCTGAGTTGTGGACTGTTGCAGACAGGTGAGTGGATCTGCAACTCATGATTTGATTTAGTTGTAACGGTGTGGTTACAACAAGTATCGTAGATATTGATAGACTGTTAGTCTGATATGTGATTGTGTATCTACTTGTTATATATGTGGCCTTCGGGTATCTGTGTTATTCAGAGGTCAATTGCGATTGGACTTGGTTACTATTGTGTTCAACACAGGTTCCAGATACATGTGTTGTCGCTGGAAACTGTGTTGTTTTGTTGTAGTGCCAAGTTATCGGTAAATCTTGTATGGGCCTATACAGATTGTGATAAGCGTTACTTGAGGGCCACCGCGGCTGTAGGGTTCCTCAGTAACCACCAATCCTCTTGAGTTTATGTGTTTTACATGCTTAATGTAAACAGATTGTTATGCTAAGTTGAATTATTAGTTGTACTTTCATTCACTTAGCTTCGTGCTAATCCCACAATTTCTCTTCCTGCAGGTTATGTTTAAGTTTGTGGGTTGGGCAGGAAGATGGGCTTTTGGAAGGAATGTTTGGCACGCGCCTAGCTCTGAAATAGATTTATAAATATGTTTTGTTACTTAACATGTATGTGGATTTTATATAACAATTATATGTGTTTTGTTTCGGAAATAGTTAAATGTTGTAAACTCGCGAAATTTTATGGTCCTTTTTGTAATATAATATATAATATTATTTTTATCCATCGCTTCCGAGTC
Organism: Logfia minima; assembly: GCA_963921325.1. NCBI lineage: Eukaryota > Viridiplantae > Streptophyta > Magnoliopsida > Asterales > Asteraceae > Logfia > Logfia minima. The sequence goes on from OY992773.1 coordinate 6,131,158, forward strand.
AAATGACAGATTTAACCCCGAAGTAAAGTATGGGGTGTTATAACATACCTGCAGATAAAATCTACGGGTTTTCTTACACATAACGAACGGGCACCTGCTCGGGAGGGATTTTTTTATCGCCTATTGCCATCTATAAATAACATATCTCATATGATACAAAATTTAAGAGAAAATTGTCCAAAAATAACACATCTTATATTATACACAATTTAAGAGAAAATTACACTTTTCGTACATGTGCCTTTTCACTTTCAAAGTCTTTGGGTAGATAACATGTTTTCTCTTTTCGTACATGGGCCTTTTCACTTTCAAAGTCGTTGGGTAGATAACATGTGTTACTCAAGCAAATAAAAGGATGAAGTAACATTTCATCTATAAGTATCTACTCCATGTTATTACTGAAAAGTCATAATCAACGAGTAATACCCTCTGTCACTAAGTCTATAAGAATGCAACACTTCACGAAAGTGGAAGATGAACGAGAAGATACATCTTGCCACCGCTGGGTGGATCACTGAGCAAGATATAAGATCCAGTTTGTCAGAGACTAGGGTCCAGTGACATCCACAGATGTGTCATTGATCCATGTCATTTACTTCAAGTCACTTAGATATTCTAAAATATCTAAGTTGAAATTCGAGCGGAACTTTTTCTAAAAGTAAATGAGTGACAAAACACTTTTTGCAGTCAAGTTACAAAAGGACACTGCAAAAGGTATAAATAGTTGTCAACATTATTCATACCTTTGTCCTTTTGCCTAAAGTTATAAGCATAGCATTTGATGAAGTCTGTACTTTACCAATACGAATGCAACACATCGAAAACTTGAAGTTCATCGACTCTAAAATGGAATGTTTGTCCGAAGTAAATGTACTCTTTACGGCATTAGTATTTATTGTATTACATTTATTAGTGCATTTACTATCATTCAACACAACCAACGAGCTTTGTGTGTATATTCAAACACTTAACTTTGGTTAAAGTTTGCTTAGTAGAGTTAATAGTAAGGAAATAATTTGTCATTTCAATAGGTATAGTTAGTTAGCTTATGTTTAACTTTATTTCACACCTATACATTGTAATTCTTTGATTCAAAATCAATAAAGATATTACAACATTGAAAAGTTAGACTGTGTTAATATTATGCTTTTCATTGAAACTGTTTAAATAAGTCGATTAAGTATAAGACACTAAATGTAGTTTCACTTTATATAACCCAAGTTTATATTGAAGTAAACATGCTTGTTAAGCTATCATTAAGCAAATATATCATAAAGTTAGTCATACTTAGTGATCTACGGGACTATGATAAGTTTATAAAGGCAATACAAAATGAAATTATAATGTGTCACTCTTTCTCTCAAATGCTAACGTTCTAATCCTTCATCTTTTCCTTTGACATTCCACACATACACATAAGTATTTCTTAATGACTCACATAACAACGATGTTAACGATAAATGACAGTAGATGTTTTACAACCAAAAGTGAGGTGTTTTATGTACATTCCAAATTTTATTTTTGTTTCAGCATCGTGTTGCATTCTTTCTTTTAATAATTTTATTAAAACCAATGGTTAATCAACCCATAATCGATAGATTAACCGGAAACCGGTGAGTTTAGTTTCTTATTAACCGGCATGTTAATAATAATTACTTTTTTCAATTGACTTATACTCACCCCTAACAATCAGTATCATGTCTTATCCCTTTAATAATAATCATGCGGTCAACCTAAACCAATTACTCTACTACATGTCAATTTAGAAATGGTGTAGGTTAATGATATTTATGTGTCACACCCCACCAAAATCTAAACGTGGTTAATTAAGGAGGAAGCACGGGACATGACGCAATCAACGGTTAATCAACAACACATGATTTTCGCTGAAACAATACGTTAGAATGTCATTAAAATAGTTTAGAACACATTACAAATTAAATGTCAGATAAGTGTTTCTCAAAAATAACATCGTTCGGGGATTTCACAAATATAACTAAAACGTAATTTTCAGTAATACGAACAAAATCGCATTTGTTTTCAAAAGATGGCATCCTAAATGATGTGGTAGGCGCGGGTCCCAACATGCATGCAATTCTTACTTCGATGTTAATTCCCTGAAAAACATAGTTAAAATGGTCAACAAAGTTGTTGAGTGAATCCAAAGGTTTAAGACTCTATCATTAAACCGGTTTATAAATCAATTGTTGCAAACATAAACCTTTGTAATATCGTATACAATCAATTTGTATAAATCAAGTTGAAATCATACAATGACGATGATTCCGCGAAGGCTAGCTAGGCCCTACGAGTGAAAGTGCTGACACCTAGGCATATAACCAAACCACAACCCGTTGTGAATCGTTTGCCTTGGACAAGTTAAATATAAGCTCCTCGTGGCTAATCAATATTGGTAGTTAGCATGACTATCTAAAAGTGGGAGGGACGTCATCCCGATAGTACTATCCGTATATTCAGTGGCTAGCGCCATCTAGCTAATGGTTATAGTTTGCAAACAAGAGGAGGACTTCTATGCACTACAACTAGTTAACGTAGGTTCGCACAAAGATTCGTTGTCATGTTTCCAAAACAATCAAAGTGTACTTCGTTTTCAAAAGTATGTACGACCCGTTGGTGATAGTTTAATAAGTAATATTTTTCAAATATTAGTGTTCTTATATCGTTTTATACTTATACTTATATGTTTCTCGAAAACACAGTTATTTCGTTATCAAAGCATATGTTAAATGTTTATACTTTTAAAATGCGTATCATTCTTGAAAACGCTCTTTTAAACCGTGCAATCATCTTTGGTTATCGTTTGTCTAAAACGTGTCGTTATACAAGTTCCAATATACGAAGTTAAATGTTTTCTTTAGTCGTTTTAAACCTTATGTTTTCCCGATCGTTTGTTTAAAATAAATATATATTAAAACATATTTATGGACGTTACATATATATAACCATATACGTTTATAAGTTAACGCTTCTAGTTTGTGTTAGGGTAATAGCAATTATACACTAAAAATCCTTTGATTAAGTGTTCATTTCTTTTAACAGATTTTATCCACTTTTTGACCCTTCGTATGACATTATTTTGACTAGCCAAATGGATTCATTTTGTTATGAAATTTTTATCACATATCCTTACATGTCTTAGGTTTAAATAAAAGTAAAATTCATAATTTTTGGATATGTGTACGGGGTTCAAAATTATTTATTAGTACACAGAGGTCCAACAACTATTTTTATGGATAGTCGTTGGGAACAAACGTTCGTTAACTAACTTAGACTCCTCCTCACGAAATGTGCCCATACAACTTTTAAACCTTAGAAAAAATTTGACCTTTAGGAAAATAATCATGCATTTTGGATCTGTGAGGAAAAAGTTATGACCTCTCAAAGTAGGACCAAATTATGTCTCCTGAGGACAGATTGGACACACGTTTTTATAAAATCAGATGGGGTATCAAAACTTGTCAAAATTGCATGAGATCACTTGAGTTGAAAACCTAACTTCTTATACTTAATTTTTGGCTTAATAATCATTCAATTTGGTCATGTTATGTTCAAGTTATGACGTTTTAATTTAGTCCAAAGAATCTGCCAGCTTTGGTATTTTTCGTTTATGAGTTTGTTTAGTTCTTTTTAACAAGTTCTCGCCATCAACAACACATTCCATTTTAACATGTTCAACCACCTCATAATTTACATATCATGAAAAATCATATATTTAGGTACTCATTTTTAACACTTAGTAGGTTCATTTTCATTTTAAGTTCATTTTAGCTCGTTTTAAACGTTTAACTTTTTAAACCGAATTTTTAGCATGCATTATGTCGAGTTTTTCAAGTGAGTTAACATCTAGCATACAAGTACATGAATAGTATGAAATGAAGAGATCAAGAGGAGGTTTCCTCACAATGCTTTCAGTTGGAAAAATAAGAAAGAAAAGAAGAGATCTTGATTTTCAACCCAAATCTTCTAATAAACCATTTTCTAGCCTTTTCCCTTGTGATTCTAAAGCTTGAGAGTATGAGACTTCCAAGGATCAAATGATGTGTTTTTGAGCTTAATTAGTGTGTAAAAATAGTGTAAGGATGGTGTAAAGTGGCGGTTCATGGTGGTTGTTCTTGATGATAGCTTGAAGAAGAAGAGGATGATGAAGATGATGATGAAAATGGCAATTTTGGGAGAGAGAGGGAGAGGGAAGTGTGCAGATATTTGGGAGTGGAATGTGTCTTTTCTTGCTAGTTCAAGGGTTTAGTGATAACACATGCATGGAGATGGGAGGAAGTAAGGGGGAGGGGATGGTGAGTGAGTATGGTGGTGCAAGGATGGCCAAGAGGGGCCCCTAGGGCCGGTTTTGGGGAGATGAGAGGGGGCCCTTTTGTGTTTCAACTAGCTCAATTAACTTAGATATTTAGGTACTCAGATGTCAATCTAGATTAATTAGGTGTTAAGTATGCAATTAGGGTTAATTAGAGGTAGTTAGGGGAAATTAAGGGTAACTTAATTTGATTAGTGTATTATCAATTGATTACATAGTATTTGAGGATTATCGTTAGTTCATTTAGTTAATTACGTATGGCAAACGTCGTTGTACGTAATTTAAATCGTGTAAGCGTTAATTTGAATATTCAAAACGTTATGCTTGTATCCCTAGCATAATAATATAAGATAAATAACTACTATTTATTATCAATTAGTTTCGTGTTATTTATGAAATTTTAACACCAACGTTGTATTTGTCGGAATTCATCTGATTGTTTTCATAACCCTTAATAATTACGTAAGTGTAATGTATCATGCATTAAAATCGTGTGCACTAAAATGTGCATCATGGGCTTGTGCTAGACTTATCTCAGTTAATCAAGTTTAGTTTTCAGTTACGAGAGAATTAGCGTAAAAATGCATGTTAATGATGTACAAACATGTACTAGTTTTCGTGGGGTATCACATTATGTAGCCTAGATACCATCTAACCAAGTTATCCTAAACTTATTGATCACTGTATAACAAAAAAGCTTACACGTATTACTTCAAAACAAAAATAAAAATTGTTTTCTCTAACTTTCAATTTTTTGTTTGTTATGCTCAGCTCTTTATTGTCAAGAGTTTCGAGTGATTTATTAAGTTTAGGGGACCTACTATTTGTAAACCCTAACATTGTATTCTCGAGCTTTTTTTAAGTGGAAAAGAAGGGGATGGAAAAGAAAAGAAAAGAAAAGAATGGAAATGAATGTAATATAAGATAGTTACATGTATTCTCGAGTCGGAAGGAAAGGAAAATAAAGGGAAGAAAAAGATTGTTTTCTCTTCTAATCCCCTTAAAATTGGACGGAAAATGTTTATAATAAAAAGCCCATTTATTTCCGTTCCTTTCTTTTCCTTTCCTTTTCTTTCATTCTAAAAAAAATTTCAAGAATCACTTTTAATTATTTTTTCTTTTCACTTTTTTTTCTTTCCTAAAAAAAACTCAATAATACAATGAAAGAAAGTGATGAAACATATAGATAAAAGTGATGTGACTTTGATAGCAATAGACACGTATTGACATATAGAATCTGCATCTAGAAATTTTTGACTGTGGCATTAAAATTTTCCTTTATTAAGTTTAAAAAAGAAAGTATCTATCGCCAGGCGGCTTACTTAACCACCACCAATCTTCCCTCCATCACAATCATCATCAGTTCACCCTTTTTCTGCAAATAGAATCACTGCCTTTTTAATATCATCACTAATCACTAATCACTAATATTAGACTTGTGGTCAACCAACCAACAAATTAAAGTTTATAACTTTCAACCCCACACGATTCTTCAACATCCAGTTCTCTTACATTATCTAAATATATTCTTGAACCTGGTACTTGCTTTCAACATACCCACAAAAAAAAAAGTGGTGATCTTTCAGGAGTTCTTGAGGTTTGTTTGTTCACTTAATACTAATTCATTCTTCAACACAATATTTCACGCTTTATGTTTTTTGCTAGACTTGCTTGGAATCTTGTAGGGGTTTTGTAGTAATTTTGGTTTCTTAATTACTGATTGAAGATTAGGTTAATATCAATGTCAAGTGTTGATTTATAATGACTTATTTGGTTAGGTTCTTGAAAATTAGGTTGAGTTAATTGATGGGAATTTGAGAAATATTGAATGATCAGCAATATAATATATTTTGGACTTATACGCTCTCCACCCTCTTTTAAATTTATTTATTTATATATACATAGGATATATATTAGTACAAATTCTAAAGATGCCAATTGATGCCAAGCTACTAGCACTATTTTAGGCATTTATTAGATAAGGAAGACTGTGAAAAGAATCATAGCGTAGTTAATATTGAGACTGTCTTCTCTACTTCACGTTAGTAGCTAACTGTTTATCTTGAAGATTGGTTGAAAATTTAGGGGTCAAATAACAGTTACAGTCCTTACGACGTGTAATTTTTATACAGGTTGCAACAAAAATTGATTCGAATTGCCAATTTACCTATTCATTTGACATAATTTGGGAAACTTTGACTCCCATTTCATAAGATGTACTTTTGTTTTCTTCATAAAGATGTCGTTTCTGATCATGGTTGTATAACCTATTGATTTCTTAAATAATCAAAATTTGTTATTAAACATTTTATTATCTTATTACTGCAACTTAGAACAGCATTAGCACATTCAAACTTTACCTCACCCAGCCCATTTACTAGGAATTAGAAAATACTTTTTAAACTTTTCTTCTGCTTGATCAAAGATCTTTTGTTCAATGCTCAGGTTTGATCAAACGTAGTGCTCATAGTAACTTTGCCAATATAAGCCACCCAAAAGTTGTTTTCATGTTGCTATTTTAATTTTATGGTTTACTCATTTATTTGTGGTTCATTTTTGTAGTATATATTCGTTGTAAATATGTCCCAAGAAAATTCTTCGGTTGCTGAATCACCTAGACGACGATCTGGACTGCTACGAGATCAAGTTCAATTGGTTAAGAAAAAGGATTCATCTCGTTATGAGATTGCTCCTATTCAAGATCCTCTATCATTTGAAAAGGGGTTCTTTGTAGTGATAAGGGCATGCCAGTTATTGGTTCAAAAGAATGAGGGCATCCTATTAGTTGGTGTGGCTGGTCCATCTGGGGCTGGAAAGACTGTATTTACTGATAAAGTCCTCAACTTTATGCCCAGTATTGCTGTCATTACAATGGACAACTATAACGATGCAACTCGTATTGTTGATGGCAACTTTGATGGTAATTTCAGTTGTATTTTGCTTTAATGTTCAATGGGTCAAACAGTAATCCAGGTTTTGTTTTTACTTAATATATTATTTATTTCTAGAAATTTAAAATTGCTGACTGGTAGGACCCGATTTATAAAAATAGCACATTTTGTCCCAAGCATGTATCGAAAATTTATCTGACAAACTTTTGGTTTCCTACAGATCCAAGGCTGACAGATTATGATACATTGCTTGAGAACATCCGTGGTCTGAAGGAAGGGAGACCTGTTGAAGTTCCGATATATGATTTTAAGTCCAGCTCAAGAATTGGTTACAGGTAATTAGAGATCTTTCTTTACTGATGATCCCATATATATGTTCATTTAATAATTCTCTAGATTATAAATTCTATTAGTTCAGAACACCTATCAAACAGCTATACTTCATTGAACTATATATAAGGTAAAAATGTTAATGTTCTGTCATATTAGCTTTCATCAAACGGTTACATTTAGAACCAAGTCCAGAAAAAAGTATTTGAATCATGTAAGGATACTAAGAGTAGTTTACTTGCATGATTGTTGTAACAAGCAGAACACAAGAAGTTCCTTCGTCTCGAATAGTGATTATCGAAGGGATCTATGCACTGAGTGAAAAACTACGACCAATGTTAGATCTCCGTGTTTCTGTCACTGGTGGAGTTCACTTTGATCTTGTCAAGCGGGTTTTGAGGGACATTCAACGTGCTGGACAAGAACCTGAAGAAATCATTCATCAAATCTCTGAAACGGTATTCTCCATTTTGACCAATTAGTACCAATACCTTTGATGTTAAGAAAAGATCTCTTGCAGGAAGGTTGGCTAGAGATCTAAAGGTGGCAATTTGACCTGGTTTGAGTAGTGACTAGAAATGAGCTCCGTTTATAATTGGTCAATTCTTTTTTTTTTTTTTTATATCTTTTTTGTCCATTTGTATAAATAGAAAAAGATTGTTATTAGAGCAATAATCTAAATCTTGAATAAAATGATTTAGGATGTTGTATGTATTAGCAAATAGACTTTGGGAACCCATTTGACTTGTTACCCTTTTTATGTAAGTTATGTTTTTACCCGTTTGAGATAAAAATGTGACCCATATATAAGTAAATGGGTCGAAATCGCCACCTCTCATCAGTAATGTTGGACTTCTGTCTCTAAATGCCTTGTAAACTATTCTTGCACACAGGTATATCCTATGTACAAAGCTTTCATCGAGCCTGATCTACAAACCGCACATATAAAAATCATCAACAAGTTCAATCCTTTTTCCGGGTTCCAGAATCCGAGTTATATTTTAAAGGTTGATCCTCAGTTCCTGTTGAAGAACATAAAGAAGAAATTTAGTTACTGACTCATTCTTTTTAATCTGTAGTCCAAAAAGGCAGTTACCCCAGAGCAAATGAAGGCCGTTCTTTCTCAGGAATACGAAGAACGTAAAGAAGAAACTTATGATATATATCTCCTTCCACCCGGTGAAGATCCTGAAGCTTGTCAATCATATTTGAGGATGAGGAATAGGGATGGGAAATACAACCTTATGTTTGAGGTATTGATCTTTTCCAAAACAATGTGTCTGGTCAAATGTTGCAATTCTCAAGGGCGGGTTGGCTAAGTTTGGTAACGGGTCAAATTTTGTACCTCTAATAGGGGTTGGGACATGTCAGGTTGCCCCAAAACACTTCTTTTCCAAATTTTTGAAAAAATTATATAGATAATTAGTATATATATAAACCATCTCCATCTATTTTCTTAAAATTAGACTCAACAATGGTTAATGTCCAAATTACCCTTAAAAATCATCAATAACTTTCCAAATGAACCACTAATTTATAAATTGCAACCCTTAAATTTTAAACTTTACATATCTTTAAATTAAACTTTTAATAATATAGTGTACACAATAAAATCTGTAAATGTCAAATTAACTATTTGTTCCCCCAGCTATGCGCGGGCACACTGCTAGTATAGATAATTAGTATTATAAATATGAGTATAAACTTTGTATAGTTTTTAAGATGGTCTATTTTTATGATAAAATGATTCAAGGAGGTTTTGTACTTCAAATACACATAGGACAACTTCCAACCCATTTTGACTTGTTTCTGGTTTAGCTATTTATTTATTTATTTTAATTTAACCCATTTGACCTGATAGAGATAGAACATAACATGGATCAACCGATTCTCAAGTAAATTGGTCGAAATTGCCAGCTATATTTTCAGGTAATTTTAGAAGGAAAAGAGAAATATGTAGTTATTGTCATTTGTATTTTCAGGAGTGGGTGACTGATAGTCCCTTCATAATATCACCTAGAATCACCTTTGAAGTGAGTGTGCGGCTTCTTGGTGGACTAATGGCATTAGGATACACAATTGCTGCCATACTCAAAAGAAGCAGCCATGTTTTCTTTGATGAAAAGGTCTGTGTGAAAACCGATTGGTTAGAGCAACTTAATCGCACCTATGTTCAGGTATTGTACTTAACCAATATCTTGTGAGTTGTGATTCAGCAAAAAATGAGATTGCATGAATTGGTAACCAGCTTTAGACAAATTTCTATGTTTAATAACCAACTTGGTTTTCCCTAGGAAAATCCTTAAACTTTCAAAAAAGTTGAGTTTAGGTAATCTTAGATCTAGACAGCAGGTAACCAGTAAGTGGCCCATAAGCACTGATTCAATGCCACACAAAAAATATGGTTTTATTTGAAAGTTTTGATGGTTCTTATGAAAACAATTATGAAAATTCGAGGTTTTTTCATGGACAAAAAAGAGTTGGTTACCTGAATCAGAAATTTGACCAAAGTTGGTAGCTTTTGATGCAATTAGCCCTTAGCAGAAATCTAGTAATATTTGTAAGTTCCTTCATAATAATTTGCTTTCATTCCAAAAGGTGCAAGGAAGAGACCGTTTGTATGTAAAATATATTGCAGATGAGCTTGGGTTAGATGGAACATATGTTCCTCGAACTTACATAGAACAGATACAGCTAGAGAAAGCTGTAAATGATGTGATGACATTGCCAGATGATCTAAAGACGAAGCTTAGCATAGATGATGATCTGGTATCAAGCCCTAAAGAAGCATTGTCTCGTGCTTCTGCTGATAGAAGATCTAAATACCTTAACCGGTACATCTTAATCCTGTTTTGCATATAGTTATTCTATTTTTATTAGGGGTGACATTTGACCATTTACCTATTAAGGAGTTTATTTGGGTTTCACTTGTTCTCAAATGGGTAGTGGATCAAATAAAAAGTTAGCTAACATGAGAACGGATCAAATGGGTTGTACAGGTCAAACGCGTAGAAAGTCTCCCAGTCTACTTCTAATTAATACAACCTTCTGAAGTGTTTTATTCAATGATTTATAATTTTGAATTATTATTGTAAAAATATATATATATTTTTAGCACAATTAACAAACTAATCATTCATAAGTTTGTGTAAAAAAGATGGACAAAAAAGTATATGAAACTCAACCCAACCCAACCCAACACACCATTACATATTTTGTTTACATATGTTGTTACTGTTTTAAATTTTAGTTTATGCATCAACAGGGGTGGTGCACACTCACTTTCGACACGTGAAAGGAACTTATCGAAGCTGACTAAACTTTCAGTTAATAGTAGGAGATTTGACGGGAGGACCCCTGATTCACCAGCAACAGTTGCAAATCAAGTAAACTCCTAATCTCTTTCCTGTATGTTTTAAGTTTTTGATTATTTTATATTTTAGTAAAACTCATTTTCAATATTTAGGGAGTGATCACTAATCTATCAGAGCAAATCTCCACTCTAAATGAAAGAATGGATGACTTTACATCTCGTATTGAAGAACTAACTTCAAAATTTTCTCAAAGAAGAGTACCGAGCCATCAAAATATGGCTAACCAGGCCACTGAGTCATGCAATGGCTCTGCAACTTCACTGTTCATGACTGGCCTAGGAAACGGTTCATTGACCGGTCTACCTAATTCTGGATCTTCTAACCAGTTGGCCCGAGAGATCCCCCTCATGGAAGAGGTGATCCGTTCATCTTCTCTAATATTTTGCATTATTTTTAGCCATAGGTGGCAGTTTTTGACCCATTAACTTAGGAATGGACTGATTTGTGTTGTGCTGTTTCTCAAAAGGATTACATTTTTTAGGGGGGGGAGGAAGGTAGCTGAAAGGGGAACCGGTAAAACGGGTTGAAAGTCACCCAAAAGATTATTATTTGTATTCATTGTTTTTGTAATCGTAATTAACGCAATAAGTACATATTAAAAAATTTAAAATGGCCTAAAAAAAGTTTACAGGCCGAACCATTTCAACATGTACTTAAAGTATGACTCACTTCAACAAGTATTATCCATGGTAGCCACTATAGATGCAAATTTGCACATAGTTTTGTAATTAGTGACATTTTGTTTCTTGAATGAATAGGTGTTACTGATAGCAAGGGGGCAACGTCAAGTGATGCATCAGTTGGACAACTTAAGTAGCTTGTTACGTGATTATGGGTCAGAAAAGGGTCAGCAAGGAGGGTCTGATAAGAGCACCAGATTGTTAGAGATTGAATCCTTTGGACTACCTATTATTGCAACGTTGGCAATTGGTGGCTTGGGTTTCTTATTATCCAGGGCTCTGTATTCTCAAAAGTAATCCTTTATAAAAGATTTTTATACAAACAACCAAATAAACACTCAAGAGGCTGAGGTTGTAATCTCATATGTATCATTTTTAACGTGTAAAGAATCGGGTGAATCTTGTTTCTGGAAATTGCAAAGATAAATAGTAACAACAAATAGAATAAAATAGAAATACAAAATAAATGTCTGTCTTTTTTCATGAATTATATCTCTTTTGGGTTGTGTAAACCTCAACATATAATGTGTTTGTTGGTACTTGGCTTTAATGTTACATTCTCTCTAAAAGGCGGACCAACGGGTTAATTAAGGTTACAACTTACAAACTTGGCACTATCACAGTTCCATAATAACTGTAGGTCAGAACTTGGCACAATCAAGGTTTTGATCTATCTCTTAATGGTAAAACAAATCAAATAGAGAAAGGAAATAGATCCTATAACAAGAATTAAAAGGAAGTCATCGAAAATATAATACCTTCATAGTGTAAAAGAGTTTTAAGTCAATTCAAACCATCATAATTAATTCAGTGTAATTACCCTACCTCCTTAACACGCCCATTCTGCCACTCTACTAATAACTACTGTAATTCCTATGTCATTAACAAGTATATTGCATTTGATTTTTGAACCGCAGATGACTAGTTTACAGCAAAATTACTTGGAGCAAAAGAATTAAATGTGTATTGTATTTTAAGATGCGATCGATGCTGTATGTGTTGTGTGCCGTGTAATTTCTGTTGTGTACAAATCACCTCCTTTTAAACAGATCCATACAAACACAAATTGAAGGTCTTGTGACAACACACCAAGGAAGCTATCGATGAACTACGATTACTACTGTGTTCAGTTTTAATCATCAATGAAGTAGTAGGATCCTGACAAATTCAAACAACTTATACCAATAGATAAAAGTACATGATTTGGATTAAAGAAAGATACAAGCAATTGTGTTCAGAACATAGAAGCAGCAAGGGATGTTATTTCCGTAGCAACTTCATCACATTCCGTTTTCAGTTTTTTCTGGACGTCCTCTCCAAGTTCTCCCTTTGTTGGCTTCGGGAGAACAAGAACACAACATGTCGGCCTCTTGGTTGCACCTGCATTTGCAAGATCCTGCAACAAACATTATCGTCATATACATGGCATCATTAGTTAGAAACAACTGAGTTGTAGTTGTTGCACGTAAAAGGAAAATGCTTCCAGTCAAATTTTACAAGACCCCCAAATCAACCTTAAAAACCTTAACGTTTATAACATTTTAACAAGATCTTTATTTGTTTATACACTTATAGCATGCGCCCTCAAATGTTATTTTACAAAAGGAATGGTTTTTAAAATAAAACTGACTGAAAGGATCACATTACTTGTAATTTGTCCTACTAAAGTAGATGTTACAAACTTACTTCTTTTGATGTAATATAAACATATGGTATCTCTGCCTCTTCGCATAATATCGGAACATGAGTTATCACATCAATTGGAGTTATGTTTCCAGCAATAACACAAACTCTGCATTCACAATAAACAATACTAATCAGCAACATATTCATTTGTCACCCCAGAAACAATTTCTGTTTATTTAGCCGGTTATTACAAATCGCCATAGACATCTTCCTCAGAATACATCATTACAATGTAGACCAAAAACCACAAAAAATTAAAGAACCAGGAACCAACCTAGGCTATTAGATCACTAAAATTGAGGGTCAACATCTAAGTAATCACAGTCGAATACGCCCATGCATATGTTCACATCTCTATTCACAAATGATTACTCAATCTTAACTGTTTGGATTTAGATATCCGCTGGCATTTTTTAAATCCAAGGGCCCGCATGGTTAACAATTTTTTGTGGTTGTCAAGTGAACGTCCCCTCAACATCAAATACTAGATAATTCTCAATAGCATAGCCTATAAAGAACTTGATAATCAAGTAACCAATTTTAAATCCTTCAATCATAAAATGGATCCTGCAGATTGACTCTAATGACATCACATGATTCTTGATTATATTATAAATCACATATGAGTATACACATACGTTCAAATGTGATTAGAGTCAATCTGCATAATCCATTTTCAATCCAATGACTTATACTGGTTCTCAAGTTTTTTACTAGTCGCAAATGAGCCAACCCCTAACATCAAAAACTTTAATTAATTTAATAAAATCAAGTACTTTTAACCAACAAATAAAGCATACCCTTTATTACCGCGTCTGATACTCTTCACAACCTCCTTAACTCCTCTCTTTAAGCACTTGTGTTCCGCAGCTATTATTTAAAAAATAAAATTTATTAAACAAAATAAACAAAAACAGGAGTAAAATGAGAGACAGAATAATGAAAATTAAACCTTTGCGAACGAGTTTGAGGGTACGTTTGGAAAGTTTTTTGCCAGCAAGTGGTTTAGCAATTGGGGCTAAAGCCAACAATTTCTTTTTTTCTTTCTCTTTCATTGCTGATTTATCTGTTTCACTATCACTTCCACCCATTGCTTGTTTTTTTTTTTTTTACGTTGTTATGAAAATAAAGTAAATTAAGAAGGAAGAGGCAGAAGAATAAGAAGTAAAGTAGGGTTTATGTTGGTGTGTTTGATTTTTATTTTAGGGTTTAAGGAGGTCGCCGTTAAACAAAATAGGGGAATGAAGTTGTATCACGTGATTAGCACGTGATTGTTTTTTGTCCATAGATTTGCCTGGCCGGTTAATTTAGGGATTTGCATATCGCACGAAGAATCGAAAATACGCGAGGACCACGAGGAATCGACCCGAACCTTAATATATTCGGGGTTTTACGGTCCGGTTTATGGTCTGTATTTTATCAGTTTTTTGGTCTTTGGTTTCGTCCGCACTAAACCCAAGAAAATATGGGAAAAAACCGAACTGAGTGTTGGGTATACATTCCTTAATTATAGCATATAACTTCCTAATTTATAAGAAATAATTACCGTGACATCTTACTTGATCATATAAAATTAAAATATAATTATGAATTGACGAAAGTTGATGATAAAAGAATCAAACGATGACAAAGAATGGATCGAGGAAGAGTCGAGTGAAGAAACAAAGTCAAAAATCTGGAAGAAGGCTAGTTGTGACGAAACAACTGGAGTTGCGCGGAAATTGGTGAGCAGTAGCCATATTAAGATGCGTATGTCAGGTTGCGACGCAAGGAAGCCAGTTGCGGCGCATTGGGAATCTAATTATTTTTATTAGACATTTCTCTTTGGTTTGTTATTTTCGTTAAACTTTTTTACTTGTTATGCTTACGCACTTCTATCATTTTGTTTACGTTCATTAATTTTATTTGTTATTTGGATTAACTTTTATATTTATGTGGTCATACATGTACATAAAGTTTATTAATTTCATACTAGTACTCAAAAATATAGCTCTTCTAATCAAAAGACAATGAAATATATGAATCATCAAATGGTTCGGTTTTTTTCTCATAACCGAGCAGACCCATTATGGAAACAAACTGAACCAAACCGATGAAACAAACTGAACCAAACCAATGACATATGGTACAGTCCTCGGTTCGACTTTCTGATGCAAATCGAGACTCGGGTCGGTTCGGTCCTGAGTCGGTTTGGTCCTTATGGACCATGCACAGGCCTATGGTTAATCATTGTATATTTGTATTTATAAATTACTCTGTACCAAAATATGATTATGGACTTTTTTGTCTAAAATAATAACTTACTTTACATTTTTATCCTTCTGAGTTGTTGTAATTTTTTTTTGTTCTCGAGAGCCATTGAAACTTGACTTTTTTGCCCTTCGGTGTCATTATTCGCACTGTCCATCAAGAAGTCCAGTAAACAATTGATGATATGATAAAGTTTATAGTTTTGATTTTGTGACATGGAATTATAATTTCAAAGAAATAAAATAAAAATTAAAATAGGCATGAGACGTCGTCGTTTTACATATTAAAACTTATACGTAGTTTAAAACTCTCTTTTCAATCGAAAATATTTTGATTACATAAAACGGTGTCGTTTTCATATGTATTTTTTTTTTTTTACTTTTTACATTTTTAAATTAAGATTCTATTTCACGAAATCAAATCTATAAACTTGATCACCGGTGAAATGTTTACTGGATCTTCCGATGGATATTGAGAATAATGACTCCGAAGGACAAAAAGCCAAGTTTCAGTAGTCCCGAATTAAAAAAAAAAGTGCAATGACTCAAAATGACAAAAATGAAAAGTATGTTGTTATTGTAGACAAGAAATCCTATTATTGTTGTTGTTGTTGTTGTTGTTGTTGTTGTTGTTGTTGTTGTTATTATTATTATTATTATTATTATTATTATTATTATTATTTAAAAAAAAAAAAAGACAAATCTACAACCTAACTCACACGCATACTATATAAAAACCACGAATATATACATTTAATGATTCAACTAAGGCTTGAACTCACAACCTCTTGGTTGATGGGTTCCTCTCATACTGCTAGCCCAAATCATTATTATTTGTTTTATTCAATTAATTCAACTAAATTGGGACCAACAAAAAAGAAAATGTGAACTCATATACAATGTAGTACCATTGTTTATACAAAAAATCAACCACATAACTCAAACCCAAATAATTTTTTATAGAATACAATCCTCTAAATACTATTCTATAATATACTCGTTGCAAAACTGATAGGATGATTGCGAAGTAAACTACCAGCCAATTGGTTAGAATCGACCTTTTTGGTCCAAACTTGATTTTGAAAAAAAAAATAAAAGAACGTAAGATAGTAGTTGACCAATTTAGCAGTCAGCTTATCAGTTCCGCAACAAAGTTGCTCCAGAATAGGAGGGTATTGTTAAAAACTTATCTTGGTTGGGATTAATTTGATTCTAGCTTGATCGAATACTAATTTGTTGTTTGTATGTAAGAAATATGTGTTATCTTTGAATGTGAGTAGCATGGCATATATTTACTGTCTATACTTTTATACTAATATATAAAGAAAGTTCATTGTTGAATTTTAAAATCTTAAAAGAAAATTAACGTTACTAATTTACCCATATTACAATGATAAATGAAAATTACTTTAAATATTGAACATCTAATATGTTTTTAACGCCTTTTTAAAATTTAAATATTAGAACACTAATCAAATATATAATCTTTAATTACATCTAAAGTTTAAATTGAATTTGTGAAATTAAAAAAGTTTAAGTTTTTCAAAAAATATTAATTTATCTCCATACATGATAACTAAAAAAGTCCATTTTATAACATGTATATTGCTTATCAACACAAAGTGTATTCGATAAATAAATAAAATTTTATTATCAATTTATAAAGAAAAAAATATTATCTATAAAATAATGAAAAAAAATATATACTAATATATAAAGCTGGTTCATTGTTGAATCTCAAAATCTTAAAAGAGAATTAAGATTACTAATTTATCCCTATTACAATCATAAATGAAAATTAATTTAAATAAGTAAGTCTTTTGTTAATTCCATTACTACTTCTTTTGACATTTAGTATGTTTTTAATGCCTTTTAAAATTGAAATATTTGAAGACTAATCAAATGTATAATCTTTAATTACATCTAAAACTAAGTTGAATTTGTGAAAGTAAAAAAGTTTAAGTTTTTCATAAAATAATAAATTATCTGGATACATGATAACTAAAAAAGTCCATTTTATAAAAGATATATTGCTTATCAACACAAAGTGTATTCGGTAATATAGATAAAATTTTATTACCTATTTATAAAGAATGTAATATGTAATATGTTAATTTAATTAACTAAAAATATTATCTATAAACCAATGAAAAAAATATTTATACTAATATAAAAGCAGGTTCATTGTTGAATCTTAGAATTTTAAAAAAAGAATTAAAATTACTAATTTATCCATATTATAATCATAAATGAGAATTACTTTAAATAAGTAAGTCTTTTGTTAATTCCAATATTACTTCTTTGGGCATTTAGTATGTTTTTAATGCGTTTTAAAATTGAAATATATGAAGACTAATCAAATGTATGGGGTTGGTTATCGTAAAACAAACTTTAACATAAAATAAATAAGATAACATATCAACCGTTGGATGAGATTTGATGACATTAATTTTTCAAAATAGTCAAAGACTCATTAAATATTCCTGAAGGGCAAAAGGGTCATTCAAAGTTCCGGTGGTGCACAGTCAAAAATTAAAGTTTCGATGGTGCACAGTCAGACTTCAAAGTTCGGGTGGTGCACGGTCAGAATTCCGGTGGTGCACAATGTTCCAGTGATGCACACTGAATTTTCCGATGATACATATTTCATACCATTTGAAAATTGCAAGCTTCACATAATTAATGCATGAAGAATATAAATATGATGATGCACAGAACAATACATTATGCACAGTAAATTTTTCAGTAGTGCACAGTCAGAATGTTGGTTTGGTGATTGTGTTATTGGTTATGGAGATTAGGGTGATATGGGAGAGGAGAGGAGAGGGAGGAGGAGTGGGAGGGGTTATTAGCTAAAAAGGTGAAGAAGTTTTAATTTTAATTAAATGGTTATAATTATGCAAACAAAATTACCAATTCACCCTTTAACTAAAATGTTGTTTTTATTTGTTTTACAATAAGAATTATTGTATATGAACCAAATCCTCAAAATTTATAATCTTTAATTACATCTGAAACTTAAATTGAATTTGTGAAACTAAAAAAGTTTGAGTTTCTCATAAAATATTAAATTATCTCCATACATAATAACTAAAGAAGTCCATTTTATAACATATATTACTTATCAACGGAAAGTGTATTTGATAACATAAATGAATTTTATTACCTATTTATAAAGAATTTAACATGTTAATTTAATCGACTAAAATATTATTTATAAAATAATGAAAAAAATATTATATTGATATTCATGGAAACATGTTATTTAACAAACATACACTTCTATGTAAACAAAATATATAAATTGGTTATCTCCGCTGCATTATTTGGACAAAGTACTAATTATTAATAAAGAGTCTTCAATGTTAAATCTTAAAGTTCTTAAAAATAATTAAAATTGCTAAATTACCCATGTTAATTCTAAATTTTGAAACATTATTAAAATTAATAACATGCCCTACTAACAACTTATTCCATAATTATATTATTTTATATAAAATAAGTCAACTAAAATTAAAATTTCAAACAATAAAGTGTCTAGTACAAAATAATAAATAAATTCAATAATTAGGAAGTCTAATAATTAATGTACGTATAAACGGAATCAAATAAACTGAATAATACATTACTAATATGGTAAATATTCAATTGTCGTTTTTGACGTATTTATGTGCAGTAAAATTAACGTTGTATTTTCTACTGTTTTGCGCGAGTTTCACGTTGTCTTTTCTGCTGTTTTGCATGAATTTTATGCTAGTCAGATTAATTTTTGTAGATTTAAACCTATGTTTTCACTATTTTACAGAAAGCAGAACTACTTAGTTCAAAAACATATATTTTTATACCTATTAAAGATATCGCTATCCAAATATGATGAGTAAATAAGAGAAACAAAGTCCACAGCATGGCAGAAAAAAAAAAGTACACATCACCGTTGAAGGTGTCTATAAACGTTGAGAAAGATCTCCAAGTCTATGAATTCAGTATAGTTTGTAACCCTGTCGCATCATATTTTAATAATAAATCATCATCTCGTATATTTCTCAAGTATGCCGCTCCACTTTTATTTTCTACGAGACTATCTAATTTTCCTTTATGGACTTCCACGTGAAGTATGAACTTTCATGAACATAAGATCGGTGACTATGGTGAACTTCGTCCCCGTCTTCGTCTTAGGTGGTCTTCCACGTTGCTCCGTCTTATACCGTCACTATAGGCACGGTCCCGTCTTAGAGACCGTCATATGGTCCTTAGTTCTGGCCAGCACGAAACAAGAACGGGAGCAGTGGTTGAGGTTTAGCATAATCGCGACATTTTGTGCTTATTTGCAGTGGTTGAGAAGTTGTATCTCACACATAACAATTGAATATTTTGGCGGTGTTGGTAATCTTGGGGTTGAACTCCTGTGTCTAACTAGGGTTTTATAGAGCAATAAGTTACAATGGACTCAAGGGTTGGGTTAAATTTATTAGTCCAGTAAATAAGCGGACTATAAGCCCATCTCACTCCAGCATTTAAATTTCCTTTTGCATTGATATTTAAGAATCAGTATAAATTAGTTTTTTAATATAAATTAGTTTTTTTATTATTCTAATTTTTATTATTAATTAAAAAATGTATTTGTATTGATATTTAAGAAATGACGTGGCGCTGATGTGGCACTAAAAAGTTCAGTCTTGCAGTCAACATAGGCAGCGTTCAGTCTTGGGTTAGTCCTCAGTCTTACGTTGACGTGGCGCTAACGTGGAGGTCAGTCTTGCAGTCTTGTTCAGTCACCATAGGGAGTGGTCTAAGGAATTAATGCATTTGTCAATAGAAGGGTTTCCACGTCATCATAACATGTAATCGATTTAGCATTTGAAATGCTCCGATAATCACCAAACAAAACAAACCAAATCAGATATGAGGAAGACTTTAAGCCCAACAATTATGCTCAATACAAGATTTATTTAGTAATTTTAGGACATTTTAAGTGAATAGTGTAACCACACTTTATACATAAGAGAGATAAACAAAATTGTAAGTTAGAATAATGTCCGGTTTTCCCCGTTATTGGATGGTCGGATCATCTTATTTTTGGACAGCTGCTTCGTAGCATCTGAACCAACGTTTTGAACGGTTGTGATCATTTCTAGAGGTCTACTAGTCAACTTATTGAAATGTACAGAGTGATATTTTACCCCATTTTCGCTCTAGTTTATGACTCCAAACATTTTGATATTATATTCCAAGCGTATTGCAATTATTGTACACCTTTCTTATACAGTTATACCTAGAGAAGAACATTTGTATTGCTCTCGTCTTGGTAGTAGTATATTTAGACGACCTACGGGTCTTATAATTTTTACTCTCGCTTTAAGAGGTTTTTCATGTAAAAGAATTTGTGTTTTTGTGTGTGCTAGATTATATATGTTGTTGAGTGGGAGTTGATGTGTGTTACATTTAGATCGTCCTATTTGTTTGCATCATTATAGGTTTATACGTGTTAGAAAAGGGTTGTCTAATTAAGGTTTGATTCCGCATTCGTGTATTACCATTGTGACATATTACCTATCAGATGTGAACTATAATCCAATATCCCAGATGTGAACCGGCATCTTGTTTTTCAAGCCAAGTAGACCAAATTTGACTTCGATCAATTAATTATGATATGAATAATCTAAAGAAAAGTGCGAGTTCCACCGGTAAACTTAGCATAAAATATTACAACAAATCAATTTAACACTTACTCTAAGGGTTAACCTTGCACCGATTCAAATGGCTACAAACAAGTTAACAAAAATTAACCTGATACATTTCATTTTAAGAAAGTACAGCAAGAAACAAAAAGCCGTATTAGACCTGCACAAAAAATTCGGTTTTAAACCGGTTTGACCAGTTTGAACTGGTTTCATTTTTCAACAGTTAGAACCGGTTTCCTGCCGGGTACTAGTACTTCCCGCCGGGTACTGGTGCTTCCCGCCGGGGACTGTCTCTACTGCAACTAGGCATTTGAAAACGGCCATATAGCCATTTTTGGCCCTTTTTTTGGGAGCTTTTAGTCCACTTTGATGGTATAAATATGTGTTAGATGTTGAGGTTTATTCACAACACATAAAGCTTTGTGAAAATTATAAAACACTATCAAATTGCAACAAAACGAAAATGGGCCGGGGCATGATCAAAAGAAAATGCTGAATGATGCTATGATTTGGCAATACTAAGCGAGTTTGGTGTGACATAGGATGACGAAGTTTGTGATTCAAGAAAGCTTGCCTTTTGACCACTTTGACAATCCGCGGTTGAAAAAACTCATCTAAGAAACACTCCAACTTCATTATACACATGTAAGTCGTTCAACTTTAAGACGAGATGTTATAAAAATGTGGAAATTGGCTACAAATTAAATGATTTTAGGTTTTCAAAATCTACAGACCGGGGTTAATTTAACTTGTGATGTTTGGACGGCTCCACATGGTTCACCGGATTCATACATTTGCGTTACCGCTCATTGGGTTAATCCTCATACGTGACAAATGATGAAGCGTACGATTGTGTTTGAATTATTTGAATATCCGCATACCGGCGATAATTTATATAAAATTTTAGATTATGTGATAAAAAGTTTTAAGCTAGAATGAAAAAAGTATTTTCTATGTCTTTTGATAACGCATTAAATAACACTGCCGCTGTCGGACAATTACAACTAAAATATAAACCGGCTTGCAAAGGTGTATTTTTTCATAGTCAATGTGTTGCACCTATCATTAACTTGGTTGTGCAAGACGGAATTAGTTGTATTGTCAACATAAAAGAAAGTTTTAAAAAAATGTTATGTGATATCTTTAGTTCAAGTAACGCTAGATACCCCTAAATATATGAAATTTTGTGTCGATTCAAATTCTCTATGGTTAGATCTGAATTGGGACGAACCTACTAGATGGAATTAGACATGTAATATGTTTGAAAGTGCTTTAAGACAAAAAGAAACTTTGAAAATGTTTCATGACCTTCTTGCAGAACATAATTGGCTTACACCTTTTCCGGAGTCAAGTTGGCATAATATCCAACTAATTACCGAAATGCTTGTTGTTTTTAAACAAGCAACTACTTTTTTGTCAGGTGTTTATTATCCGACTAGTTGTTTGGTGTTAAACCAAATATTTATAATGTGTTCCAAAATAAACGATTTTGAAATGAGGGGTGACATTTTTGAACACATGGTACAACTAATGAAAGCCAAATTTATAAAATATTTTAAAGAAATATCTCCCGTTATAACTTTATCCGCCGCTCTAAACCCGGCTGTAAATGTTAGTGGGGTTGAAACTTTAATTAACAACATTTCTTTCGATTTGAGTTTGTTAGACGTAGACCTGAATTTCGCGAAAGATGAAATTTCTAACTTTAACAGTGCTTTCGAAAGTTTGTCTGATGTCAATTTAACAAAGTAAAGTTCCACATCCCTTTATGACGGCTTTCGAAATGAGATGGCATCCGTATCAAGTTCGCATGCCAATAACGAAATGACACGATTATACAACACTTTAAGAAATGAGAACACGAAAAGAGCTCGATCAAGCACTACTAGTAGCGAACTAGGAAGGTATAGTGGTTCCGGCTTTTTAGGATACTTCACTATTGAAGAGTTTTACAATTTGGATGTTTTGACATGGTGAAAGAGCATGAAGCACAATTTCCGGTTATAGCCGCTATGGCCCGTGATCTATTAACGGTTCAAACTTCTACGGTAGCTTCGGAGTCCGCTTTTTGGTTAGTGGTCGGGTTATCTCACCAAGAAGAACCAAACTCACCCCTTTGTCAGTTAGTGAAAGTTTGTATTTGTTTGAAAGACTATCTTGACAGCGATGAACGGATACAAAACATATCACGACTAGAAGGAGAAATGGTAAGGATTGAGCAACAAGTACATGAGAAAGAGATAGCAATGGGATTGTCGGTGCCACTCACCACGCAAGAGCTAGCTTACGAAGAAGACTTACGCAATATGACTTATGAAGAAGACTAAAAAAACGATGACTAGAAGACTACAAGACTAGAAGACTTTGTGTTTATGTTTTTATGTTTGAAGACTTTGTATATATTTGTTTAAATGAAAATAAACAAGAAATTTACTCCAAAAACGTGTTTCATACTCGCCTAATTTCATGAACTTTTGGTACTTAATTCCCCTAATTATTGTGTTCAGAGATTACGAGATGTATCAGGTGAAAAGTCAAAGAAAATCAAAGAAAACGGGGGAATTACCCGCCGGGTAACCCCCTTTCCCGTCGGGTAACTACCCCTTATCCGGAAAGTTTCAAACAGAACATTTTGGGGGCTACTTTACCCGCTGGGATACCTGCCGGGAAATGTGGGTACCCACCGGGAACTCTGGTTTTTGACCGGTTTGAAACTGGTTTGAGCCAAACCGGTTTGGACTTTTCCAGCTTCAAACTGGTTTCAACCTGAACCGGTTTGAGTCCAAACCGGTTTTGACCAAGTTTGACTAAACCAGTTTAGAACCCGGTCCAATCCAATTTTGTGCACCTCTAAGCCGTATACTCCAAGTGAAGTCAAGAATTCAAATGTCCAAGTTGGATCTAGTAGAGCTACAGTTCTAATAATGCAACCAACAAAATGCTTCCTTTTATCTGTACGATAACGTTACAATTGCATCATTATACAATTGATCATTCAGAAGAGGAAAAAACTTCTTCCAAAACCACATGTCTGAATCAAATTATTCACTTAGTTAGAACTTAGAAGTGGAATATAAAAGTCTTAGAAAGTTGACAATTTAACGACCATTTGTTTTATTCACTCGTTTTCATCTCGATCTTATTAGTAACATATCAAACGTCATGCCAACCTTTTAGGCCTAAGTATCATTCTCTTAAAATATGCATTTATATGGTACTTAGCTCATAGAATGCAAGTCCTGCAAGACAAGGTTAACAATTGCAAGCCGAATATTGTGCAGGGATTGTGATATATCCCATAGAAAATTAGATAATTAAATTGATGTACGAATTTGGCATGGAACAAGCATTACATCTTCACTGAAACCTTTTAATACATGAAGATGTAACAAAGTGAAATAATCCCAAAGTTACAACTTACTATTTTGACCAATTTGAATCAACTGTTGTCTCAAAACCCTTCTCATTACCTTGTTTGTTGCTGTCCTAGGAAGTGATGAAAAGGGCACCACATCAGAAACCTGAAGAACCCAAAAGTCAAACTTATAAGTCAAATTTGAAACTTAAAAGATATCAAAGGTCTCCAAATAGTCAACTGAATAGTTACTAGAAGATAAAATGATACCTTAAAGAAAGGATTCAGATTCTTTTGTAAAGCTGAATTCAGTGAAACTTTCAACTTGATTAAGTCGGGTTTTGAACCATTGCCATCTTTAAAAACGACAACAATTACCAACCTCTCTGGCCCGCCTCCAAACGTTTTAACCCCTATAGCCGCTGTCTCGAGAATTCTATCATCAACTGAGTTACATACACGTTCAATCTCAACTGAACTTACCTGCACAACCAACCATAGACGATCTTACAACAGTTCTAATAACTAGAGGTGGAAAATGGGCAGGTTGGTAACAGGTCAAAACGGATATGTGGTGCACCATATTGGCTCAACAATTCTTTTCGAAAACATTAGATTTTGTTTATAAACGATTAGCATGTCAAATGTGATTACAGAAATTAAATAGATTTTCAAATAAAATGATTAATGAGTTTTTATGCATTAAAAATACACTTCGGGTGACTCTCAACCCATTTGACACCTTTTCTTTTCAGGTAACCTTTTTTTCATTTTACCCGGTTGACAGGTTAGTGATAAAACATAACCTGAAAACGATACCTTAATTCCCCCAAGATTCATGGTATCATCTGCACGACCATGGGCACGATAATATCCTCTAGACGTGCGCTCAAATATATCTCCATGCCTTCTTAGGACCTATAAATAAGAACGCAACAAACTAAAAGGGCACTTCAAAAAAAATATCTGATATAGTTTTAGATGTTAAGTTACTTTCTTGATTACCTTTCCATTCAACGAGGGCATGCCTTTAAAGTAGATATTATAGTGGTTCGCATTTAGTAGTGAGCTCGATGCCCCAAACATGAGGGGATTCAGAGCCACTTCACCAATTCCATGAGTGTTTTGTGGCTATAACATAAAATCGAGACATCAGATTAATTAAAAGCAAACGAACCTTGACCTGTAAGAAAAGTCAAACAACCCATATTTTGATTGACCATAAAGCTACTTTCTTGGGGTGGTTATTGATGTGTAGATAAATTGTACTTACTATAGGGATTCCATTTTCGTCAAGAATAAACAAATTACAACCCAAACTTGGTGTGCTGAAAGCAGATAAACACTGAGGCTGCAGTAAGGATCCAGTAATAAAACCACCACCAATCTCTGTACCACCGCAATACTCGATGATCGGTTTGTAATGAGCTCTTCCCATCAGCCAAAGATATTCATCCACATTAGAGGCCTCACCGGTCGACCCAAAGCACCTACCGAATTAAAATTACTGTCACAAGATCTGCTTAGAAAATAAACACAAGAGGATGGAGTAGAGGTGGAAAATGGCCAATCTGGTAACGGGCCAAATCGAGTATTTTCTGGTATGGCGGGTCGGGTTGACCCAAAACACTTTTTGCACAAATATTTTACATTTTCTATACATAATAAGTGTTTCAAATATGAGTAGAATCGGTATATGATTTCGATATTGATATGTATTTTTTTTTTAAATATAATGATTGATGAGGTCTTTTGCATTGAAGATAAACTTCAGACAACTTTTGACGTGTTCGACCTGCATTTCTGTTCAACTTTGATTTTCAAGTTTACCTGTTTGAGCCGTCAAACATAAACATAGCCAGAATAGAGCCATTCATAAGTGAGTTGTCAAAAAGTTTCCATCTCTATACTCGAGTTAGGAACCAGCAATAGCCCAAAACCTTATTCAAGAAGCAACACTCACCGGATGGTTGACCAGTCAAAGCCGGCTGTACAATTCTTTGTTCTCCAAGCCCTTACAATACTTGGTATCACTCCCAGCAATGTTACTTTTGCATCCTGAAATATTTGAGCAGTTATAGCATAAATATTAAAAAGGAATATACACATATACAACATGAGTTGGTAATATTAAAATGTGCTAACGTGGAATGTTCAGTATATGAGAGAGGTTGCAAACTGGGGCAGGTTAGGTAACAGGTCAGAATATATTCAGGTCAAAACGGGTAATTTTTGTATAACTTGGGTCGGGTTGGCCCAAAACACATTTGCCAAAAGAATTGTAAATAATTAGTGTGTCGAATATGATTCCAACACTATATTATTTCAATTATACTTGACTTTATTCAATAGAAGGATCTAGGAGGTTTTAAGGATTAAAAATACACCTTGGAGAACTTTCAACATGTTTCCGTTTTAACTAATTTTTTGATTTCCAGTTGACCCGTCAGATATAAAATACAACCCGAATTGACCTATCTAAGTGGCTACCTCTAGCATACAAACCATTTCAGTCCCAAACTAGTTTTTGAATGCTTATAAATCAGGAAAATAGGTGTCTCGTTGTAATATTCAAGGTCATCGGAATCAATGTGGTCTTCAAACACGATGAATCTAAAAAGAGAAAAACAGTAAAAAGTAGAGGTGCGAACATGACCAAGTACATTTCAGGCGAAATGGCTAAATACTGTATGGGTCGAAACAGCTTATTTGGGTTGACCCAAAACACTTTTGCCCTGTTGGAAATAAAAGATGCCCCCGAATCAACCAGTTCAAAGGTAAATGGGGGCAAATAGCCACCTCTAGTGCAAATTTATAAAAGTTACCTGAACAAACTTGGCAAATCCAGATGTCATGGGAGATCCGTTGTATAATGCAAGTGAGCCCCCATTTAACAAAGAAGCATAAACTAGCCAAGGACCCATCATCCATCCAAGATTAGTAGGCCACGCTACGACATCACCTTTGCGGACATCCATGTGGTACCAAGCGTCTGCACCAGCCTTGAAAGGTGTTGCAAGGGTCCATGGAATCGCCTTCGGTTCCCCTGTATTCTGTACCATTAATATTTTCTTCATGACACTTACCTAATAGTATTTATGTTTCCTACCTGTAGTTCCTGAAGAGAAGAGGATATTTGAGAAAGCTTCAACGGGTCGTTCAACAGCAACAAACTCAACATTCCTGTATAATTTATTTGTGATTATATCCAGTATCAAGATTTCGAATTAAGATATACATGATATTGGAAGTTATCAAATTGCCTTAATTACAACTTAAACTATGCCTTTTAGGTTTCAAATTGGTTCACTTTAGATAATCTCATCAACATTGCATGAATGATAGCAGCCAACATACTTGTAATTGTTAGCTCGTTCTAGAAAATCATGCCAAGAAATATCACCGTCACGTAATTTCATACTAAAACTTGAGCCTCTTGTAGGAATGACAATTGCTAAAGGTGATTGAGCATCAACAACTCGGCTGCACAATTTACCATTATACCCCATATGTAAAAATCATGTTATCTTATATAAAAAGTAAAAATAGAAGCTTAAAAGAGCATCAAAAGTACATCTCACCTGTACAAGGGAAGGCTTCTATCACCACGAATGATCAAATCCTAAGGGAAACAATATATCAATGAGATTTGATAAAGATTCATTATCTAATGGAGGATAACAATCCTAAATAAGACTAACCTGAGTAAAAATTGCTTTTGCTTTTGATACTACAAGTCTTGTTGAAATTTCAGCAGGAGCAAAACTATCTGCAATAGATACAACCACATAGCCTGCTAAAACAATTGCTAGATAAATCACCACAGATTTGACATCCATAGGCATATCGATTGCAATGGCAGATCCTTTTTCCACTCCCAATGTTTCAAGTGCATATGCAACTAACCTAAATACAGTAAAAAATATTCAATTGTGTTACAGTTTATTCAACAAAATATGATTTTATAGATCAAAAAGTTAGACTAAAATTATCATACCAAACCTCTGAGCGCAATTGCTGAAACGTCATTTTGTTGACTGGCATTTCATCATTTCCTTCATCACGCCATATAACCGCTATATCAATTAAACTTCTTCTACAACTTAAACTCAAACAATTTCGAGCTGGATTTACGTAAGCTCCAGGAAGCCACCGACCTCCTGGATGCAATAACTGGCTTTCTTTAGACGGGTCATCAACGAGTATACGTTTTGGGGGCACAGAAAATGATATGTTCATTTCATCCAATGTTGTTTTCCAAAACACCTACCATAAATCAGAGCTTAAGTATACAACAAAAATCCTAGTATCCCAATTCAAAATTACGCCTTGTTATATTTATACCTCTAGATTTGAGGCTGAAAATTCCTGAAAAGCAGAGTAGCTTGAAATGGGATCTCTATAACTACAACCCAAGAACTCCTTTCCTCGTCTCTCTAATAAACTACCTAGGTTTGTTAACTTTGCATCCTCCCTATCATGCAACAAAAACAATTCAACAATGTGAGCGTGGATAAACAATCAATCAGCTGCCGACAATAGAAAAAAGGAGCAAAAGGTAAAATGATAATATTTCTGCAGATTCTTTTAGTTTGTTCTACTGAACAAATCAGAAAATATAACCATGGAAATGTATCACAATAAACATTACAACTATAGTTTTCTTCTGGGACGAAAAATATATTAACTTATGTTTTTATGATTTTCTATCGAAAAAAAAAAAAAGACAGGACACGGCTGCTAACCCTTTTTGTACGCCTAAACATATCCCCCGTTATTGAAAGAAAAGTTACTTAATAGTTCCAACTTACCAAATAAGGCCTTCCGAGTGCAATTACATCAACATATTCGAGCATATACAACAATGTCCAATTCGAGACACCGACCATAACAAGCACATGCAATAGATGATACAATCCTAAATTATACTTGTAATGTCTATACTTCCATATGCAACATCAAAGCGAAAGTCAGGAACTCAAATCCATGTTTCATGTCCCTCTAACTTTGGGTTAACACACGCTTTACCTTTCCCATGTTAGCAATGGGACCGATCAGTGGGGCTCTTTTAAATAGTTTCCAAATCCAAATCCAAAATCAATATATAACAACACCAACAAAAACTACCTGCTCTCCTTGTTATAAAGAATTTTGCAATGATCAACTTCTACAGTAATGTAAAAATATACACACAAATTGTTCAATAAAATTACTACATTCGATACTTGTATATAAACGTCCTAATAAATTATCAACTTTGATGACATAAACTTTAATTGAGAAACTAAAAAAAACATGAGAAATGCAAAACTAGTTAATTGCTTAAATAAACACTTAAAAAGAAGTGAAGCTTACGGGTCGGGTAACCAAGCAGGAGCATCCGGTCCAAAATCAACATAACATCCATAATACATCATCTGATGAAAAGAAAAAGGAAGGTCCGGATCAAGAATCCGGGTCGATAAATGGGTCCATGTTTGAGGAGCATCAGAACCATAATTCTGAATGATTACAGTTAGTTTCTGATGAAGCTGAGTTGCAGTTTCTGGTGATATACCAAGATTTACTATATCTGATATGGATATTGAATTTAGAGACTTGTAAACCATCGTTTTTTTTGTTTTTTTTAAATCAAAGAATTTTGATTGATAAAATTGTTGATGATGGTCTTACAAGGAAAGAAAGATAAGGAAGTACGTGTGCGAGGTGATAACTAATATGTTCAGATTTTAAGGAGTGGCTTTAAGACTTAAAATAATGATATGGACCCCTACTTAAATACTGCATATTTGTTTTTTCACCTTTTTCATGTTATAAAAGGCCATGCCTTTTTAACTAGATAACATAAACAAGTCACCATATTTCAAAAGCAATTGACCATCTACTTTTACAAGTGTCAGAACATGACTCAAAGGAAGAGGATATCAATATAATACATGTTAGATCATTTCCAACCCTAACTATTTCAGTAGCGTACCAGTTGAGATATGTCAACACTATATTAGCACCTCTTAAACTGACATATAACTGACATATAACTAACATACACCTGCTAACTCAGGATGTGTCACTTTGATTTCTGAACCCCACTCACATTTACAGAAAAATAATTTAATTCAATTAAAAACATTACATTAATTAATTAATTAAAACTAAACATTACATTAATTAAATTTAAACATTATGATAATTAAAATAACATAATACATTTAAATAACTAATCTACTCTTCATCTTCATCTTCATCGGAAGTAGTGAACCCGTATGGTCGCGCATCTTCACCAAACATCGTTTTAAAATCCTTAGTATACTTGGCTACGACCTTATCCCGAGCACCTTCAAGTAGTTTTAGTTCCTTTTTTCGTATGCCCGTGGGTATTGGTTTTTGAAGAAAAATCCAAGCTTTCAATATCAACTTTTGCTTCACAAACTCCTTAATCGTTAGGCCATTCCCATTCGTGACTGAAACTGACTGGTCAGTTTCTGTCAACTCAACATCACGTCAGCTTTTTTTCAAAGCTGACTCAAACTGACTAACAACTGAATGAACACTGTCATCAGTGACGGTCAGTTTTTTCTCATTATTTAATTATTTAAAACACAATAATTAAAATAAAACACATTTCATTAAAATAAAAACATTACATTAATTAAAAAAAATATTACAATAATAAAAACAGACTAAATAATTAAAACGTAATCTAATCGGAACTCGATTCTTCGTCTTCGGCTTCGTCTTCGTCTTCGTCCGAATCGTCCGTCTTAAACATTGAACCATACATGTTTATCACATCTTTTCGAGCGGGTTTAATCATTTTTAGTTCCTTTTTTTAAGCACGCTTTGGTATTTTTTTATAAAGCAAACTCAATGCTTTAAAAGCTAACTTTTTTGTTAAATTTTTTGTGATCGTTTGTATTGCGGTTTGTTGGAGGTGAGCGGTTTTTTTAACTTCTTCAAGGGCTTCAAACTTTTTGTCTTTTAAACTTCTTGATGAAGTAGCCGTGTCCGATGAACCCGAACTTTTCTGAGACTTGCGACCGGGTGGACGACGTAGTGGGTCGTCTTGAGACAACCTTTGCATGTTAGTTTGTAGACTTGCGTTGATCGGTTGGGAGTCATCTACTTCTAGATTTACGGTTTCTTGGTTGGATTGAAATGTACGTTTGTTGCTCATTACCCCCGACTCCATAAAAAATTTCGGGTAATGTTTTAGTACATTCCAACATTGGTCGTAAATGAATTTAAGGTTATTGTTTTGTTGCTTGAAGTGCTTTCAGGCGACTTCTAAACGTCTTCATCTCGCGAACCGCTTTGAGGGTGAAGCTCGGAATAGTTTTGTAGAGTGCGTTGAATTTTTTTACGTCGTGTGCAATCTTCTTCCATTTCCCCGTAAGTTGATTAAGATTACGTTTTTCGTCGACTAAGGAATTATAGTCCTTTTGAATTTGTTTCCAAAAACTCGCGTCAGTTTGCGAGTTTCCTTGTACGCCATTTTTCGAACAATGTATCCACCGTTCGGCTAAAATTCACGCCTCCTCGCCGGTCCATTAAACTTGTTTTCTTTTTTGTATTTTGTCAACTTCAACTTCGTCGAAACTTTCTTCAACTTCGGGGTTGCTAACGGGGATTTTAGGTTGTTGGTATTGGTTTGTGAAGTGTGGATTTGGTAGGTTTGAGGTTTGTGAATATTGTTGTGTTTGTTGGAATTGTTGTGATTGGTACCAACCTTAAGAGTAAGGGTTTGTAAGTGGTACATATTGTCCAAACCCGAATTGTGGAGACGTTTGAGAGGGTGTAGGAAAGTTTGAGTGAGTGGAGGATGAACTCGACTGTGAACTTGCGTGTGGGATTTGAGTGTTTATCAAACTGTTCCACATATCTTGGGATATATTTGATGAAGATGGTCTTTGGATTTGGTTGTTAGACATTTTTGCGTATGAAATGGATGTGGTTTGTGTAGTTTTTGTGTATGAAATGGGTGTGGATTCGTGTAGTTTTTGTGTATGAAACGGGTATGGTTTGGTGTATGAAATGAGTGTGAAATTGTATGAATTATAGAGAGAAAAGAAGTAGTTGTTTTGAGTGTGAATTATAGTTGTTAAATGTGTGTGTATATATAAGAGTAAAAGTGTATATAATTGTAGGTAAAATAAATAAGTAAAAAAGGTTTGAAAATTTAATTGGTTTTGGGTTTGGTGATGGAGTCGTTGGTTTCCTGTTGCCCCCCCCCCCCCCTTCAAAGTTCCAGCCGTTGGAAAGAAGAAAACAAACGAAATCAAATGAAAAAAAAAGTAAAACGTCGTCGGAAATACGAAGATTTCAAACCGACGATGCCGTGACATCGATGTCGGTTCCGTCGGTTGAAACCGACGGACAACCGAAGCAACGAATGGGACAGCTCTTATCAACGTTTCTTGTTGCATTTTCGCGAATGCTTGAATTGTCGCCCGGGTCGCGTCAGAGGAATGCCTTGAATATGTTACATCCGATGATCCCGAACTTTTTTGACTTTTCCGACTAGTTGCTTGACCGGGTAGACGAAGAATCTGGTCGTTTTGCAATAACCTTTGCATTCGGGCCGGTTTCGTTCTCGTCAAGATTTATTGGTGCCGATTCTTCGCGCGTTACTCGTTTCTTTTTTGTGACACCGGAATTATCATAGAACTTCGGGATATCTTTTAGTACGAGCCACGCTTGCTCGTAAACGAAGTTTCGTCCGGTTTGTTGCTTAAAGTGGTCACGAGTCGCCCTAAAAACGTCTTCGTCTTGAACCTTGCCTGCACGAGGCTTGTTATATTTTTTGAAGATGCCTGTGAATAACTTGATATCTCCTCGAATCTTGTTCCATTTCCCGGTTAGTTGATCTTTATTGCGTTTCTCGTCAACTAATGAATTAAAGGCCCGTTCGATTTGCCTCCAAAAACTAGCTTCCGTTTGCGAGTTTCCTTGGATAGAATTTTGAGAAGTGTCGACCCATCGTTCCGCCAAAATTCTACATTCGTTGTCGGTCCATTTGACTTGTTTGTTTTCGGTTACGTTGGACCTCGTCTTGAGTAGGTTTGACCTCGTCTTCGCCTTCGTCTTGTTCGCTTCCGTTTGGTGGTGATTGTATGTTTTGGTATTGATGTTGTGAAAGTGGTGTTTGTTGGTATTGGCATTATAGAAATTGTTGTGAAAGTGGTGTTTGTTGGTTTTGGTATTGGTGGAATTATTGGTTTTGGTGGAATTGTTAAAATGAAAATTGTTGGTTTTGGTATTGTGAGAATTGTTGGTTTTGATATTGTGAAAAACAAAAGTTAGTTGGCGAATTACTAGATTGACCCGTCGAAGATGAAAATGTCGGAGATGATGGAGACGACATATCCGTGTTGAGTAATTTTTGAAATTAATTATTCGGTCTCGGTTGTGAATTATTGTGGTGTTGTTTAGGCATTTTTGTGAATTTTAGTTGGATAGAAAGTAAGTAGTTGTATATAGAAAGATGTAGTGAAAGTTTTTGAATTATATAAAATGGTTGGGTGAAATAATTAGTTGAATGTAATGTAGAAAGATGTAGTGAAAGTGTGTGAATCATATAAAATGGTTGGGTGAAATAATGTAGTTGAATGTAATATAGAAAAATATAGTGAAAGTGAGTGAATTATATAAAATGGTTGGGTGGAATAATAGAGTTGAATGTAATAGGAAAGTGTGTGTGAATAGAAGTTTAGTTGTATGTGTATTTATAGTGTGTTTGGGATATGATAAATATGTTAAGAAAAATAATAAAAAAATATTTTTTTTGAAGGATATAAATCCGTTAGAAAACGGATATAATTTATTTTTTTTAAAATTGATGCATGTAACGGTAAAATAAATAAATAAATAAAGTTGAGGCCCACACACACACCGACCCAACTCTTTTTCCCCGTCGCCAAAGTCACGCAACCGACCGACGCGACGAGACGGTGCCGACCCCGTCGGTCGGCCGACGCGTGTCGATATCCAACCGACGCCCCGCGTTAGATATGGACTCAGAATTAGATAGGTGAGTTCATTAAAGTATGAATTTTTGAAAAGAATGAAAGTATCAGTAGGAATCTGCCATTTGGCAAAAATTTCACTTTCCTCCACTTTTTTTAAATTTAAATATCTCAAAAATGATATGTTAACAAATAATAAAAATTATACCATAAAAATCATCATTTTTTTCTCTTTTATTAGACATTTCACAAGGTATACTTTAGACGATTTTTTTTTTTCATTTTTTGTAGGTTAACACATGTGTTACGATTGACTAACAAAAGTGTTACCCGCGGCTATCACATGTGTTATCAAGCACTATCACATATGTTACAAGTGATAGTCGGTAATAACACATGTGATAGTCGCCGGTAATACATGTGTTATTTGTTTATTACACATGTGTTACCAATTTTCAAAACCTACGAAAAAATGAAAAAAAAGTTTCGTCGAAAGTATGTCATGTGTGACCTCAAATCAAAGAGGAAAAAATGCATATTTTTATGGTGTAATTTTTATAATTTTTTGACTAACGGTTTTTATGATATTTAATTTTTGGAAAATGATTCATATGCCTAATTAGGCATATATGCCTAAAAATGTGATTGGTAGATGAGAAAATGATTGGATGAGATTAGGAGAGAGAATGAGTGGAATCCATGTGTCAAAAACTGTATGGATTAGGCTTGTGAGTTAGGCTTATGAGTTAGGCATATTTAGCATTACCCTTAATTTTTAAAAATGTTGGGGTTTTGTTATTTTGATCAAGATGAACGGTTGAGATTTGTATTCACATACTTTCAAAAAATTTCATACTTGAATGAAATTTTGTCTAGAATTAAAATTGAAAACTGATTACCATGTAGTTTTTTAACTGATTTTGTGATATTGTGTATTTTCATTATAAATAAAAAAAGAACGACAAGAACACATTATATGTCCCACTCTTATTTTGCCCCTAGCTCATAAATAATATACGATCTAGAGAGAATGACTTATTCTTTAACATTCAACACTTAAACTTGAAGATCCAGATGTGATTCGAGCAGTGTTTTAAAATCCCGGTCGGGCGGCCGGTCGAACCAGACGGACCGCCACCCGGAAGGAAGTCTGGGTGGAAAGGTGCAGAGTCAACCTGGAAGTCAAACTCGGTCAAACCCAATTGGTTTTCTGGTAGAACTGGGTTGACCCGATGAACTGGACCGGTTTGACCGGATTTTACTTTCTTTTTATTTTTTTTTTATTTTAGGTAGTAGATTTGGACATTTTCAATAGTTTGGGTACTAAATTTGAAAATTTGAGCATGCAATTAAACAGGTCAATCTGGACGGTCAAACCGGTCAGACCAATTCTAAAACCTAAACTGAGGCCCGTCAGAAACCCGATTTTTAAAACACTGGATTCTAGGTGTCTAGTGATTAGCTTAGAAGATTCCTCATTTACCAATTGGAAAAAATAGATAAATTAAGTTCGAAAGTGTAATGGAAACGTGAAAGTTAAAAAGTAAATTGTATTAAAAAGAACGAAATTGGAAATATATTGTGTTTTTAGAAGATCTAACATTTGCTGTTCTAGTAACTCTTAATTCAAATGTAATTATATCATATTAAATTTTAATTCACAAGTATCATCTATTCATGTGTCTTAATATAAAAGTAGTAAAAACTTAAGGTAGGTAGGTCATTCATTTTTAATGTTACCACATGATACACGTTGAGATTCGGTGTAATTGTTTACTGGATAGGGGTTTAAAGCACGGTGTGGTGTCAGACTGCTAGTGGTGTAATTTTTATTTATTATATTTTGGTTACATAGATTTCATCGCAGGTGTTTGTTAATTAGTTGGTAAATGGCATAAGAGGAACTCCGACGGTAAAGAGGTTTAAATTCTTTTTCTTATGAGATACTTTAACGGATAAACTTTTTCAAGATTTAATTTAATCAAAGAAACTACATAAACATTTACGAAAGAATAAATTTGCTTAGAAAAATTATTTCATTAAACTTTTCAAATAACTTAACTTTTTTGTTCAAAAAAGACCATTAAGAAACATTTCATTAAAAATGCCATAAAAATATATGAATTTACTAAATTTCTTATGCTGTCTACGTGATCTTTTCTTAAACCTCTTTAAAACATTTGATTGTAAGGTTTAATGTTTAAAAATTAAAAGATCGAAAATTACATTTATGCTTCTTTTAATAATATATAAATATAGGAACAAAAAATCAAATTAATTCATACTTAATTGCTTCTTTTAGTTTATTTACATAATACTTATCTGTATTTTAAATATAAAATAAATAATAATTAAAATACAATTATTGTAATAATATAAAGTATAAATGAAATTGAAATAAAAGTTTACAATCATTATCAACAAGACGACCATCCACCATTATCATATTTTCTATTAATAACTTCTCCATGACGTAAGAAACTGACTAATTGTCAATTATATGTATCTAATTCTTGTAGTATTAGAAATAAAAATTTATGAAAAATTTCAATATTATAAAAAACTCTTTACGACGGTTGTGTGATAATGATATCTTTTTCCTTATTATCATAAAAGATACCTTGTCTCTAACAAAAAGCCAAAAGAAATACTCCTTTTAAACGTATATTTTCTTAATATCTAAAATTCTCGATTGCGAAAAGAAATGTATGTTTGTTGTGGTAAGAAACTTAATAACTTTGTGGATATAATTGACGTTGATAGCATATTTATGTGATATTGACTCGTCAACAAGCATAGATTTTATATTATTAGTCTGTTAATTTTAGATGTATATAGATTCGGTGCTTACATGTTGTCAAAGAGCACCTAATTTAGATATTGATACTAGTAACAACATATTAAATTTTCTGTTATTTGTCATAAAAATAAAATAGTGATAGTAGTTTCTATATATTGTAAAAACGAAACATAAACATGTTTAATTTCGATGATTAAGTTAAAACAATTGAATTTGGATAAGTATGTAGAAAGTTGGAACAATTCTTGTTCTCAAAATCGCTTGACCGTCATCCAAAAAATTGACATGTCACTTATCAAAGTTATCCAAATGATATTTTAATGGATAGATAGACTCGACACCTCACCTCACCAACATATCTTGGCCAATAGCCACCTAATTGGAGGATTGTTTGTTCTTGATTGATAAAACTAATCGAGGAAAAAACATCTTTTAAATCATTTTTTCGGAGATAAATTAAAGAGGAAATGACCATTTTACCCTCACATACTTTGTATTTATTAAATTTAACGGATAAATTTAACGGACGTTAGTGTAAAGGACCATCCAAATAACAAGTTCAAAATAAAGGACTATCCACCTAATTAAAAAGTTTAAATGACTAAACAAGTAATTTCAATATAACCACAAGGATCAACTACATGATTAACTCTTATAAAGATGAATTATAAAACTATGTATTCAAGTTCAGAAGTAAACATATATATACATTTATATAAAAATGTATATGTGTGAATCATTGTCTTTTATAAAAGAAATAATAAGAAGATATATAAAATATTCAAAGCATAATATGTATTTTTAAAATTCATTAAAATATGATCCTAAAATTTTGATTAAAGATTTAAATTATCAAATTTATAAATTGACAAAATAAAATTAATCAAACATGTAAATGAAGGTTTTGAAAATTAGAAGATAAAAATTGTTGGGAAAACTTAAACTTAAAGAATTTAGAGTTTCACCTCGGATTTAACTATTTACATAAATTTGCCTCGTATACAATAACATGAGTTTTGTTAAGAGACACTGAACAAACACGATCTATTTGTCTTTTGCTAGACCACATGTATTGCACCATTTATTATTAATTATTTTAATTAATTGGATCTGGAACATCTCATTGGTTCCCGAATATATAATTAATTCTATCCGAATCAAAAACTAATCAAATAAATCTTAAAGTTTGAATTGATTAAGGATGACAAAGACTACCAATAAAATCACTCAAGAAAGGCCTTGTTTTTTTCTTGGGACACACTTAAGAAGGGGCTGGAAGGTCAAACTTGCTACACTTTTCATTAAATTAATTAAACCTTAATATAGCATCAATTACTTCGTCATGTTCCCTGTTCCTGTTGTCTCAACTCTCAACATGTGCTCGTATTGAAAAGCTTTAATATCTGATTTAAATGAATAAATGATAAAAAAATTTCTACTCATACTATCATTTGATTTTCAGAATACTTAGAAATTTGATTTTCAGAATACTTAGAAAGAGTGAGTTTTTTTATTTATTTATAATTTTGTCACCTAATCATATCAGGATATCACCGTCATTGTTTTTATCATTTCTTTAATCACTCTTTAAATATTTATTCAGAGAGACTAAACAGATTTAAACATAAAAAATCTCTAACTTTATGCATCAAATTTTACATTATATTTACAATTCAATGTATACTGAATTTACGTATTAACTTTATTTTAAAAAACTATTTGCATTACCATACTTTTTTTTACGAATGTTCAATTCATGTACCTTTTTTTTTTTATTATTATTATTATTATTATTATTATTATTATTATTATTATTATTATTATTATTCTAGTCACAGAACTCTCGTTCATGGCACTGGGTAATCAGAACTCGATTAAATGATCTAAAAGGCCAAAATAACATTTTTCGAAATTACATTACACTAAATTTATAGTAATTTAGTCGTGTTATCTATATCTATATCAATATCTATACTACTTATAATACATTTAGCTATTTAGTCTTAAAAATTTTAAGGTCAAGGAAATCTCTATTTTGCCCTTGCCATCCTCTCTTATTATGATAAAGATATCTCCTATTATGAGTAAACAAATAAAACGTCGAAAAGTAATAGTAATCATCTTCCCCCGTTCTTCCTATTTTACTTTTCTTCCTCTCTTTTTCTCAAACACACACTAATTCTTTTAGTATACAATTAAACACAATCAACAGATATAAATATGGTAACACTAATTTTGATGGGAAAGATATTAAAGGTTAAAAATATATGGTAACACTGTATAATCGGTGGAACATAATTTTGTCTCAAAATAGTGACACTATGTATAATCAATTATTATTATATATAAATAACACCATGTATCGGAAGAACTTCATAACATAAAATTTGCAAACATGAATAACAATACCGACATTCCAAACAACAACTAATCGGCCAACCGTGTATCAACCGATGGTGTATTTACGACCCCGATACTTAAAAATTAAGTTCAAATGAGAATGAGATTTTTTGTAAAAATGGATGAATAAATCTCAATCATCCATTTCATCAAGATAATAATACCCTCAACATTTTAAAAAGTTGAATATCTCACAAACGGCTAGTCAAAAAAATATATAAATTGCACCATAAAAATCAGCATTTTTTTTCTCTTTGATTAGACATCTCACAAGGTATACTTTCGACGAACTTTTTTTTTTCATTTATTTGTGGGTTTCGAAAACTGGTAACACATGTGTTAGTTGCTGGTAACACATGTGTTAGTCGCAAGTAACACATGTGTTAGTCGCAAGTAACACATATGTTACCAATAACTAAGTAACACATGTGTTAGTCGCTGGTAACACATGTGTTAGTTGCGGTAACACATGTGTTAGCTGTTGGTAACACATGTGTTAGTTACTAGTAACACATGTGTTACCGGTTTTCAACCTTAAAAAAAAAAAAGTTTCATCGAAAGTATATCATGAGGAATGTCTAATCGTAGAGAAAAGAACGTTGATTTTTATGGTTCAATTTTTATAATTTTTTGATTAGCTTTTTGTGAGATATTTAACTTGGGGGAAAATTGGATTTTACAAAATGGATGACTATGATTCATTTTTTCATTCTCATTAAAATTTCTATTCTCATTTGAACTTAATTCCAAAAATATTTAGATTACATGAGATGAGTTAGTTATTGATTGACTTGTAATATCAAGTTAAAAAATGTCAAAAAAGTAACCGGTTAATCGAGTGACATGATATAACAAATTATAAATTTTAATAACAATTTTAAAGTCAATGAGTAAATAAGTCACCCAAATGAATAAAAGAAACTACAATCATTTATAAAATAAACATATTTGTCCAATTCTTTGATTGATTTGGTCAAGCAATAATATTGGGCTTTTCTACAACAATTAGTAGTAGTTTGTTTGGGCCCGAGTATAACACTTAAACGCAAATTTGCATGGATAATAATTATTTACCATTGCATCACTTACTCTTAATTTTTCATTACGACTCTTTAATCTAAATCAACAAACTATAGTCACATTTTTAATTTCATTTAATGTTGTGCAAGGCTAATACACATGTGGTATTATATAGCTTACATTTTTTCAACAAAGAGATTTAAAAACTATTAAAAACGTGAAAATAAGCTTATATCTATAGGGTGAGATCAAGAGGGGAAAAAAAAAAGTAAAATGAGGAAAGCAAATACTTATTTATCATCAAAACATGAATTTCAAGTAAGATTCATCAAATT
The DNA here is from genome assembly GCA_963921325.1 of Logfia minima. NCBI lineage: Eukaryota > Viridiplantae > Streptophyta > Magnoliopsida > Asterales > Asteraceae > Logfia > Logfia minima. The sequence continues at coordinate 6,172,251 of OY992773.1, forward strand.
AAAATTTAAAATATAAATGAATCGATTTTGAGACATCATTTAATCAAACAATGTTGTTATAATTTTATGTTTTAAACAAAAAAACTCTCAAAATTGACATTTATCATTCATATGTCATGAATGTTAGTCAAAATTTCAACTTAATATTCTTAAAATATTAATTTATGATAAATATTAATTCATATATGTTATTATACACTGATTATACCATTTATGGATGAATGTTATTACTAAAAATTCATCAAGAAATGATGTTAAGTAAGATTTATATATATATAATAACAAAATATGAGTTAACATTCATCTTGAATGAATGTTATAAATGATGAAATTAATGGTTGAGATAAGCTTCTCTCATTTCCCATAATTTGGACCTTCCCTGTAGATCTGTCCCTATATATATATAATATACGTATTATATATATATATGCACTGGTTTCTTACGTTGACCACTGTTGGACACGAGTTTGCATTTAAAAGTCCCCCTCTCGGACAATAATCCACTTACTTACTTCTTCACACACTCCTCCTATAAGTCACTAAGCGTTTTGCCTTCTCCAAGCGTTTTGCCTACTCTTAATTGTTGAATGCCTGCCATGCTCTAACTGAACCATGCGATATGAACCATCTAACTAGTGCTTATTCATTCTTTCATGTTAAACCAATGTTTGCACCTGTTGTCTATAACCTAGTTATGATACCATGTAATATGATTGATACATAACCTATCATACTGTTTAACACCTATGAGCCTATGACCAATGAAATTTCGTTTTAGTATCAATTGGTAATAAAAAAAAAAAAAAGTAATTCATAATCTTATATGTAAGCATTAATCTCTTACATTGTCTAACACATATGACCAATGGAATTTCGTTTTAGTATCAATCGGTTATAAAGAAAGCAGTTCGTAGTCTTATATGTAAGCATTAGTTTCTTACATTACCTATTATATTGCTTTTTCGTCCAAGCATATTGATCATTGACCTTGCTTAAATGTGCTACAAATAATTTACCATTTAGTGGCATACAGAAAGTGACCAAGTTTAAAAAGTGCCACTGAAAAGTAAAAACTAGCTAGTTTGGGAAGGGTGGCAGAAAAGGTTGTCACTAGGAACGCTGTCACTTAAAGCTTTTAGTGACATTTTTCAATTGTGCTGCAAACGTTACTATTAGTGGTTACCTAAATGAACATTCCTGTAAAGTAATTAAGGTGATCGAAATAGCTATTTGTATAAAGCAAAATTAATTAATACAGCTTAAACTTAAACGGTCTATTTTGACTTTTTAGTTATTTTTCAATTAGGATAATTGTTTCGTAATGCATTAAACTTTAACTTTTTTCTATTGTATGGACTTAATTTTAAAAATTTCTATTATAGAAGTTTTTAAAGTTAGACTCATACAATAGAAAAAAGTTAATGTTTAGCGCATTACGAAACAAAAACCCTTTTCAATTCTCATAAATAAAAGCTGAAGACAAATTATTATCACAATAATCATTTATAAGTTAAGTGTTCTGAAATCACAAATTATTATCACAATTAATCATTTATCTTTTTTCTCTACTTTCTTCATAGGCCTTTGAGGCTTTAATGATTTCTTTCCTTCAAACGTTAATTTATGATCCTCTGCTTTTAAATCTTTGACTAGTTTTATTGATGGTTCTTCATCAACTTTCCTTTTATTCTCAATCTCTTGGTTTTTGATAGCTTCTTCATTAAACAATTCTAATTGTAATTCCCTATCAGCATCCATTTATCTCTTGTTCTTTTCTTCGTCTTTCCTTTCTAACTCAATAGCCGGTCTTTTTATTTCCTCTGTATTCTCATCTTGTATCACTTTCACCTTCTTTGTCACTAGACTCGTTGATTTATCGGTCGCTTGAGAGCTTGAGAAAACAACCACTGACATTGGTTCCTTCCTTTTCTTGGAAATGATAGTTAAAAGTTATTTTGTGTTTTAAGCGAAAGCTTTTACATATAAGTAATTTATTGTAACTGTTTGTCTATGAACAATTGTCGATTGATTGCGGAAGTAAGATTGGTACGAGACTTGTTAATGAAACCAATGATATGTGTGAATTGAACTTTATTAGAGGAATCTGATTAGGTTTAGTAGTTATACGGAAGTAGAATTACAAGATTAAATCACAAGTTAACATATTGACTTAAGAGTTAGTTTGATTATGAACCTGGAGTGGAAGCGATAGATAACTTCTAATCATTCGGTCGGGAGGAGTGGAAGCGAATTCCGTTCTTAAGTTAATGTGATAAAAAACTTGAGTTGACTAATTTTACCAAAAACCATGAGGTCATTAAGGATCTAGTCCAAGTGAATGTAGATTTAATCATTTGATTACACTTTCAATCCGATTTCTTCAAAAATCCAACTACCAGTTTTATTTACTTTTATTTTATTCGTGACATCTGCAAAGCAACAATTCGGTTGCAAAACCCCCACAATTTAATTACTTGTTAGATTAATTACAACTGTTATACACTCTTGATTGCATAGCCCTCTTGGTTCAACTCAGAAATACCCAAGCTATACATACATCAAATAAATTTATAAACAACTGCATGGTTGCGTAATAGTTTAATTGCGGTTCTTTTTTATTTATAAATTTATAACTAGATTTTACACATCACTGTGTTTATTGATAGAGTGTGTGAATGAATCTCTCGATGCATCAACAGTGAGCATGATACACAAAGTTAAGATTTAATCACTTTGCTAAACACATGTAGAAACGCATGTGCTCTTGGGTATTATTTCATCCAAATGAATTTCTCACCAGTACTTGGTTTAAAATCAATATCTAGTGATTATGTACTCATACATACATCAAATAAACCTAACTCAAGGTTTAGTTCATCTATTCTTGTCATATCCCACCCCAATATACCATTTCACCCAATTACTAGGTCAAAAAGGACAAACACAACTTATGTTAGGTTGATGATGATGGATGATGCTTAATTTCAACTTCTCTAATCTTAATTTGATGATAAGGGGTTGGAATCACCTTCTTCCTCCTTGTTATAAAGTGTATAGGAGGTGTTGTGGGTGTGTGTGTGGCGAATTCTAGTGTTTATTTAACTAGTTTAATGTTAATTGATATATTACACCTCTAATCTTCTAGTCCCCTCTACCCAACAATATATCTCCCTCAACTTAATTTAAGAAATTTTAATACATCAAGCTAATAATATATTCAACTTTATACAACTTATAAAAATAAAAACACAAAATTTATACTTAATAAATTATTACCGCTATTTTTGGGGTGTTACAATCTGGATAATGGAGGTTTCAGATTTGTAGCTCTCCCTTCTCTCCAATGGGACCCTTCTCTTTTGATCCTCCATCTTTCGTTTTATAAATTTATGAGCGTCTCACACAGAATATATGTACATCAAGAAAATAAATGATTAAGCGGAAACAACAAAAGAGTTACATTCGAAAAGCAAACAAATTTTTATGATGTACAAAAACATCTTAAATTATAATATTAACATACCCAAACGATATGTGACAGTAATATTTGAAAAGACACAGGTGGTTAACGGTGATGGCTGAAAATATTGAGAATGTAAAAGGCACAGGTAGTTGTTGTGAGTAGTCGACGACATTCGTCAATTGTGGTGGTCAGAACTAGTTAAGGATAGTAGTATGGTTATCTCGATCAGTATTGTTCATTAATAATATTGTTGGGCTTAGATTCTTTGATCTAAGTATAAAATCGTTGTGTGTATAACCTATGTTATCTTAATGAGTTTGAAGGATGAAGAAATATTTCATCCTTAAGTATCTGCCGAGTGAGTAATACTCTATGATACTGGATTTGCAAGAACGCAACACTTCTGAAAAGTCAAAATGAATTTGAATATACATCTTGACCTCGCTCGGTGGAACATCCCCCAAGATACAAGACCAATGATCAGACACCAGCGACAAAAGGCATATGAAAAATATGTCTCTGGTCCATGTCATTTACTTCTAAATCACTTTTGTATATTTCTAAAGATATATAAGCTAAATTTGGTCGAGACTTTTATTAAAAGAAAATGAGTGGCAAAAGGTACTCTGCAACAAAGTACGAGAAAAAGACCTGCAAAAGGTATGAACAGTTACCCACACTGTTCGAACTTTTGTCCTTTGATGTAGAAATGGAAGCATATTTAGCGAACTATGTACTTCACTAATGGTAATACGACATGTAAAAAAGTGCTTTATACTTCCACGAACATTCTCCCTCTATATAAAGGTAATGTTTGTCAGAAGTAAATGATATCTCTTTAATCCCTCGTATTCACTATTTCATTTATTGTAGTGCATTTACTCCCTTTGAACACAACCAACGAGCTTGTGTTCATAGTCAAATACTTCAATTTTGGATAGTGTTTGGCTTGTATGGTATTTAGGTGAAAGAGACTATTTATCATTTCAATAGGTATAATTAGATTAACATGTGTTTAATCTATTATGTACTAAACCTTATGATTTTTTGATTCTAAATCAATAAAAGAACACTTCATTAAAAAATTAAATAGTATTATTTTATGCTTCATATATTAACTGTTATATTGAGAGAGAGAGAGAGACATAAGGGTTACAAGGAGAACCAAGAGAACCAATTCTTTACCCTAACATGATGAGAAACCAACGGATGCAAATTGAATGGCATATCTGTGAATAATTAGTTTTATATCTGGTACATAAATTAACTAAAAGGGTAGTATAGTCTCTTCCTGTTATCGAGCAAAACAAACTCTCATCTTCTCCCTCATCTTTATTAGTGGACCGCTTCTTCTCCTGCTAATTAATTCAAACCTCTTTATTATTCAAAATCACCATTTTTATTTGGGTTCATATATGAGTGCTCATTTTTTACGAGAAACAATACAAAATGAAAAACAATTTCTCGTGTGCACACGTCAAACAAGCAGGTTCTTCTTGATACGGTGTTGAGTTATAAGACGTTCACATTGCACATATGGTAATATCGTGTTCATATGTGAACAAAAATATAATCGTGTTCATTATAATCTGCTAAAATGTGAATAACGCGTGCTCAATTTCGTCATCGTATTGACAGTTCCATTTGCTTTTGCCTGTGTCAAAATTTGCTTGGGTTTCCTGCTGTGCACATACTCTCACAAATTAGACGCTCCACAGTGGATTTGAGGTGTGTGCATGTGCACTTAATCTCATATTTTCATTATCACATGGTTGCGACTGAAATCACTATATATTCTGCATCATTTAATTTGAGAGGATGATGGAGTAGTGGTGTATCAATGGTGGCGTTAAAAGTGGAACAAGAGAGGAGATAGAGGTCACGTGAATAGAGTGGAACAAGAGAGGAGATAGAGGTCACGTGAACAGGGTAGAAAAGAAATACAAACGAATTATATATTTAGAGGCCACTCAAATTTATCATTTTATTTTTGTAAGTCACTCATATTTAAAAACGATTTTGTAGGTCATCCAAATATATCATTTTGTTTTTGTAGGCCACTCATATTTGAAGACGATTTTGTAGGCCACCCAAATTTGTATATTGTTTCATGTATATCAAATTCAACTAAAAACTTATCAGAAAAGTGTAAAAGGACACAATTATTCATGTATTTGAATAAAACTAAAATAATATAAATAATGTTAATTAACAAATATAATATAGGGGTATTTGTGTCCCTTTACATTTTTTGATGAGTTTTTAGTCGAAATGATATATTTGAGTGGCCTACAAAAATAAAATGATATATTTGGGTAGCGTACAAAATCGTTTTCAAATATGTATGGCCTACAAAAACAAAATGATAAATTTGAGTGACCTCCAAATAAATAATTCCAAATACAAATATAACAAAACTAATTCTGATTTAATGGTTCAATTAAGAGCATCTCGTGAAATCTTTAAAGTTCAAAGCATTTCATCTTTTAACAAAAATCTCTGTGGTGTATTGAACATTACAATTTTTTTACACCGCTACATGAACAATTTATTTTTTAACAAAAATATTAAGTAGTATATTGAACTTTACAAATTTTTTGCACTATCATATCAATATTTCATCTTTAACAAAAATACATAACGGTGTATTGAAATTTATAAATTTTTTATATTGACATGTAAGCGTATTATTTTTCTACTATCTTAATCACTTATATTTCAGATAATACTTTATGCAAGTCAAAAACAAACTTAAAGATACATATTGTTCCGTTGATGTGAAATTAGCGAGTAAGGTGGAAGAACTAAGAAGACAATTCCAAAGGGATCACGTAATCTAACAGATGTGTACAAGAGCTGAGAAGACAATTCCAAAGGGATCACGTAATCTAACAGATGTGTCGCTGATTCAGGGCTTTTCTCTCCTAGTCAAACATCGTTTACATATTTATCTATATATCTAGGTTGAATTTTGGTAAAACTGTGTTAAATCAAAAGTGCAATAAGACTTCTGTAATAAAGTACAAAAGAACATATGCAATGATAATGAACAATTACTTTTATTGTACATTGTTTTTATCCTTTGGCTTGCATTTAATGAATTCAGAATGTACTTCTCCATCGTGAATGTGTTACTTTAAAAAAAAGGACTTAAAACACGTTCCGCTTATTTAAGGAGATGTTTGTCTTGGTAAATGCATTCGTTGTTCACACATTCAGTTATGAACTCGAATGATTATTTATTTTCATTTTTTTATGGTGGTGAGGGGGTGAGGGCGACGACCTATTTAATGCTAAAAGTGTACATGCTAAACAAATATACAATTAACTCTGTAATCTTCCCTATAATATAATTTAGATTATTTTTTAAAAGTAAAGTTATTACTATAATTCATAGTTATCAACTCGTAAATTAACTGTCCTTTTCAACTTGTAAATTTCAATTTTGACTAAAAACTTGTTTAGCTTGAGGTTATTGAACTTAATGGGCCTAAGACTATCCCCATAGGTGTTTTGGTACGATCTGGGTCACGACTTTTCAAATAAAAAAATAATAAAAATGGATCATATGCTCCAACCTAGTTCATCCACACAACCTAGTTCACTATCATTTTTTTTTTTTTTTACCATGTGTAATATTCTTAGTGGTGGACAGAAATTTTTTAGATAATTTTTATTATTCTTATAAATTTATAATTATCTTTTAAGAAATATTAAAATATTAAAATTTGTGATTTTTTTCTCTATAAATACAGTATAATATTGACATATTTCATATTCAATTTCAACTCTACATTTCTAAACTCTTTTGATTTCTTTGTTATCATGGATTCTTCGTTTTCAAATTAGATTTTCAATCTTGATGGCTCTCAAGATTATACAAACTTTCAAGGATGTGAAACCTCTTAGTTTTTCTCAAATCCTAATCAATTCCCTGTCACTAAAAATATGATTCAAAATACTGGAAAACTCCCAAAAGGCGATAAATGGGATTCTGATAAAGATGTCTCGTTAATGTCAGCATGGGTTACCGTTAGCGAGGATAATATTCGTGACAAAAACCAAAAAGGTACATTTTTGTGGGCAACTGTGAAGGAATTGTATGATGCAGCTTAGGCGGAAAACCCAAACCCAACAAATCTTAGAAATATTGCTCAAATGAAAGGTCGTTGGAAACTACTTAACGAAAGTGCACAAAAATGGGTTGTTGCATTTCAAGAAGCATAAAAGAAGTGGAATGAGCATGAAAGATGTTGAGAATGATGCTCATAAAATTTATGAGGCATGGGAGTAAGTTTAATGACTCTATTGTTTTTAATAATGTTATGTGTAATCATGAGAAATGGGATTTACAGCTAGGTCAAGGCATAACACGTACCAAACGTGTAGTAGGTGATGAAGAAAGTGGTGGTAGCACAAAAGGATCAAGGACAAGTGAGGAAGGTGGATATTGTGTCTCTTCCAACCTAGAAACGCCAACTAGTGGTGGTTCATCATGTCAACGTCCAACAGGTAGAGATATGGCTAAGAAAAAAAGGAAAAGGTAAGGTATCTAACGAAATTGTTGAAGAAATTAGTACACTGAGGCTTACTCGAATCGATGAAATTGATGTCATGAAAAAAAAACTTGATTTAGATAAACAAAAGGAGCAAAAAAAAGGAAGAAAGGGAGAAAAAAATGGAAGAAAAAAAGATAGAGAAGATGCAACTTGTGCTTCTGAATACACTATTAGCAAAGGAGCACACATGTCGCCTGAAGATGAAGAAACAAAGCAATATCTATTATCAAAGTTGTATGGAATGTGATTGCACATGGAGTTGTCAATATTAGCTTTAATAATTGTCAGTATCTGCTTTAGTGACTGTCAGCATCAATTAGCTCGAATAATATGAAAAATCTTACATTATCCGCATTGCCACATGTCAATATTCTAATTGGTTGGTTGAATTTCATACGGATAGAATTTATCATCCAAAAAATCTAACATTATCTTTAAATAAAGATATAAAAAACCAAAAGTCATATCCAGATCACTATAAATACAGTATAGTATTGCATGATTTTCATATCTAACACCAACTCTCAGTTTCTAATTTATTTGAAAGAATGTTTCAGAGTAAAAACTCATCAGAGGGTTCCGATTCAGGTTCAAATTCATCAAATGTGAATGATTATGATGAATGGGAAACCCGAGTTGTTCAAAAAAATCAAGTAATGGATCACCTCATCAGTGAACTACTCATAAGCATGAAAGATATGATCCTATATGATCATCCTCAGAGAGTAAGAAGGAGGTATCGTGATCGGGCACGTGAACAGGGTGACCACGTTTGATGGAAGACTACTTTGCCGACAAACCAACATATGACGACGCAACCTTTCGGCGTAGATTTCGAATGCAAAAACCATTATTCCTTTGTATAGTGAATGCTATTACAACGAATGACATATACTTTCAGCAAATATGTGATGCCACAGGTAGACAAGGCCTTTCACCATTGCAAAAATGTACCTGAGCTATGCTTGTGTTAGCCTATGGGACATCAGCAGATGCACAAGATAAGTACTTGAGAATGAGTGAAACTGTAACAAGGGATGCTCTTATACATTTCGTAGAAGGTGTCATTTCATCTTTCGGTGAATAGTACCTTAGAAGTCCTAATGAGGTTGATTTGGCAAGTATAACACCCATCAATTTACTCAATATTAAATGTGTCATTTGACTTGGAAGCAGTGGATATAATAACATTATATATATTATATTACAAAAAGGACCATAAAATTTCGCGAGTTTACAACAATTAACTATTTCCTGAAGTAAAACATATATAGTTGTTATATAAAATCCGCATACATGTTAACTAACAAAACATATATATATATATATATATCAGAGTTATGGCTCGTGTCAAACATTCCTCCCAAAAGACCATCTTCCTGCCCAACCCACAAACTTATACATAACCTACAGGAAGAGAAATGGTGGGATTAGCACGAAGCTAAGTGAATGAATGTACAACTAATAATTCAACTTAGTATAACAATCTGTTTACATTAAGCACCGAAAACACAAAATCTCAAGAGGATCGGTGGTTATTGAGGAACCCTACAGCCGCGGTGGCCCTCAAGTAACGCTTATCACAATCTGTATTGGCCCATACAAGATTTACCGATAACTTGGTACTAATAAACAACAACACAAGTTCCAGCAACAACACATGTCCATGGAACCTGTGTTGATCACTAATAGTAACCAAGTCTAATCACCATTGACCTCTGAACATCACAGATGCCCGAAGGCCACATATATAGCAAGTAGATACACAATCACAAATCAGACTAAACAGTCTATCAATATCTACTTTACTTGTTGTAACCACACCATTACCACTAAGTCAAATCATGAGTTGCAGATCCACTCACCTGACTTATCTCAGTCCACACTCAGAGATCTTATGTTACTGAGTCTTCTGCTGATCTGAGAATATAATAATTAAGAAGTTAGCAACTCTTTCCATAATTGTATAACACATTTCACTACTCAGTATCAAAATGACAAACAATTACCAAGTAGCAATTATCAGTTATAACCACTCTACAATTATCAATTTATATCAAGTTATAACGATTCACTTATACTTATACACTTTGAATTTAGCAAAATAAAACTTTCAGAATCACGTCTATAAATTCTCAGTTCGCAGGAACAGTTCAGTTCGCAGTTCAGTTCAGTTCGCAGGAACTCAGTTCAGTTCGCAGAACTCAGTTCGCAGGAACTCAGTTCGCAGGAACTCAGTTCGCAGTTATGAGTTCTTGCTGCGAACTGAACCGCAGAAACCCCAAAAACTGAACCATTTCTCTCACTAACACAAAAACTCAGTTTCCTATCAATCTAACAAGCTTTCTCACATCTCTTATACATCAAGTAACATCATTTAACATCTTACAAATTTCAATTACACACCCATTTCAAAGATTTACCAATTTCAAGTTCATAACTAAAAATACCAAAATACTTACAATTAGAAATAAGAACAAGATGATGATGGCAAGTAAAACGAAAAGGGAATCACAGCAGTTCAATATCACAACTCAATTAAATGTTAATTTTGGTGATTGATGATTTAGGAAATAAAACTTTGAAAGAGACTTGAAAGAGATGAATTTGGTGACTTATGAGAAGAAAAAGGAAGAGGTTGGTGATTTATATCACCTACCAACTCAAATGCTTGTTAATTTTAATCCTTTGTTTTGCTTATTGTCTGGAACCTGAAAACCGTTTTGCGAGACAAGTTATTTTATTTTACCGACAACCATTTTAATTTAAAACTAATAATATTTTACCTGACACAATTTAACTATTCGACCTTTATCTAACTTTCCTATCTAATAGACATATTAATATAACATAAAAGACATAATTAAGTTAATTAGAGAAATTACCAGATTACCCCTAGACCATAAGAGTAGGTGTTACAGCAAGACTACTCCATGTAGGGGAAGAACGTGGATTTCTAGGTATGATAGACAACATTGACTACATGCACTTTGAATGGAAAAATTGCCCTGTAACTTGGGCTGGGCAATATATAGGAAGAAGAGAGAAACCAACAATCATTTTGGAAGATGTTGCATCATATGACTTATGGATATGGCATGCATTTTTCGGAACACCAGGTTCGTGCAATGATATTAATGTACTCCACCGTTCGCCTATTTTTAGTGATATATTGAAAGGTCGAGCACCCTAAGTCATTTACATCGTCAATGGTCGGGGATATAATGGGGCATATTATCTCACTGACGGTATATATCCTTCATGGGTTGCCTTTGTGAAGTCAATAACCTCTCCATTACTTCGAAAACACAAGTTATTCGCTGAATGTCGAGAGGCTGCTAGAAAAGATGTTGAACAAGCATTTGGAGTTCTACAAGCACGTTTTGCATTTCTTAGGCGCCAGATTATGATTATATGTATCATCATTCATAATGTGATTGTTGAGGATGAGCAAGACACATATCTTAACTATTATGATCCATCAGAATTTCTAAATGATATACCTATAAATTGGAAACCATGAAGCTCTACTAGAGATAGGGAACATCTTTTGGAATACTCCACTGAACAAATTGCAAGCCTATCCAATTATATAACCAACAAGGAACAACTTCGTAATAGAAAAACTCATAACGCTCTCAAAAAAGATTTGATTGACCACATATGGCAAAAATTTGGTACCTATGATTAATTATATAGTTTGTATCTTTTGTGTCTTTAAGTTTATGATTCTTGTTATGTTTGCAATGTATTTTGTTTATTTTATTAAGTGTGGTTGATGAATGTAGAATTTAGTTATTTTTTTGTTTTTTTTTATTTTTATATTGAAATTTAAAAAATTTTTTGTATAGAGAATTTTCATTTATTTTGAAAATGTAAAATGGTCGTCTTATTCAAACTACTCATTCGGCATTAAAGTAAACAAAAAGTTTTAATCTCTTTTTACTACATAGTGTTCTTTATTCTTCCTATTGTTATTCATATTTATATAGGATTTAATTAAAAAAAAAATAACTTTTGACTCACTGTATATTTATTTAGAGTAAATTACTTAGATCGTTTATGTGGTTTCATTTTAAGACATGATCCATCTTTATTTATATTTTGTAGCACATGTCTTCCTTATGGCTGTATTTGCTGACACGGGACATCTTTGTGGCTAACGACTTTAACTTTGATCCGTTAAGTTGGATCACATGTTGGGTATGTGAGGGTATTTTTTTCTACTTTTAAGAGGACTAATACTATTAGTTTTAGAGTATTCACAGTGCTTCACTGTGGAGTGTCTAATAGAAAATTGGATGGGTCAGTTATTTCGTTTAATACCATTGTGAAGCATGCACTTACACATACGTCTAATTAGGGGTGTTTATTTTCGGATATCCGAAGTTTTGGATACTCGAAGTTCGGATATCTGAAATTTCGGATAGTAGATTTCACTACCCAAAACTCTATTCAAAATTTCGGATATCCGAACTACTAGTATCCAAAACTTCAGATATGGATATCGGGTTATCCGAATACCCGAATAAAAAAAATAATAATTTTTTTATTTTAAAATCAAAGATATTTATATTTATATATATTTAAATAATGAACTTGACATAATATAAGTACAAAATATATGTATATGAAAGAAATCTCAATTTTTTAGATCAACAATATTAAAAAATATTTTTTAAATGTATAATAGCTTGGTCTTTAAAGACATAAATAAAGTTCATTTGACAAATCTTTCACGTAATAAACTAAATTATTACAAGATTTATATTATATTACTAAAATTTAACAAATTAAATAACATAAATCTATAATTTATATATTAAAAATCTATTTTTCTGTTATTCGGATACTCGAATTACCCGAAATTTAGAAAATCACTACTCAATACCTAAACCCAAAACTTTGGATATTCAGATAACTTCAAATCTGATATTCAGGTATCAAATTCGGATACGGATATTTTGAACACCCCTACGTCTAATAGAGGTCCAAAATCTGTACACATAGCCATTAGGTGATGGTGGTAGGGCATGCCTTCCTTATATCTCCATTTATTTTCTTTCTTTCTTAGAAACAACTCCAAAACTGAAAACAAATGAGTATTCTTGTTTGCATTTAATGCACAACTCTTCTCTTCATTTTTCACATTACTGTATTTAAATTAATTACGTGTACGACCTTAACACACTGCCATGAAAATGTGAATTAATAGTTAATTCATATAACTTGAGTCTTGTGATATATAAAAGTTTACATACATTTATTATATTGTTACAATTAAATGGCCTTAGAATACAATCTACTCTATATATGATAAGAAATTCAAAAATAAATTTGAAATTTAAAAAAAAATCCTACGTGGCATAACATCTGCCATTGGATGGAATTTTAATATGATAATCTAACCGTTGATTCGTTTGATGACGTCATAAGTCTGGTCATGTTTGTTATTGACAATTTTATCCCTAACTCTTTTCTTCTTCAATAAAACACATTGAAGATTGAAGATTGAATAAGGACAAAAATACCCTCACCAATCCTTTGAACCGATCTCTATAAAAACTTTCAAACTTAATTTTAAATTAAACTAATTAATCAAAATATAAATTAAATCCCTAATTTCTCTCATCTACTACCATCCATGAACCCTAACATCACAGTTGAAACCTTTACCTTTCTTCGGTGCCATGAAATGATAGTATACATTTTCCTTCACAGTTGCGATACATGAAGAAGTGAATGAAAGTAAATACTTGTATAATCTGAGTACCAAAATTGATTACTCATCAGGCCTATTTCAAATGTCAGTGGAATTCATATACACTATGTCATATCTGAATTAAGTCAAATAGTCATGTAGAAAGGAATTAGATTCATACGGAAGCACATCACTGCTATTATCGTATCAAACACAGACGGAATCGGAAGTCCTTCAAAGTTGCAACCTTCACCTTTCTTTGGTGCGATTATCAGAAAATGATTATTGATGTTATCGGAAAATCAATTTTGAGATTCTATATGCATAATCAATTTTGAGCATTTTGGTGTGATTCTCAGAAAATGATCAATGATCGGTTCATGCAGGGAAGAATATATAGTATGTTCTTAGTAATGTTCTTTAGGTCTCGAGGGATGTTCGTGAAATTTTGATATTTCCAATTAGTCAGGCAAAGAAGTGGGAGAAATTGTCAGAGTATACAAACAAATTGCAATGTTGGTAATCTTATAATGTTGGTCTTTTGTCTTTTAAACATTTATTTATTTTTTAATACACTCTTATCATAAATCATAATTTTCATATTTTTAGGAATTTCAGCTACATTCTTTGCCTTATCTTTGAATAGGTAAGCTTTAATTTAGATATTAAATTCTCATACTACTGATTTGTGAGTAAATCAGCAAAGAGTTCTGATGCAATTATCATTATCATATCTCAGTCATAACAGTTGCTTTTATCATGTTTTTTATATTTAAATAAAATTGAATACCGTATTTCAGTGTTTCCCTCCATTTTAATTGTGCAAATCCTCCAAATTTCACTTCATATAAATACATCTCGAAAGTCATTTTTTAATCACATACCTCATTCTTTGATTTTGGTTGTACCATCTTTCTTTTACAATACTTACTATTACATAATCAGCTTGCGCCATGGTTGCAATTCACAAGTACTTTTCTCGAATGTATGCTGTAAGCACACTTTGGGTTCATTAACTATGAAATTCATTATTGGAATAATTGTGACTTTCTCCATATGTTAATTCTATGTTTCTCAATTATACATTTTGGTTGATGGATTATGCATTTGTCCTTATTAGTTTTTTTTATGGTTGTGTATAATTTGCTATTAAAGAATCACGTTGTTACTTGTACATGAATACTTAGTATCAACGTTTTTCTTTCTTCTATGTATAAATCTATTGAATTACTCTACGAGGTCGCGAGTCTTAAGCTAGTAATAAATAGAATTAAAAATTAAAAATTAAAATATAATAATAAATTTGCAGTTTAATAAATTTTATAAAATTTAATAAATTATAAGTGTATTATATAAAAATATAAAATATGTATATAACAGTGATAAAAATTCAATGGATTGTAGATGCCTTGTAATTCTCGTATCATCCACCATTTACCTATTTATATCATCTTCTTCACCATATTTGACTTTGAAAAGTACAAATCTCAACTGCGATCATCCACCATCTACCCACCAGCTCACCTTTTCCCTCGTCTCTCTCTCACTTCTCTTTTTACCACCATTAACCTCCCAAAACAATCATTAAAATAACACTCATCAACCAAAGCAACAACCAACTCCAAAGCAAATTAAACGAAAAGACAATTGATATACCTAATTAAAACCTTAACCGAGCATAAACAATACACAAACACAGACACAAGTCGATTTTTTTTTCAGAAAAAAAAGTGTTGCTCCCGCTCTGATGTCGAAACCGTCACTGGTGGCGGAGGTAATGGTGGTGGGATTTGTGGCGGAGCTTGGGAACGACAGTTATGTTGATGATGGATCGTTTGGTCGGAATCCTCGCCGATCGCCACATCTCTGTCACAATCATCAAGACTGAATCCAAACACTCCACCACCAAATCCACCATAAACCACCACTTCACCACCATTATCATCATTGTTGGTGGTGATGGTGGTGGTCCGCAGGTTGTGGTAGCCGTGGAGGTGGTCATCGGGTTGTGGTTGGAGTGACGAGATTTGAATCTTCATTTTCTTTTTCTCTATAAATATGAATGAATGATTTTTTATATGCTTTTTAGTAATAAATCTTTGAAATGTTCAAATGATTTGTAGAAATGGGAGAACATGAGTGGTGATAAAATGTTGCAGGTGATGGGTATTGACCTAGTATGAGAAAAATTGGTGAAATACAAATTTAATTGCTCATGGTACAAGTTTTTATTAAAGGGAGTATCCCTGTATCTAATGTTTCTTGAAAAGACAAAGATTTTCCCTCGCATGCTTAGCATGTGATCCCATTTAACAGATAAAAGATAACGTTGTTAGCCATAAGGATGTCACGTGTCAAAATGAACCACAAAGATGACTTGTGTTACAAATACCAAATAAGGACGAATCGCGTTCTAAAATAAAATTACATAGACAATCCAAGTAATTTACTCATTTATTTATAAAACTCACGAATAGGTGTAATCATGGATAAAATACAACACTTGATATACTTTATCAAATGGACACATATTTTAACTAGGAGTGTGCATTCTACTGGTATAACCGAAAGTTCTGATAGAACCTAGGAGAATTGACCCGAACCGAATATACTTGAAATTATTCGGTACGGTTCTTGGTCGACAGATTTCCATCAATTCGTTTTCTGGGTCGGGTCAGTCCAAACCCACAAAGACACAAGAAAAAGACCGAATCAAATGTTATATAAGAAAACTAGTTTTTGAATGGTAATTTTCAAACTTATCGTTTTTCTCTATCTAATCGTTTTTCAATTCACCCTTGTTGATCAAATCTGATCTTGTCCTTAAATGGTAATTTTCAAACTTATTGTATTTCTCTATCTAATCGTTTTTCAATTCAATTTTGTTGATCAAATATGATCTTGTCCTTATATAAAAATAACATATATATGTTAAAAATTTATTAAGTAACAACATTTATAATAGATATATATATACATATATACATATATACCTATGTATATATAGGGTGGGAATCAAGAGGGAAGCAAAAAAATTAGGGAAGGAGGGAAACAAATTTCACCCTTTGATTTCATCATAAATGAATTTTAAAAATCACAAATAATTTCAAAATTTAACATTCATCACAAATAAATGTTAAAAACATTTATTTATGAAAAAAAATCAAGGGCTAAGATTTGTTTCCCTCCTTCCTCAAGATTTAGAACTTCCCTGTAGATCATTTCCCTATATATATAAACATATATATTAAAAACCCCTATGGGTCGAATGAACTAAAATTTAATTGATTTTTGTCATATTCATTTTTGGTTTCTTGAACGAGTTTTATTACTAGCTATTTATTACTGAACCTTTTTACTTGGATTTACTTATATGTATGACCTTATTTTTAAAGGTATTGGTTTTCTGTTTTGTAAGTTATTGTTTAGTGTACCATGATTTAATATTTTTGGCTCCAATCTATGACCAGAACAAGTTGGCTCCACAATGACTAAATTATTTAGTGTACCATGATGAACCTGTTTAATTTTTATCCATTTTTTGTTACAGTAAATTCACACATTTCTTACCTTTATCCTAATCTTTTTGAGGACGTACATAACTATTTTATGTTATATACCTAAACTTAGGTACATGGATGTCATGTACCTATGCATATAATGATTTATTGATATGATATCAATGAATATTTAATACGACATTACTATCCATTAAGATCAATTTGAAGTTACAATAATATATCATGTACTAATTTAATAGATTAGTGTCTGATAATGCACTTAATTTTTATTCACTCTTTTTAGTCTGTATCAAACTTTCAATTTTGATTTATTTTGTGTATTCGATGAGTTATTCAGTCGGTAACCGATAATCTATCTTCTATCTATCTATCTATTTTATTAATTAAAGAAAAACCATGAAAGAACCTCAACTCTTAGATGAGAGGTCATCTTTAATTATCTATCCGTAAATCAAAATCGTGACATATTTAATACAATTTTACAAGTAGCAAAAGACTAATTTAACCTCCGTAGCTAATTAAGAAAAACGAATATTTCATGCACTTAATTTTGATACTATCATAACAACCAATAAATGTGATTTATTCCCTAATTATTGCCAACTAAATAGGAATGTGATCTGCTGAGAGTAACTTTCTATTGACTACATTCAAAAACATCGACTCATAATTAAGTGAGAAAATAATGTGAAATGATTAGCCAAATATTCTATCTTCACTCTCTTTTTTCATTTTTCTTTTTTTTTTTTTTTTTTTTTACCTTTTTAGTGATACAAATAATTTAAAATTGGTGGAACGGTTGCATCAATTTCGCTTGACAAATAAAATTTTCATTCAATCTTAATTCGTTCAATCACTCATTAATCTAAATCCCATAATAAGTGCCGTATATTTGGTGGAAACGGTTCTTTCAATCATCATACCTAATGGTAAACCATGTTAAAAAGTTTCAATCTTGATACATATTGAAATTTGGTTTCATTTTATTGTCGATGATCGGAAGTTGCGATGAATGTTACTAAAAGTTCCGTCGAAATCAACGGTGGTCTTTACCTTCAACTTGTGATGCTTAAAATCAGGTTTGTATTCTTGGTTTTTATCTAATCAATTTCAGTTGTTTTACACTTTTGATTTGATCTGAAATTATGATTATATGATATCCATTGGCTTGGAACGGATCAAGAACATCATTATATTCACTTTATTTATACCATCATTTATAAGTAAGGTTCGTGTCTTTTTATCATGTATCATGATTGTATTTGCTTATTCTTTTGTTGAATTGAATACCATCATCAACTCTTTATATTATGTTTAATTAGGTGATGTATTTTCATCAATGTATTGCAATTTTTGAAGTGGTAGGTATTAGTTAACACAGTAGTGTTTGGCCTAGCCGAGTTCAATCCAAAAGGGTAAAACAAATGAATATTTCACCTTCTCTTTGTTCATCAACAATATACATTAACCACTATATGGATTTTTGTAATAAACTTACAGTGATAATGCGAGCCGTTTCCTCAAAGGCCTTTGTACAGATCCAAATGTTGATTGTAATGACTTGATGTCTTCCATTACAGGTTAGAAAATGTGACTAACCTATTTGTTATGATAAATATTTAGGTATATTTTGTTAAACTCTAGATGTCAGCACTTTTATACTAACTTGATATTCAGTAACAGTTACAAATATGAGCACGAGTTTATATTATTTCAATATTATAATTTATTCTTCAGAAAAAATGATTTAGGTTAACGAATGCAACTAGCTTACACTTTGGGCTACTTTTGGTTCCTTTCCTTCTGAGCTATTTTTTTTATCTCGGCTGTTTGACCTGTTAGATTTTATTAAAGAGAAATTTATTTAGATAGACTCTTTAAACTCAAACTTACCAAAATAGACCCATGTCAGACAAGTTTTCAAAAATAAACATCAAAATCGACATAATAGGAATTACAAAATGGCGATCCAAACGATTCCTTAGTATCCAATCATTGAACGACACGTGTCCCAGACAAATCGCGTGAACACTATCCCTGGCGATTTCCTTAGACCATTAAAAGAGGGCCGCGTGTCAAGTTTTGAAAATCGCCAGAATGTAAATTTCATATGGCAATTTGAATGTTTTCAATTTTTGTGCCAGAACGTATTTTATTGTATGCTTTTGTATTTGAAACATTGTAGTTTATTCTTGTATCCTTATGTGGCAGCAAGCTCTCCATTTCTTCTCTTCCAATGTTCTTCTTCCAATGTTCATGTAAAATGTTGTAAGAAGTTCACGATTCCATAAAACGCAACAATCTATACCTAATTCATACTGCACCAATTATCTAATCCATTTATATAAAAACGCAATTCAAGTTAACCTCAACAAAGAACAAAGCAATTATATAATATTAATTATTCAAACCGCAACAGACTATATCTAATTCAAACTGTAACAATTATCAATTTCATTTAGCTAAAAACGCAATTCAACTAAACGTATTACAAAAGATCATAACAATTATATAATACACATTATTCAAACCACAACAAACTATACCTAATTAAAACTATAACAATGATGTAATTCATTTATATAAAAATGCAATTCAACTTAATGATTACAAAGAACAAAACAATTATATAATATAAATTGTTCAAACCGCAACAAACTATACCTAATTCAAACAGTAACAATTATCTAATTCATTTATATAAAAACGCAATTCAACTAAACGTATTTCGAAGATCATAAAAATCCTATGATATAAATGATTAAAACGACAACAATTCTCTAATTCATTTATCTAAAAACACTATTTCAATGAAACGATTACAAAGAACATAACAATTATATTATATAAATTATTCAAACCGCCACAATCTATACCTAATTCAAACCGCAACAATTAAACCGTAACAATCAAATCATAACAATTAGCTAATTCATTTTTCTAAAACGCAATTTAACTTTACAATTAGAAACAACATAACAATTATCTAACATAAATTATTCAAACCACAATAATGGACAACTATTGCAAGCCGCAAATATTATCGAATTTAATTATCTAAAAATGCAATTCAAGCTAATCTTTTACAAAGCATATAAAATGTAAGCCGAAATTAATACGATACCTTGTCTCGAATGAAATTCGTTCCCATTAAATTGAAACGCTAAAAGACACCAAATCGCTAGAAAATGCCACAAACCACCGCTAACCGGAATAGTACAATTGCTTTAAAAACCACCACCAATAATGCCGCCACCAACGCAACTCATTGCCATCACCACCGCAACCCACTGCCACCACCACCAATACCCACTGCCACTACTGTTCGCAGCCCCACTGCCACCACTTTCAACCGTACTAGAACACCGAAAACCCACTGCCACCACGACCTAACCGTACTAGAACACCCTAAACTGCCATACACGCTAAAACAACAAAAAAAAAAACAAAAATTCTGGCCAAAGAGTGAACTAACCGGTCAAACAACCCAAATTCCGTCCTAACACAGTCACCACCGCCTAGTCTAATCCCTAAATTCTTTTAAACCCTAATTGCCATTTTTATAAACCCAAATAGCCATTTTGATAAACCCTAATCGCCATGTTGCTGGATGTGTTTTGGATGTTATCGAAGGGTTAAAAGTACCTGTATCGCCGGAATTTGAAGCAACTAATCGCTAGAGTCTAGATCGATCGTCTGGTAGGATGAACAAGAAAGAAGACAACCAGATTCGGTTACATGACCGACCTTCCAATTCGCACGGGTTCCAAGAATTTAATACAATCGCCATAATCGCCGGCCCTTAATTACTATTATGGCGATTTCCTTAGTACACGTGTCACGATTAAATGGATTCAATTAAAACATGTTCACCCGATTTGTCCGGGACACATGTCGTTCAATGATTGGATATTAAGGAATCGCTTGGATCGCCATTTTGTAATTTCTATTATGGCGACTTGGATGTCTTTTTTTGAAAACTTGTCTGACACGGATTTATTTTGGTAAGTTTGAGTTTGAAGAATCTATCTAGCTAAATTTTTCTTTATTAAATATAGCTTGACTCGATCATTCATTACGGGTTCTTGATTACTCTATTTTTTTTATTCCCTTTTGGTGTTATTATCAGTAAATTTACAGTGTGATTATGTTTTATTAAAACATGGTAAGAAATCTAATTAGGAATCTGATTGTGAAAGGTTTCTCATGTGTATGTTTTATATGCGCTACATGTTTTATAAGTCTATATTAACTCATATATAGCAACACTCTTTTATCTTCAATGTTTATATATATTTAGGTACAAATATTAGTTCATTCTCATTTAGTGTTAGGAGTCCAGAAGATACTTATGAAATTGGAAGATATGTATGTATTTTGGAGGAATTCTTCATGGCAAGGAATAGGATAGCTGGATAGATTCATTAACAAGATAAAGGTCTTCAAACTTCATTTGACAATTTCGTTAAATTTTGTCATGAAAGGGTAGAAAATATTAGTTTTCTAGTTTTACACGTCTTCATGGCATAGATAGATGTGTATAAGTTTCTGGGTTATAAACCTCAACACCACTTGGTGTTGCTATCTTTTAAGTTGTATCAATATAATACGATGAGATTGGTCTGCGTAGTTTCTGATCCCCTTGTGAGTAGTAGTTGGTACGTTTAGTCGTTTTTTATTAATTGATACAACATTGACAATCCGTTATTGAGAAATGTTCTTTTAGCAATATGAGTTGATAGTCGTTTTGCCTTTACATCAATATATTTTAACATCACATGAGAACATAAGTAAATTTTTATTAGAAGGCAATTAAGTATGACACTATATATACAAAATGACTATTAAAAATTAGAATACTCGCATCTATCCGCCTCTGATCTTTCTGTCAATACGTAGTTAGATCCACATGACATGGAGGATCCAGGTTACTCTGACGATATTGCAAAACACTAACCTGTATTAGATGTGAATAACAAATATTTTTATATACATTTGAAATAATTCTTTAGATTACCAAATTCTTTTACATTATTACTATAAAGTTTCATGTATAATTCCGCAAATTCACGGGTCTTAAACTAGTTTTGATGACGTGACAATTGTATAAATCGTTATGTCATCGAAAAATGGATGTCACGACAGTAATTACAAGTAACAACATGTCAAATAGACACAATAGACTAAAACAGTAATTACAAGTAACAACATGTCAAATAGACACAATAGACTAAAACTGAAAATCCAATACACATAATAGACTAAATCATACTCCATATTGTCATAACACATTACAAATAATAATTTCTAATCAATTTCGTCGAACTAATCCAAATACCACCTTAATCAATACCAAAATGGGCCGTATATTTTCAATGATATCAATTCTAAAAACTTATAAAAATCTTTAAAGAAAAGATTGTGACAAAATATCAGTTTTTCAAATAACACCTGCACTCGATGTCTCTATCTTCACAAACAAACACAAAAATTAAATCTAATTAACAAACACTCAGTGAACCGATCTCAAACACAGGGGGAGAGCGCTGGATGCAGAGGTTTATCGATCGATTCCTTGAAATTCCATTCATCCGTCTTTTAAGGAATAAATCGATGAACCGCCGTATCCAGTGACTCTCTACCAATCAATTAAAACAAAAATCGTAAATAAACAAACGAAAGAACAACTAAATGTTGAGTATTCAATAAAATCTTGATAAACTCAGATCTAAAATTTACACAGTTTATGTTTTGATGTGTTTATTGTTTTGCTCTCCAATTTTTTAGCTCATATTAAGTCTGTTTGTCGCTGTATATGTAGCTGCGGTGTTTTGTATATTAGAGTAGTAGAAAGCTGTGAGGGAGGGAATGCTATTGTTACGGAGACAGGTGACAGCGACAGATCTTTATAGCACAGTTCGTTACGGACAATTTTTGGAGTGATTTTACAGTGAAGTCCTTAAATAATTTTGGATGTTTAGGATAGGACACGAGGGTATTATGGTCAGAAAAAGGGATTTTACGAAAATGAAATGTGAACCAACAAATTTGTGTTTGGAAAACAGGGAAAGGGTCCTTGGTATGTTAAATAAAGGATCTACACGTGTACTCACTCCAAACCATTCTATTTTGTTTTTGAACGATTTTAACTTTTAATATAAAATTCATGTGAATCTAAAAGGAAAGGAAAAAATTATATGGATGGTAATGTTGTGGGTTTGATAGTTTGTTGTTTCGAAATGGATATAGACAAATGATTGGGATGATTTAAGGGTAAAATAATAAAAGTATGATTTACACTTTAAACTTTACAACTTTTAAAGTTTATATATATATGTATATATATGTTTGTATATATAATAATAATAATAATAATAATAATAATAATAATAATAATGAGTATTATTATGTAAATATATTTTTATTATTTTTCATATGGACATGAATTTTTTTAAGTCTACATAGTATTTCTATAATGATTTACTATAGATTATACGGTATTTTTGTAGCTTTCTATTTCTTATGGGTTAAGCACATAACTATTGACCATAATTAGGTTTGATCAATTCCTAACATTTAGATTACAGTTACATGGATAACTGAAAACGGTACTCCATAAATTAAATCTAAGTTCATAAAGTTTGGACAAAATAAAATTTCATAATTCCTATTTATAAAATATCTTAAAAATTAACTAAACATCATCCCTACTTCTAATTATCTACATCCTAACAATCACAATAATAAACTATTCGTAAAGTATGACACTAAATAAATCACATACCAGACAATAATACCTAATAGAATTGGCCAAGGCAATTATGAAAGGAATAGATATCACCTAGAAAATAGAGCAGCGTATTATAAGCGAATACTTGAATTCTTCAGTTGGAGCGTACACCAAATATTCTTGAATACAAGTTTAGCCTCGAATATTCTAACACTACTTCTATTGAAAAAATTACAAAGAAAGAAAAATATGAAGTAGTGTATGAAAAGTGGGATTAAAGGGATGATTTTTATGTTTGATGGAGCTTGATATTTATAGATCAGCTAGAACGCCTGTTCTTCTAGTCTTTGTCGTTCTTGAAGTGTACAAACAACACCTTTTCTTGCATGCTTATGAAAAAGCAACCCCTTTATAGTAACTTGGGCGTCGCATAGCCGTGTACGAGCATGCACTGGCCGTGCACGGGTGTTACATGACCGTGCATGGGCATCACATGGTCGTGTACAGTCGTGCCATGACTGTTCTTGGATGCATGGCCGTTCTTGGCGTGCTTGATTGGTTGGTGCATGGTCGTACTTGGGCGTTACATGACCGTGTACAACCATGTCATTGTCGTTCTTGGCATGCTTGATTGGTTGGTGCATGGCCATACTTGGGCATGTCATGGTCATTCTTGTTTCTTAAGCGGGATCGTAACTCTTGTGCACTATGTCGTAATTCGTGGTTCTTCGTTTTCGCTATATAATCCTCGTTATTTGTCCTTTTTCGTGATTCTTTTTGCATTATCTTCGTAATCACCTAATTAACAAAATAAGACAAATAAATGCTTTATTTGGCTAATTATGTTAAATAGTTGGTGAAAAGGAATAATATATCGTGTGTAAAAACGTGACTTATTACGCGATATCATCCCCAAAGAATATTTTTTTCTTGATATCATCCATGAGCTCATCAAGCTTTATCAACATTCGAGTAATAAGTTCTGGTTGATCACAATTTGGTTAGCCAGGTATATGGTCTGCAATGCATAGTCTAATTTTTGGCCAATTTGGGTTGCATGTCATTATAACAAAAAGATCTGGGACTCCTGCCCGTCGACATATAGCCATGGCATCTTGGTGTTGTTGAACTATATGTCGAGGACTACCAGTGAAAGACGAAAGTAGAATAACCCTACGCCTAATTGCGTCCAAGTTTGTCTCCCCATGTGATATACGATCATGTAAACCATTATATAATTCCGAATGAATTGTTCTTTGCTTACGTGTATACCATTCAAGGTCATGATTAAGAACAACTGTGTAAGCATCAACAATGTATGTATGCCACAAACGGCTACCCTTATATAGTATGGAAGTTCGATTTGAACGGTGATGCAAGTGAAAGCAATAATACTCACATAACAAAACAAATCTTCGCCTTCTTGAGCCAGGGACATGTAATGGAATGTTCATGTGATACCCATCTTCACCATGCGGGAACAACATAAGATATTGTAAGGACATAAAGCTCGAATGTAACTTAGAAATACACTTTGCGTTATATTCACCACATTTTACAACAATAATATCTCGTGAATCTGTTAGGTTACCATCTCCGGGAATAAGCGTAGGACCTCACTTACTGCTGGCAAGTTATATTGTCGTGTGTTACGATTTCTCGTTCGAATAAGACAAAGTGTGACAGGAACTAAAGATCCTGAAGTAAATCTATCTCGAGCCATTTGAAAAGCTTGCATTAATCTGTTATATGCGTTAAGCATCACGAGAAGTTCTTGAACCAACATTCGAAGAGGCGTATCCCGAGGATTGGAAGTGGCATGTATGTTTAAAGCATAAAACCGATTGTCAAGTTCATTTTCAGTATCATAAATGTACAATTGTGCATATCTAGGTTGATGATCTGGATGTGTTGGAAGTAAAGTCCCCATCCTGTGATACATTTGACCATTCAATCAAAATACATACGGGCATGTACCATTGTTAATGTTGTTGTGTACTAACCCTCCTGTCGAGGTGAAACAGAAAATGGAATTTAGGACTTTCATATTCTTCTAGAACGGCTTCGAGTGTTGACCCTCGCGGTATTCCATCAACTCATCTAGTAAAGGCGGTGGATTAAAAAGAAATTGTATTCAGACTTTCCCATCACCACAACAAAGTGAGAATGTTGGATTCGTTGGACAATAAGACTTTACTTCTCTTTCTTGATACCATACAATTGTATAATAATGGTCGCACATGTATTCCGCATCACCAAAATTCCACTACTCTGTGACTGCTTCTGAAATAAAAATTCACGACTTTTGAAAGCAGGTAAAAAGGTACACGTGTACACAAGTGTATGTATATATAGGGTGTAAAGTATCTTACCAGATCGGCGTCTGTTTAGACGTTGATTTATATGTGATAGTGGATGATGGTCAGATGCAAGAGCATATGAAGGAGGAGATACAGACGTTGATGTCAAACTGTCTGGCAGAAGTGAATTTGTCTGAGGTAAGTGAACAGGAAGTCCATCAACACCAATAACTGTTCTTGATGAAAGGAGAGTACAATGTCTAACGATTTTATTACTTTGAAACCCTAGAATTCTCAATCTATCAACTTTTATTCAAATCAATGGCACCAAATGCAAAGAAGAAGCCAAAAAAGAAGATAACTTTGACTTATACCTCCACGGTTGATTGTAGGTCATTGATCACCAAATCAGACACAAGTTTCTTGTCCTGTAAACACAAACATTAAGAATTGCATTAGACTATAATTAATTTATGTAGACTGTTTAACGATTTTATCAATTTGAAACCCTAGAATTCTCAATCTATCAACTCCTATTCAATTCAATGGCACGAAATGCATAGAAGAAGCCAAAAGAGAAAATAACTTGAATTGTACCTCCATGATTGATAATAGGTTAAGTATAAATGAGTATTTATGAGAATTATAGTAAATGATGTGGGAAGAGAATACATATATATAAGGTAACACGGATTGTTGAATGTGGTATGTTTTGAAGGAATCATCACCCACGATCAAGAGGAGAGGAGGTGATTGGGTCCGGTATGGCAGCATATGTTTAGGTAGGTGGTTGATAATGGGTATTTAGTATATACAATTATATAGTCTTAAACCTAATGAAATTCTACGCAATCAAAAACCGAAATTTAAACTTTTAAAGGGTTTAAAGAGCGGTTAAACTGTGAATTAAATTAAACAAACTAGCAAGAAGCTAGATAAAAGAATTACATCGGAGAGTGGCGGAAGAATTTGAGTCACAAGTCCATTCAAACCGGTTTTTAAGTGATACATTTTGATATCTAGAAGTGATCCAAGAAAACAAAAAAAAAATTACATCAACTCCGAGAGTATCGTGTCTTGACGTAGACGTCTTAAACACAATGTTGTTTTGATATTTCCCAAAGGTCCAAAGAGTGGCATGGACTCCAATTTCCAAATATTTCCAGAAAGTTCCCGAAAGATGAAATGATTCCGAAATGTCTTGAATCTCCTGAAGGTTTGGCATCAACGAGAACAGGAGCCTCCACCACTGAAAGATGAAACCTATTAATTTGGTGTGAGCGTATTTTTGAAATTTGAAATATTCCCTTTTTACATCAAAATATATAACGTGAATATTGATGCATACATTAAAGATGCGATTAGCGGTAAGGAACTAGATAAAGACTAAGCGGAGGTCGATATTCGTCTGGTAATGTTGGTCTCATGTCTATTGTACGTTAACGATTAAATCAATTTAATCCTGAGAGTATAGGTAACACCTTGTCTCAAACATTTAAACTTATTTTGTAAGTGCTAATTCGTGTCCTCTTCAACCTCTCATATATTAGTGAGTTTTCATATTATAGTTTAAATTATAAATTATAGATAAGTGTAGTTGTTAAGATTAATAGGAAAGCTTAGCTAGGAAGTAGGAAGTTAAAAAAGCTGCTCCTACAAAGCAAAAGAATCCTTGTTAAATAAGCCTTAACTTTACTCACTCTTTTGCCTTTCCATGTAGTTCACTTTGAATTGCATCTTGAAAAGGACAAAAGCATATTCAAATGTAACACCATGTTGTACACTACTGTTAAATATATGTACATTTATCAACTATATATAAAACATAGTTAGTTGTACATCTTCTCATGCACCATAACTATGGCTACTTCATTATCAAATCCGTTACCACAAGCCATACTGCCTGAAGAACAAGAGCCTATAGTGCAAACTCAAGTACAATCTTCAGGATCTATTGGCCCGTTCTTTGTGGTCATGTCGGTTTTGATGGTGGTTGTGATCCTTTCGTGTGTGGTTGGAAGGATTTATAGCAAACGTGCTGCTGAGGAGACACCGTTGGATAAGGTTATCAAACGTAGAGATTGTTTTGGGTGGTTGAAAGGTAGACTATGGCGGTGTGTGGCGGGTGGTAGTGGTCTTCATGTGATCACACTCGCCGGAAAAGGAGAGGTTGGTAACGTGGAAGAAGGTGTTGTATGACCATATGCATGATATATATTTCTTTTACTTTTTTGTTGCAATTTGTAACTCTAATTTGGTGATTAAGATGCAATTAGATAATTCGAATAGAAGTTCTGAAACTAACTGTTGCGTTATTATTCGATATCGTGAGTTGTGTATTGTAAAAAACAAAACAAACTTATTATAAAACAAATAGGAAACAATGAGTAGATGACACGTGACTAGATTTGAATTGATAACATAGTTTTTCTATGCTTATTTATGCACATCCATCTGAAGATGTTCAAATATTAAACTAATCTTTTTATTTTATTTTATCGCAAACTTAAATTTTCTTTAACCAAGAACTCCATATACTCTTTATATGTTTGGTTTAGATGGTTATTACTCAACAAGATATTCAATGTATTAAATCCTATAGGGTATGTAGTGATCGAATTGTATTCTCACTATTGGACCAATACTCAAGATCAGTTTTGCAACAAACAATTAATAAAAGGGAAAGTACCTTTTTGCCACTTTTCATAAAAATGCAAGAAGTAAAAATAAAAAATATATATAAACGAGTAAGTAGTTTTCTTTAAAATGTCCCCGTGTTAACAACCCGAAATTTGCGAACATGAAGCGGGTTGCGAATTTCAGATCACGAGTTTTGTTTGTTCCATACGACGAAACTCGGTGATACAGACCTCTCAACCAGCTCTTGGTAGACAACCCGACAGTTACGAACATGAGGCATATTTTGAAAAAAAAAAAATTAGATACTTTTTTTAACAATTTCTCAGAAAAGAAAAACGATGATTTCCCCTCCTAAAATAAAATACAATTTGGTAAAGACAAACATGTTTAATATTATGAGCTTAAATATATAATTGTATTTAAATCATGTATTATTGGCATCACGTTCACATTTGAATACTCAAGTCATGTGGTTTAACAATTAGCTTATACTTTTAATGTTCTGGCTATACCCATTGTGGTCTTTTTATAATTTTATTTATATAATCTTTTTTAGAAATGTAAACTTACAATTTAACATATATGTCATATACGATTAGGGCGAATATATACACTCATATTTACTATCTCAAGTTAGGCTTGAAGTCATAATTATTTAATTAAAAGACAAATCTCATACTTTAGACCAAAATGCCCTTTGATAACTTCTAATATTTAACTGATTCCACTTGACAAAAATCAATATTTTAACTACAAAATTCAAATAATGAGTATAGAGTGTATCATCATAATTTCATTTTTAATAAATTCAGTAATAGAGCTAGAAAATTAGTTGACACGGGGCACCAAACAATAAGATGAGTTGCATGAACATAATAAGTCATTCCAATTATGCTTATATATGCGATCAAAATCAGTGGGTCACGACTATTATCATTATGTCGAAACTGACCAACTCAACCAACTTCTAGACATATTTAATCGGTTCGACATGGACTTAGATGGATCCCCAACCCATCTTAAGTAATTCATTGCCCTTCTTAAGTCTCTAAGCCTCAAACTGACTAATGATCAAATCTATACTTCCAAACAACATAAATTTTAAAGGTAATGGTGTCATTGAATTTAACGATTAATCAATGCCATGTGACTAAATATGAAGACTAAATAAACATAAACATATTCAATTAAGAAAAAAACATCTTTAAAGTGTTCCATTCATTTTTGGAGAATGTTAAATGTGACCCTAAGGGTAATACTTAAACTTTTTATTTAACATTGATTCATTCATTAATGACTTGTTTCCATATTAAACAAGAATCTTCGTCACAACTAATTTAAGAATGTTCATAACTCCCTTCATTATATATATATATATATATATTTAATAGATAATATTTTGAAAATTAATATTTGATACATACATGGATAGATATTTAGAAAATCTCATTTTTTTCATTTTAATATTCATAATTGCACAAAAGAAAACATTTCCTTTTCATTTATCATATTTCAAAAAGTGAGAAAAAAATATCTTCTGATACTCAAACTAAACACTATCATCTGATACTTCATGGTTAATATATAATTAAGCCTATGTCATCGCTAGGTGCACATTTCTTTTGTTGAACACTATAAGGGTCGGCATCCAATATTACGATATTTTGATAAATCTAACACATAGGCTTTGTATGTCCACTTCCTTGCATGGAACATCTCTTAGTTGCTTTACTTGCCAATTCATTTCCAACCTTGAGACGTCTTTTTTTCTGATGTTCTTTCGTTATTGACTTAGGAGGACACAAAACATCTTCTCCGTCTTGTATATCTTCTACAATGATAGGTTGGTTGTTTAATGACACATTTTTAGACACATTGTCAACGTGTAGCGAATTGCAACACTGTCACACTCCGTCAAAATCTAAATGTGATTAATTACGGCGGAAGCACGGGGCATGACGCGATCATTCAATACGTATTCAAAGAGCATATGATTATCACAGAACATAATATTAAAGATGTCATAAATTATGTTTACAAATGTTTTACGACTTATCAAGTCATAAAAATGGTAGTTCGTTTCCAAATACAACAAAGTTCAGGGATTTCGTGAATATGACTAAAATAGTATATAGTTATACAAAAGAAATCCCTTGTATTTCCAAAAAGGGTGGCATCCTAATTTCGTGAATAAGTGGGGTCCCAACAACCATGCAATTCTTACTTCGATATAATTCCCTGAAAAACATAGTTAAAACGGTCAAAAAAAAGTTGAGAGTGAATCCATAGGTTTAAGACTCTATCATTAAATCAATTTGTAATCAATCGTTTGTAAACATAAATCATTTGCAATATAGTATACAATGAGTTTGTATAAATTCGTGTGTAAGACATAGACTGTGATCCCCCAAAGGCTAACTAGGCCCTACGAGTTAAAGTGCCAACACCTAGGCCTATAACCAAACCACGACCTATTGTGTATCGTTTTCCTTGGACCAATTTAAATATACGCTCCTCGTCTCGAACAATGTCGGTAGTTAGCGCGACTAACAAAAGTGGGAGGGACGTCATCCCAATAGTACTATTCGTATATTCAGTGACTAGTGTCATCTAGCTAATGCCAATTGTTAGTCCATAATCAAGCAAATGTATGATGAATGTTGAGAGAGAATTTGGTTGAATGATTTTCTATTAAGCTCACAAATGATTATTACAATTCTATTCATTCAAGTCACTTACAAATGAGAGCTTAGCTTCCTATTTATACTAATCACTTACATCACTAACCAAAAGACATCCACTTCGACACTTCCTGCGACACTATGGAAGTGTCGCATTTGCTATTACAAGTGCAAATCCTATTTTTGTCTCCAACAGTTATAGTTTGTAAGCATGAGGAAACCTATGCACTATAGCTAGTTTAATGTATGTTAACACAAAGATTCGTTGTCATGTTTTCAAGCATCGTATGCAAATCATTCATATGTTTTTCACCCCAGTTTAAAAGCAGTAAAACAGTAAAATTGAGGCTGTGAACTTACCTTCTGAGTTGCGTGAGTGCTAGCATTTTAAAAGTAAGAGTTGCCCAAAGTAGCCTCCTAGCGCGTAATACACATGAGGTCGTTTATATCAGTAGACGGCTCTAACGGCCCGTCTATGCTAGTTGTTCACTCAACTAGTAGGATCAATGTGTATCTCGTTTTCAAAAGCGTGTACGACCCGTTGGTGATATTTTTATAAGTAATATTTCTCAAAATATTAGCATCCTCGTATCGTTTCATACTTATACTTATGTGTTTCTCGAAAACATAGCTATTTCGTTATCAAAGTATATGTTAAATGTTTATACTTTCATAAGGAGTAAAGTTTGTGAAAACGCACCTTTAAACCGTTCAATTGTTCTCGTTATAGTTTTCTAAAACATGTGTTTAACAAGTTCCTTTAACTATTCCAGTTTGTTCATTTTTTTTTTAAAGCTCAACTTTAAACCTGCTGGAAACAAGGGTTACCCGTCCGGGTAAGGCTAATCCATTTAATTCACTCGTCCGGGTAAGTGCTCACCCGTCCGGGTAAGTGCTCACCCGTCCGGGTGAGGCTTATTTCTGACGATTTTCCAGTTTTTCAACACATCTCAAAATACAAGATTTTGCTATTTTAAACAAAATTTAGAGTATTTTAACAAGATCAAACATGTTCATAGTTCCAATATATGAAGTTAAATGTTTTCCTTACTCATTTAAAACCTGACGTTTTGCTTTTCGATTAATACACGACTTTAATGGTTTTTGTTCATTTAACAAGCTTTCCGTCATATTTAACCACATACATGCATTCTAACACTTTCAAACATCTCAAAATATACATATAATGAAAGTCATATATTTACCTACTCATTTTAACATTTAATATGTTCATTTTCATTTTTAACTCGTTTTATCTCATTTTAGTGGTTTATCGTTTTAAACCAATGTTTAACATGCACTTAGCCGAGTTTTTCAACCGAGTGAACATAATAACATAGAAGTACTAAAACTTAATAAATGGTAAGATTAAGAGAGAGTTTCCTCACAATGCTATTGGTTGGATTTTAAAAGAAAAAGAAGAGAACTTGAATCTTCACCCGAAACTCTTAATAACCCGTTTTCCTAGCTTCCAAGCTTAGATTACAACCAGTAAGCATTTTTTAAAAGTAAGTAGATGTTTATGAACTCAAAATTAGTGTGAGAAATGGTGGAATAGGGTGTAAATGTAGTGGTTGTTAGTGGTGGCTTATGGTGGTTGTTTGAAGAAGATGAGAGGATGATGATGAAAATCGATGGGGATGGGAGGGAGTATGAGTGCAGATTTTTGGAAGAGAGATACGTGTGTCTTTTTCTTTAGCTTGCAATGGAACACTTATGCAAATTTTCAAATATTTCAAGCATGGCTTCACGTATAGATTTTACTATATTAATATAGAATAGGGGTTCTTGCTTGAGTGTTCAAGTAATCAAGAGTAGGAAAGCATGGAGAGCATGGGAGGGAGGTAGGAAAAAACTGGCCAAGGAGAGGGGGAGGGGGTCCCGCCCTTGACTTCTTGACTAACTAGTTAATTAGATTTAGATATTTAGGTAGTTAGTCTAATCCTTGGTTAATTAGGTGCTAAATATGTGATTATGGTTAATTAGGAAAATTTAAGCGTAACTTAATTTGATTAGAATATTATTAATTGTTTACATAATATTCTAATGTTACCGTTAGTTCGTTTAGTCAATTACAAAACTTCAACGTCGTTATTTATAATTTAAATTGCATAAGTGTTAATCAAACATTTGTAACATTATGCTCTTTCGAATTCTTCTCGAAACTTCTTAAAAGCAAATGGCGTAAGAATCTTAGTAGCTTGTTCTTTTAATGGTGAATTGACTTTTAAAGAAACATTTCTTAGTGTAGTCAACATCTTGATTTGTGATTCTTCATTTTTAATTTTTTCAACAGCAAGATGTACCTAAAATATGAACATTTTATAATTTTCATTATCGTCAACATAAGCTTGAGAAATTACATTTGTTACCACATTTAAATACACATGTTAATGAAAAATAATCGAAAAGAAAGTAGAGAGACAACAAAAGGTATTGAATTGCTAAACCTGTCTAACAAAATCTTTCAAACTTGTATGGGATGAAACAAACTTTTTGATGAATCCATTTATGCTCTCAGATCTACTAGTCGATACCATGCCTCCCAAAAAATAGTCACGTAGATAAGCCGACACCCAGGACTTTCTTATTTTGTATAAACCCATGACATGTTTATTATTTACAAAATTATACTTGCCAACAAGTGAAGGCCAATGATACGCAAACTCTTCAATAGAGTTCATACTATAAAGCTTGTAAAAATCAGTGCTCCACCTTTGATACTCGGTACAAAGAAGAGCCATAAACCAAGAATTAAACTTCCCGGTAATAGGCCATATACAATAGATATGTTTTGTAGTTGGCATTTTGATAGCAATTACTTCAGACATCTACCGATCTTGATCG
Organism: Logfia minima; assembly: GCA_963921325.1. Taxonomy (NCBI): domain Eukaryota; kingdom Viridiplantae; phylum Streptophyta; class Magnoliopsida; order Asterales; family Asteraceae; genus Logfia; species Logfia minima. The sequence continues at coordinate 6,206,693 of OY992773.1, forward strand.
GTAATAATGGTTTTTGGTGGTTTCTTCATTATTGTCACAAAAGTCTGCAACTCAAAGTAAGCATAAAAATTGTTAGCAATAGATCATGATGCTTAAGATATTAAAATAAAAAATACATTGGAAGTCATACGTTCATCAACCAACTAAAAGTGTACTTTGTCTCATTTCGAAGAAGTGCACTTCCAAATAAAACTGTCTTGTCATGATTGTTTATGCCCACGAAAAGAGCAAAAGGCATATCATACGCATTAACCTTGTATGTAGTATCAAAGGAAACTACGTCACCGTAGTTAGCATACCAATCAAAGCTTTCAGAATGACACCAAAATATGTTTTCTAATCTTCTTTCTTCATCAATAGTATAAACATATCGAAACATCTCATTTTCTTCTCTTAAAGATTTCATATGATTGATAACGCTCATAGCATCAATATCTTCAAGCATTTTTCTAAATTTTGTAAATAAGTTACGAACAACTTTTTCAAAAAATGAAAGCTATCTGTGTTTGACATGCTTTTAGAGCTCCATGGCTGAATAATTTGTCGTACACTAAGTCCGGCTTCTTTGTATAAAAGTATTTGATGCTCGTCTTTTAAAGTGATAATGCTATTAACGGGAAGAAAGCTCATGTCCTCTTTGGATAATAGTTCATGATTGTGATCTTTGATGAATTTTGTAACATGTCATTCTTCTGGAAATATATCACAACTCATCCTCAATGTAAGGCGAACATGCGCATTATACCCGCACCTTATAGACCCCCTGTTTCTTTGATCTTTTGAAGGATCAAGTGTTTTTAATGACCTTTTTCCTCCACGATGACAATAGATGTCATATCTTACAACCCTATCTTTTTTGTTGTCAGACTGATCTTTGCGAATTGCAAAACCATGTTGCATGGCATAGTTCTGATAGAATAAATGTGCTTCTTCAAAGTTGGAGAAGGCTTGACCAACAAAATGTTAATTATCTAATGTTTCATTATCTTCTTCATTTGGGAAATTGTTCAAATCCTGATCAATCATGATAAAATTATCAGCAACATCATAAAAGAAAGACAAAATAAATGTCAACTAATTGACATGAACATTACATAAACGAATCAGAAAGACAATCCATGACAAACATTTATAGTATTGATGAAAACCAATCAAGTTTCAATATTGCTATGGAAAATAGTTTACTCTTGAAAAACATCTAAAACTTTATTGTTTAAAGGCATATGAAAATAAAGAAAAAAGAACTACAACATGGTTTTGATAAATTATGACAAATGATCAATGGTACAAAGAATCAATTAGAAAAAAGAGTGTTACCTAAGAAGAGGAGATGAATGTAAATTTTGGATTCAATTCTTATGTTATGTGAGCAACTACTTAGCCATTGACTATTAATTTGGTAAAGTTGAACATACATATGTATAATGACTGAAAGTACTAGGTTACACAAAAATGTTTTTGTGTGTGTGTGTGTGTGTGTGATTGATTCTAATATTTACTAGTGATGATTTAGTATTAAAATTATGAATATCAAAATGTAAAAAGGAGATTTTCAAAATATATATTCTTGTACGTATCAAATATTGATTTTCAATATTTTATCTATTAAATATATATATTATGATGGGAGTTATGAACATTCTTAAATTAGTAATGATGAAGATTCTTATTTAATATGGAAACAACTTATCATTGAATGAATCAATGTAAAATAGTAAAGTTTAAGTATTGTCATTAGTGCTACATTTAGCATTCTCCTAATTTTTTTTAGAGATGAGAATGAGTTTAAGCCATCCCATTGGTGACCTTCCACCCTTAGCTGACACATAATTATTAAGAAAATAATAAATAATAACAAACTTTTGATGGCCTAGGCTAACCACGTGAACCATCTCACAAACCCTATCAAATTTTTTTAATTTTAATCCTTTTGACACATGGCAACATATGATTGGTTTATAATATTTTTTAGGATAATTTTTATCATCTTAAAAATCTAATATTATCTTAATTATAAAAAAAATACTAAAATTCATAATTTTTTTTTCTCTCTATATAGAGTATAATATTGATATACTTTACATACAATTTCAACTTTTCATCTCTAATATCTTTTAATTTCGTATTTGCTATTATGGATCTTTCGTATTCAAATTTCGTTTTAATTCTTGATGATTCTAAAGAGTATTCAAACTTTCAAGGCTTTAAAAACTCTGAGTTTCTCCCAAATCTTAATCAATTTTATGTCCTTGAAAATATTCAAACCTCATAGAATACTGGAAGACACCTAAGAGGCGATAAATGGGATACTGATGAAGATGTCGACTTACTATAAGCATATTGTATCTGTAGTGGAGATGAAATTCGTTGCAAAAACCAAAAAAAAAAACATCATTATGGGCACCAGTGAAGGAGCTTTATGATGCAGCTCAGACGAAAAATCTAGAAAAGCTTGGTAACAGAAACATTGCTCAGATAAAAGGTTGTTGGAAACGACTTAACGAAGGTGTCAACATATGGGTTGGTGCATATCAAGAAGCATATAGACGAAAAAGAAGTGGATGAGTATGAAAGATGTTGAGAGTGAAGCTCATAAAATTTATGAGGCGAGTGGGAACAAGTTTAATGACACTATTGTTTTTGATACAATTATGTATAAACATCCTAAATGGGCTTTGTAGCCAGATCGTGACACAAGATGTTCCCGTACTGAATTTGAAGTGGGTACTGAAGAAAGTCGTAGTAGTACAAAAAAAATCAAAGACCAGTAAAGAAGGAGAATATTCTGTCTATTCCAAGACTAAAAAGTCAGATATTGGAGGTTCTTCAGTTCAACGTCCTACGGGTAGGGAAATGGCTAAGAAAAAAGGAAAAAGTAAGGTATATAATGAAATTGTTCAAGAAATTCGTGCACTAAGTCTTACTAGAGACGGTGAAAGTGAAGTCATGAAAAAAAGACTCGACTTGGATCAACTAAATGAGCAAAAAAGGGAAGAAAGACATAAAAAGGGGAAGAAAATGAGTTAAAGCAAATGCAACTTGTGCTTCTGAATACACTGTTGTCAAAGGACCACTTATCTCTTGATGAAGAAGAAACGAAACGTTATCTTTTGTCTAAGTTACATGGAATGTGAGCCTGGTCTATGATCAACTTTATTGCAGATGGAGTGTCAGCTTTCTTTTGGAATTGTCATGATCAACTTTATTGCACATGGAGTGTCAGCTTTCTTTTGGAATTTTCATGATCATCTTTAAATTTATTTTGGAAATGATCAACTTTAGCTTTGTAAGATATTTACTTTGTACGACCAACATATTTTAACTTTATTGTACCGTGTCGAATGTAACTCCCTTTTTATTGGATGCGTGGATTTTATCTTGATAAGAAATAGATAACATTATCTTCATTTTTCCCATATAAATAGAGTCATAGTTTACCATACTTCCACTTCTAACTCAACTCTGAATATATAATCTATTTGAAAAAAAAAATGTCTCAGAGTGAAAACTCATTAACAAGTTCAGATTCAGATTCCAATTCTTCAAATTTCAATGAGTATGATGAATGAGAACACGAGTTGTTCAACAAAATCAACAAATAGATCACATCATTAGTGATCTACTCATAAACATGCCAAACATGATTATAGGAGACAATCCTCTTAGAGCAAGACGGAGGTATCGTGATCGGGAACATGAGAAGGGTGATGCACGTATGATGGAATACTAATTTGTCGACAACCCAACTTATGATAAAAAAATCTTTCGCCGTAGATTCCGAATGCGAAAACCACTATTCCTCCGTATAGTGAATGTTGTTACAGCCAATGACAGATATTTTCAGCAAAGACGTGATGCCAAAGGTAGACAAGGTCTTTCACCATTGCATAAATGTACCGAGGCTATGTAGGTGCTGGCCTATAGGACAACAACTGATGCACAAGATGAATATTTGAGAATGAGTGAAACTGTAATAAGGGATGCTCTTATACATTTCGTAGAAGGTGTCATTTCATGCTTCGGTGAAGAATATCTTAGAAAGCCCAATGATGTTGATTTGCAAAGACTACTTCATGTCGGGGAAGAACGTGAATTTCCAGGTATGATTGGCAATATCAACTGCATGCACTGGGAATGGAAAAATTGCCCTATCGCTTGGGCTGGGCAATATGCAGGAGAAGTGGAAAACCAACAATAATTTTGGAAGCTGTTACATCATATGACATATGGATATGGCATTTATTCTTCGGAACGCTAGGTTTGTGCAATGATATCGTACTCGACCGATCCCCTATTTTTAGTGATGTCTTAGCAGGTTGAGCACTAAATGTGAGTTACGTCGTGGATGGTCGGCAACATAATACATCATAATATCTCACTGATGGCATATATCCTTCATGGACTGCCTTTGTCAAGTCAATAACTTCTCCTCAACTCCGGAAACATAAGTTGTTTGCTCAACGTCAAGAGGCTGTCATAAAAGATGTTGAACAAGAATTTAGAGTTCTACAAACTCGCTTTGCATTTCTTCGACACCCATGTCTTGTGTGGGACAAGGATATGATGTGACAAATTATAATTGCGTGTATCATCATACATGATATGATGGTTGAGGATGAGCGAGACACATACCTTCATTATTATAATCCATCCAAATTTCTAAATGAAGACGATGATCAACCTTTTGAATACTTTACTGAGTGAATTGCGGACCTATCTAATTATATGACTAATAGAGAACAACTTCACATTAGAGATGCTCATACTTCTCTGAAAAATGATTTGATTGAGCATATATGACAAAAATTTGGTATTGATGGTTGATTATGGAGTTTGCCTCTTCCATATTGTAATTTTATATCTCATGTTACGATTGTAAGATATTTTTTTTGGGTAAAGACGATTGTAAGATATTTGTATTGTGTGTGCTTGTTGAATGTAAAATACTTTTTTTTTCCTGCTATTTATTTATTTTTAATTAAAAATAATTTGTTTTCTGAAAACTTAAATAATTATTTTTAATATTTCTAATAATTTTTTAATTGGATAAAATTGATCATAAAACACTTTTATTTAATAATAAGTTGGTTTGGTTTGGGTTGGGAAGAGCTGCTAATGAGGATAAAAAGTTGTATTTTAGTGGGTTGAATAGATGAAAGACAAAGAAATTAACTTTTAATATAAAGTGAAGGTCGGACTAGGTTAAATTGTTGAATGAGATGATCTAAGATGTCAAAATTGGAATTTTGCTATTACCACAATGTTCTTTTATTTTTTGCAATCTCCATTGCGTCACACGAGTAAACCACTAGTATTTAAACATTAACAATTGTTTACTACAAGGTCCAAATGGACAATTCGATTGATCCGTAACAAATTTTGACCCGACCCGAGAGATCCATGGGTGGCTCACGGTGATTGGAACAAATCCGAAAAATGTACTCGCTTCGCTCCTTTTCTCACTCCCACCGTTTCATCAAACTCATCAATTCATTTCATATTCCCCCTCCCCTTCAAAACTATAAAAACCCTTACTCATGGATCTAATCGCCATCCAATCCCAACTTCACCCCTACTCCAGTGTTAGTCACGCGCCTTCAATTTCACGTTACTCACGTGGTCCCCACATTGGTCAACACACCACGCGCATTAAAGCGCGTGAACAATCCTTTACTGGAGAGATTATGATTTTTGCCCTAGTCGCCTGTAAACTCCCCCACCCCTCTATATCGAATAACCATCATGCTCCATCGTTTCAAACTCCGATCGCTTTTTTCCGCTTTGATTTTAGTTGATTTGATTCCGTTTGTGAAACGTCATCGTTCTGCTGATACGCGATTTTGATATCTCGGTGAGTTTGTAAACCCTAGCCTTTTTTGTTGTTCATGTAATTTTGTATAGATCTGTTATTCAGCGTAACGTTCAATCTAATTGATTTTGCTGTGATTTGTATAGATCTGTTGATTATGCAATTGTTTGTATCTTTTTTTCGTGTAACGTTTTTATATTGATTTCGTGAATTTTTTTTTTAGATCTGAGGGTTATGTGTGTTTTTTCTTTATAATTTTTTTGTTAAGTTATGGAGTTTATTTATATACATGTTAGATCTGTAATTTTTGATGCGTTAGAGATAAGGTCAAACTGAAATTTGTCACCGATCTGATAACTGTTTTTTCTTCAACTTTTTGACCAATATATAGACGTTATTTATACATATTATGTCAGATCTGTATTTTTGATGCTTGAGAAATGCGGTTTTACTGAAATATGTTGTGGATCTGACGGTTATTTGTGTTTTTATGTCTAATTGTTCGACTAAAATACGTAATTTTATGATATACACGTTAGATCTGTAATTCTTTATGCAATGAGGTATACGATTTTACTGAAATTTGTTATAGATACGATGGCTGTGTATATTTGATGAATTTGATATCCTCAGTGTGTTTGAACTTTTTGCTTTTGTTTGGATATTTAAGCATGCGTAACGTTTTATGTGTCTGATTTTTTACTTAACTTGTTTATAGATCTGATGATTATTGTGTTTTTGTTGCAAATTGTAGAGTAAAAAGTTGAATTTGTTGATATATTTGGCAGATCTTTAATCTTGCCATATTAGAGATGTGATTATATTGAAAGGTTTTCTAGATCTGGTGATGAGTAGGTTTGTTTGTTGATTTTGTAGAGTGAACAATGGAACCTATAGATATTGTTGGCAAGACGAAAGAGGATGCTTCGCTACCAAAAGGTTTGTTTTATTTAAGCTCTTGTTGCTGATTGATCTTTATCTGCTGCTTAAATATGTTGTTTTTTTTGTTGGCGTACATGGATCCTGCAGGTTGGTTTGTAGTTTACACGTTGAATATTTTTCTGGATGAATTCGTTTTCTTTTATCATTAAGGATTAAAAAAAATATATTATTCCTCATCTGCGCTAATTTGGGGTAGAAATCCATGTTTATATGGTTAATTACTCATGCTTAGTCACATACGCATACATAAGTTATCAATTTTGTCGATGAAGTTATATATCTGGATATACTCTATGCTATCTTTTGCCGTAGTGTTTTGGAAAGTCTTGTCTTTATATGTTTAGTCAAGCTACTAATCATTATTCATATGGTTGTTGACTTTTGTGAAAATATTTGTTGCGGTTACTGAAATCTGTCTACTTTATGATCGTATGTTTATGTTAGGGATTTCTTGCATACCAGCCATAATAAGGATAATAACATAACCAGTTCATCTCGATACTAAGAGTCCTTTATCAGTTTATGTAGCAGCTCCTTGTTGGTTTAGCCACTTCTACTTTATGAAAAATTGGGGCAGAGTTGTTAATGCAAAGATATGTTGAAGTACAGTTTCTATTACTGTACAGATGATAATATGCATGATATATGAAAGTTAATAAACACATTGAATAATTACGGGCTGTAAATGTCTCTGTGTTGATCTGGATTGTTTGTTTGACTCATCTGTTGATGGAGCACGTAAATGCTAATGCAAAGTGTTAAATTGCAGCTACTATGACTAAGATAATCAAGGAAATGTTGCCTCCAGATGTACGTGTTGCAAGAGATACTCAAGATCTACTGATCGAGTGCTGTGTTGGTGAGATTTGTTTCTTCTCTTACATATTATTCTTAATGTAGGTATCCTATTATATTTTGATCCATCCTATGTAGGTAGTATTACACCTTTCCAATATGTTTTGCGTCTACAGTGCTGTGAAGTTAAAAATATTTTAGAATATTCTGCTGTTCATGGTTGATGTTTAAAGTTATTAGCTATAGATGAACTCCTGTTGAAATCAATTGATCTTTATTTTTCAGAGTTCACTATACTCATTGCTTTTCACTATGCAGAGTTCATTAATCTTATTTCGTCTGAGTCGAATGAGGTTTGTGGCAGAGACGATAAAAAAACAATTGCACCAGAGCATGTACTCAAAGCATTAGAGGTTAGTTACTTGTGTACATAAGCTTGTTATCATTGCTTTACATGAGTTATTTTTCTGCACATAATACATATTAGTATTGTTGTTTGTATATTTAACATGTAGAACTCTCGTTAGCTGATTATAGTTGACATTTTGATACCTTTACCGTATAGAGCTCTTTGTTCCCATCTTTGTTAATTTCTTGTTGATCTTGACCAAACTGTTAACTTTCTTGACCATTTTGTTCCTATATCAAGCTAATTATGTATTGTTTTTCAGGTTCTAGGTTTTAGCGAATACATAGAAGATGTTTATGCTGCATACGAACAACACAAACTTGAAACGCTGGTACTTGTTCATCTATTTCTAATAAGATATAATAATTGCTTCTGCGTCGTCAAATGATACTTTCAGATGATGTCTTTTGTTTGTCAACCTATTTGTATATGAATGGGTCGATATGGGCCTTTTTATATATCTCAGATGGATAATAAATTGTTTTGTTAAAAGGGGAAAACGGGTTGAAATTCATCTAGATTATAATGTTACAACTTTTGAAGCCGTTTTATTTGAAAATTTAGATTATTGATGTAATGAAATTGTTTCTTGTGAATATACCCCACGCATTTATAATATGAAAAGGGGCAATGACTGTGATTCAACCTGACCTGAAAAATGGGGTACGTTTTGTTTTGGGCAGGACACTGTGAGAAGCGGAAAGTGCTCAAATGCAGCAGAGATGACAGAAGAAGAAGCACTAGCAGAGCAACAGAGGATGTTTGCAGAAGCACGCGCCAGAATGAATGGTGTTGCAACCACAGCCAAACCACCAGAAGTGGAACCTAGTTTGGAAGCCAACTCTTAGTTAATCGTAAACAGGCCAATTAGCTTACTTTTAGCATTTACTATCATGTACAAAGTCCACCGACTGACTTAGTTTATCTGTTTACCTGTTTGAATGTTAGCATTATCCGCACCTCCTAATTTGTCTATATGTTTGCTGTAATTAGGGAGATTGTTAGGTGATACCGTGTCGTGTTGCAGCAGAATATGATTAGATTTCTTAATTTCTAGAAATGTTAACAGGGAAGGGAAGGGAATGGAATGGAAGGGGGTACTTGTATTTTGTCTCATGAATATCTTTTACTAGAAATATCAAATATCTAAAACAATATTTTATCCGTCTCGTTTTACAATTTTTTTTTATTTAAAAAAAATTATTCATTTGTAAAAGAATAACTATTAAAGATTATTAAACTCTCAAATACATTTTCATTTATTTTTCTTAGAAGTTCATTTCTTGAACATTTCAAGACAAACTTATCTTTAATATTAAAAATGTCATTTACTTTTACTTTTATCTTTAACAAAGAGCTATAAAACTAATAGCTGTTTTAAATGCAATATGTAAGTTGATATAAACTTAGTAAAGCTGGTGAGACATGACGCCTATATTAGTTAGGTTTGAGATACCATTTGGGATGAGTAAGTCATTATGCGCCGAGGTAGGTGGTTATATATAACAATATTACTCTTTTCTTTTGAGCACATAGTTATAAATATGTCCACTGATTGATCAAAAGATTTTTAGATTAGTTGAAATATAAAATGAAAACTTTTTTAAAATAAATAAAAATAAAAATCTGAATACTTATATTGAGAGGAAAGTAATATAAAAACATTTATACATTTACTTTTTCAGTAGTATAGCATAATCTTTTTTGATTAGGTAATGCCCATTTTGTGGTAGAACAATTTATGGTTATTATGTTGAACGTTATTTGATTACGAAGACAAAATAGAGAAAGGATTCAAGGAACCTGCATACTTAAAAGTTTGCACCTTTTAACATTTTTATTTTCACTTTGCTGGAAAGTTGTTCTCGGTAATTTATATTCTATACATTTTCAAATGTGATACACTTGCTTTCACAAATAAATACTATTTACTCAAATAAAGTTGTTAAACCATTTGTGAAATCAAATGATGTATTCTTTTATCTTGATGTAGAAGTGCATAAACCTTTAACGGTGACAAAAGGGGCATGCGGGTTGGTATAGGCAGCCGGGTTAAAATGAATTCGGATAAATACAAGTACGGGTCACAACGAGTTTAGATTTCAACAGACTCGGATCAAACGAGCATGCGTTGAAAAGGAAAAAAATAAGCCTATTTGTAAAGCATTTTCTAGTGTTGTTATTAACTAATTACAAATATGGTCAAACTTATTGGACCTTTTACTAGGGTTAATCAAGTAAGCATTATATATACGGAAAGTAGCAACATCCAATGACCATCAATACAATTTAGATACCGAACATTAACTAAATAGTTAAAAGTTTTATATCAAAATGTGGAATCACAAACCTTTACGACTATAAGGATATTTTAGCAAGTGTATTGCTCTACCTATGTAATTTTGGACTCGACCCCGATACTAAATGATAATTTAAAGGTAACAGTAGTGATTGGAATGCTTAATAATTAATATGTCACGAGCCATTTGAGCCAGTCGTGAATACCGCCCATGATTATTTTTCCAATATTGTAAAACATCAATCTTTTGTTTTCTTTTCTGTTAAGTTAAAGTTCCTCCAAATACTTAGTCACTTCTGAATTGTCATTCATATCAACCCTTTGATATCGACTTGGAAATGTCTCAAATCCATCCAACCTTTATAATATAAGAATTATGATCAAGAGAGAAGGGGAGTTAGGAAGAGAAAAGTGAGCAAATCATCATAGCCATTCATTTTTTAATCAATGGTTAATAATTGCGACACTTTTGTAATTAGTTAGAACTATTAGGTTAGAAGTTAAGAAAAAAAAAACATAACATAAAATTTTCATATACCACCCTTCCACCTTTATCCAACTTTCTTTTTCTTCCATCCCACTTCTTAACTATCTCCCTCCCCCCTTCATCTTCTCCACCTCCACCTCCCTCCCACCACCACCTGCTGCCAGCAGCCACTAGCAAGCACTCACTACCGTCAGCAACCACCAGCCGCCGCCGGTCGCCTAAATATTTTTTTTCAAAAAATGTTTTTTTTACCCTTTTTCCGTTTTTTACATTTTTCTTTACTTTTTATTAACATTTTTTCGTTTTCTTTTTGTTTTTTTTTCTCATTTTTTACGTTTTCCTAACATTTTTATTTATTTAACGTTTCTTGTACGTTTTTATTAGTTTTTTTACGTTCTTACGTTTTTTATACATTTTTGACGTTATTTTTACGTTTTTATTATTTTTTTATTTTCTTTTCGTTTTTTTACGTGTTCATTCATTTTTTCATTTTCTTTTTGTTTTTTACGATTTTTTTTTACGTTTTTGACGTTTTTTTAACATAATGCATGTTACTTTAATGTTTATTTGTTCGTCCCTTTTTGTCAAATATTTATAAACTAGTAACAAAAAATGTAAATATGGACAATAAATGCATGTTATTTTGATGTTTGTTGGTCCCTTTTTGTCAAATATTTATAAACTGCATTTTATAAAAAAAATTTGAAAAAAGAATTTTTTTTTGGCGGTAGCCTGTGGCGGGCGGGCGGCGATGGCTGATGGCTGTAGGCAGCGGCTGGTGGCTGCTGGCAGCAGGTTGGGAGGGGAGGGTGAGGTGGAGGTGAGTGTATAAGTGAATAACAAGTTAGAAGTAGAATTTAGAATATATGAGAAATTGAAGGGGTTAAAAAGAAAATTGGTTTGGTGATATGTGTCACTTTTTTATTGGTGGAGAGGCTGCCCACTCTTCCCTCGTTAGAGGGACTGCCCTCCTGAACCATACTCATAATATAAAGTTTATATTATGCAACAATCAAGCAACAAATTAGGTCAAACGCTCCATATACTTGAGGTGCCAATGTTGATTGAACAATAGAGTTCACCATTAACTAAATTGAATGATTCATATGGTTAAGTTTCTCTCACAATATAACCTCTCATAATGTAAACTTACATAATTACTGTATAACTATAATCCACACATTTGTGATGTAATCTATACGTAACCAAACTTGGTGCAATACACAAGCACTAATCTCATGTAGTAAGAACTACAAAATGCATAATGCAAGTTATATAACAATTAGATTATAGTAGTAGTTTTGAAACATTTACAACATGATCTTTTGGTTTGGGCCAAAACCGAGCATCATAGGAAGCCTAATTGCATAACTTGTGACCTTTGGGAGCCTCGGTCAGGTGAAGTAAGATCTTTAGGCACCAGAGGCCAGAGCCAGTGTTGTTTATCTACTGTCCACTGAGTTTCTTGTGGCATTTGGGGACAGGGTCAGTCTGGTAATTCTTTTTGCTCTACTGGGAATGTTTGTTTATGTAAAATGGTTTTTAATATATCAAATTAAAGGGCTCATCTAGTCAAACAAACACACAAAAAAATAGTCAAACATTTCTTTTCTCTAACCCCACTTTAGAAAAGTGAAATTACATGTTTACTATCTTTCACTTCCTTTCTCTACTATCATACAAAACTACCAAACATGGTGTGACCCGAACCCGTTTTAATCTCAGTTGCCCGAATCGAAACCGAACCTGCCTGTTTTGCCGGTACTAGTTTGTTAAACCCGTAAAGAGGACGGATTTGACTTATTTCATATTGTAATGATCTAAATCGAGTTTAATCGTGAATTGTATGGAAATTGTGATTGTACTATGCGTGTAAATTGAGAGAGTACGTAACTTCCAATACACACGTACACATATATTATCAAAAAACTTATTAAAGTATTGCATATACAATATCCAAACTAATATTTATACTCTAACACTAACTTTAATTATTTTTATTGATTATTTTTATTTTCAACACATACCCGGTCCATTTTATACCCGACTCATCTCCAAAATCCCTAATTTTTTCCCCTTTCGTTAAGAACGTTGTTTTCCTTTTTGTTCTCTCCCAATTAGCAAAAAAAAAAAAAGAAAGAAAAGGAAAAAACCCTACCTATCTTCTCCTGATTCATAATCGGGTTTTCCCTTCACCATTATCCTTTAAAATTCTGCATCTGCAACTTCATCCATTGAGCTTCTCCCTTACATATTCTTCATGACCTTCCAAGAATAGGTGAGACCTGCAACCACCACCGCCGGAACTCATATCCTCCGGCGAGACCTTGCAGGGATTTGTATATTTAACCCCAGTAAGCTTTAACTTACTTCGAAAGTTTTCTGAGTTTTTACTTCATCTTTACTTGTGAAATTATGTTGAATGTTGATGTTGTAATTACTGTGTATGGTTTTGAACTAATTGGTACTGTGGTAATCTTTTTAATTCATTTTTCTGCCCTAAGTTCACGACTATAATGGTTATTATTGATCTTATCATCATCATCACCATTGCTGTCAATTGTATCATTGTCAGCATGATTACATTAGTTATATTGTATTTCATAAAAATGTGTGATTTTGTTAGCTATGCACTAGATGTTGATGTTGATGTTGCTACATTATTATGCATATTTGCGGTTTTGTTCATAATTTATGTAGGAGTATTTGATACTAGCAACTCTAGTTCTTACAGCTTACATACTTCAAGTTAGGGTTCTTACTCGTTACACACTTACACTCTAGTTCAAATGCTGCTCACTGTTTGTTCAAAATTAACAACTTTTTGAAACTGATAATCTGAATAAGTAGTTTCTAACTAAAATTATATTATTGTCCTTTCATTTGTAAATGGAGTCGAAGGAATTTAGGGTGTTTGCATGTGTGTTTTGAAGTGATTATTGTGCCCTCTAGAAATTAAAATTGGATTACAAGTTACAGAAGTTAGTTATATAGTTAGGTAGTTTTACTAAATCTTAGCATTCAAGTTTCTTGCAGCAACTCATGACAAATGACATGTTTCTCAATCATTTTTGCAGCACATCTAAATATCCCTTAGTTGTTGTACACTTCAATTGCAATCCTATTAGAAAATGGATTCTACAGGCAGATTTGATAGCTTAATATTTTTTACTAGTGCAGAGCAATTGTTTTTTATGATAATTGTACATCACTGATTACTTTGGATTACTACATAGACTATAGTTCACAGTTCAAAAAATATTTCTCATGAAACATTGTTGCAGAAAGATTTAGTATGAAGCATATGGTCAAAGAATATCGTTTGTAAACTTTAAACTTTTGTGAATTTCGCTGATACTTGCTTATTTTGATTGCTATCGCTGCTGGATGTTTTAGGTTTGATGGTTGTAAGCATAGTGCTTTGCTACCATGATGAGTCATTGTGGCCATATAACAATTGACAACCACATATTTCTTCTCAGGAACACAAGTTAAGAAGTCAGGTGTAAGCACAACAAATGGGCAAAACAAGGGAAGCTGTGGATGCCAGTAATGCAAAGAAGGAAAAGAAATCGAAGAAAAACAAGACCAAGACTAATGATATGCTGGATGTTGGTGATGGTGAAGGCGATGGTAACAGCCATATAGAAGTAGGTGGTCATCTTCCAAAGGAGGAAGGTGATAAGCATAGGGAGAAGGAAAGAAAATCAGAATCAAGTGAAGATGGATATGAAGATCAACATGATGAGGGTGATTTAGTAAATGATGGTGACTTGCAGAAAACTGATAAGAAGAAGAAGAAGAAGAGGAAACGTCATTCTTCTGAACACAATCAGGGTGAAGATGATGAACCTGCTGGAGAGATTGCTTGTGACCCGAAACGGGGTAAAAAGAAAACCAGCTATGGGAAAGAAACTGACACATCCGTGGAGGTTCTCCAAGAAGATATGTTCGAGAAAATTGATAAGAAAAAGAAGAGGGAAAATGATTCTTCTGAAAAGAATCAAGTGAAAGATAATGAGCAGGGTCAACATGATGAACCTATTGTGGAAGCAGATTGTGAACCTAAAACAGGAGAAAAGAAAACCCGTGATGGAAAAGGAACTGAAATATCCATGGAGGGTTGTGAAGAAGACAAGTTCGAGAAAACTGATAAGAAAAAGAAAAAGAAGAAGAATAAAACAGACACTGAGATGAATGGGACTATTACCGAGGCATCAACTCTCAAGACTCAGGATAATGAAGACATCAAAGGTAGTAAAGGAAAAAAGAAGACCAAGTCTGTCAAAAGTTCAGAGAAACAAAAAGGCAAAGTCAAAGGTGGTAAAGTCAACAAGAAGGCGACTGAGTCCGTAGAGAACAACAATACGGAGAAACCAAAAGCAAAAGCAAAAGGTAAATCCAAGAAAGTTAGTTTCGCGGGTCAAGTTGAAGTGTTTCCGTCGTCAGACACAGAACCCGATAAGCAAGCAACCAAAGGGGACGGTCTTGTGAGAGGTAAAAGGTTTACACCAGAAGAAGATGCTATTGTAAAACAGGCGGTTTTGGACTATGTAACAGCACATGATTTGGGAGAAGATGGTTTAAAAATGGTCTTACACTGCAATTCCCATGCAGGAATGAAAAAATGTTGGCAAGAAATTGGGACTCGCATACCGTACCGCCCATATACTGCTGTCTATTCTCGTGCTCATATTTTGTTTGAAAGGTCAGAACACCGCTCATGGACTCCAGAAGAGATTGAATTATTGAAGGAGGGTCACAAGAAACATGGTAACGATTGGAAGAAGCTGGCAGACGAACTTGGTAAACACAGGTTTCATGTGAAGGATACATGGCGAAGAATTAAATTTGAGAATTTAAAGCTAGGAAAATGGAGTCAAGAAGAGTATCAGAGTTTATACGATCTCGTGAACATGGATTTGCAAATGAAAATATACAACGAGAAAAAGTCAAAGCATGGGATGCTGAGAGATAATATTCCTTGGACTGCAATTAGTGAGAAACTATCGACGAGAAGTGATTCAACTTGTTGCGTAAAGTGGTACAATCAGCTAACGTCGTCTTTGGTGGCTGAAAAGAAATGGAGCGATGCTGATGATTATCGCATGATTGGTGCACTTTATGAACTTGATGCTGCTTGTGTTGAAGATGTGGATTGGGATAATCTTCTTGAACATAGACCTGGTGACATTTGTAGAAAAAGATGGGAGCAAATGGTTAAACACATAGATCATGGCAGCAAGCCATTTGCTGAACAGGTTGATACATTGGCTAAACGTTATTGCCCGGACTTGGCCGAAACTAGAGAGGCCTGGGATAATAAACCTGTTGTTCCTTGAGGTTAATGTTCTCTCTTTTAATTTTGATAAAAGCCGTGTTTCAGTAGATGGTCTTTCTCTTCAGTAGCACTCTTCTCTTCATCTCGTACGTTGTGTTTATTTTTTTCTCTCCTGTCCAGCAACTCTTTTTAATGAATTGAAGAATTTGTTATTGTACAATTGACAAAGTACCAATGCCCTTTAAGTTGGTCATTAATGATATCTTTTGGCCTTCGTTACTACGGTGGTCACCCCAACCACTATCAATGGTGGTGTTACTTGGTGATATTCTTCTAACTTTTAAATTAAAATCTTTACTTGCTTATTTACTTTGATTATAATTGTTAGTTGAGTAATCATTCAAGTTTCAAACAAAAGATTTTAAAATCAATAAAATCGGTAATTTACCTTAGATTAGTGATTCAAGCAAAAGACTTACATCAGATATTTGTCAAACCCCTTTTGCTTTTGGATAAAAGCCTAAACTACTGGATAAATAGATGAGATCTATGCCTTCCACTTCAGTGATTACTTCTCTTGTTTGTCTTGTCTTTAACTTGCATAAATGCTTCAATTAATCTTTATCAACTTCAGTACACTTGTAACTTGAACTTTTATCGCACCAGCGGGTGATGTTGACACTTCAGTTTTTCACAAAGTACAAAAAAGTCGCTACTTCACATATGCAGCGATGAGTAAACTACTTAAGTTAATTTGCCATACATAAATTACAAAAGGAGGGTTAGAGACCCAACATACTAGTCGAACATCCCAAGTCATAAATTTACTATAGTTAAATAACAAATACTCCAAAAATTACTCTTTAAGGACTTCACCTAACTTAGTAGATAAAGAATATGATTTTTAGGATGAAATAGAGCCTTAATTTTGTTGAAGGTGGGACTTTACTATCAATACAGAGGTAATCATTTGATTGATCGGTAATTTGTATTATGTTCGTTTGTGTGTACAAGTCAATAACCTAAAACTTCACCGTCTTTCCTATGTATTAAAAGGATTTATTAGGTGATTTTAATTTTGTTAACAAGATTTAGTTTTCCAACCTTGTTAGTGTTTCACTTGTTGCGCTCTATTCTTTCTCTACTATAACAAATAGACCCTCTTGTTCTCCTTCCCAAATTTTATACATGGTCGGTTTTAAAGCGTAAAACAACAATGAGATTTATCAACTCTACAATAGCTTCGGTTTAAATTTTTTTCTCTCCTATTTTTATTTTTATTTTTTATCTCCAGCAACTCTTTTTGATGAATTGATGAATTTGTGATTGTACAATTGACAAAGTACCAATGGCCTTTAGGTTGGTCATTAATGATATTTTTTGGCCTTCGTTACTACAGTGGACTTTTTAATTATTTGATAGCTACAATGTAGCTTTTATCCTGAAGTTGACATAAACTTGTTAGGTTTTCATGCAATTAACACAATTTAATATGGCAGCGGAAACAAATTATTGTCTAGTTAACTCATGATTAAAACTTAGCTAAGAATCAACGGTTTACAAAACTTGATGTAACTAACTAATCGAATAGAAGACATACCTTGGTTGCTATTTGAGACAATCCTTGTAATCTTGTTCTTGTCACAATGTTGGATGAAAGAGGATCCAAAGGAGAATCCCTTTAATGGAATCACACCCAAAACAACAACCTTTAGATTACTTGGTATAACCTCTAACCTTGATTGATTAAACCAAACCCTAGAGAATGATGGAATAAATCAAACCAAGAGAGAGGAGGGAGAGACAATGGTTTCAAGGGGAGAAAGAAAATAATGAATGAGCAATCAGGGTTTTCACCCTAAGCCTCTATTTATAGAGAATAATAAATGAATCCTAGTTGGGATAGAATTCATATTCTATTATTTCTATATTAACCCCTTGTACTTTTTTACAATTTAAATTAAACTATTAATTAATGACAAAGTAGTCTCTTAAGTAATCACTAGGTTGTGTTTTAAGGGCAACCCAAAAGGACCCTATTATTATATCAAATATTACCTACTTTTTTTTATGACCATGGACACTATATCCAACGGTCTCCGACTTGGACATGTCATCAACTCTAAGTGGTCTAATACTTGCAAATAACTAATAGGGCGTGCCATCCAAAGCAGCTATTGAACTCTGAATCAAATCATGAGACAACCCTAAGATAAGTGATCAAATATTCCTTTGTTCTATAAGATATCTTTATGAACTTGAGACACGGACCAAGTCAATCTCAATGTTCAAAATTATGTTTCCCGATACAGATTTATGATGACTACAACAGACTACTAATTGAATACATCAATTTAATCAGGGCTCGGCAAAGCACTTAAATGTCAACATCAAATCATCGAGGGGCCCATAGATATCGCTTCTCCGGTTAAGGCAGAAGGAACAAATAAATTTTGACTACATAGTTTCCGTCTAGTCATCATGTCAGACATGGAACTACCCAGTATAACTGCTAGTTATGGACAGCGTTGGAGCAGACCAATGCATAACAGAATCGTAACGTGAAAGTAATTCTCTTAGTGTGGGCTTCTCCAATACTTAAATCTCTATTAAGTACACATGAGAGTTAGTCGGAATCTCTATGCTATGTCCAATCACTATGGTCAATCTACTAACTCTCCATGACAGTCTTAAATCACTACTTACTTCCAAGAGTATGACTGACTGTGGAGGTTCAAGTATTTAAATAAATAATCGGGAAGTGGGTTCTAAACATGCAAAACGAGACACGAAAATAAATTAATGTAAAGGTAGCAACCCAACATATTATTAAGTCACCACAAAATAAATCACCAAATATATACAATTTATTCTGTTCAAAATATTAAATTAACTACTAAAACTTTTACATTATATTGTTCTCAAATCTAATGCCTATCGACCTAGTATGTTCATCATGCTTGGATCGACTTAAAGCCTTCGTGAAGGGATCAGCCGGATTCTCTTCCGATGATACTCTACTCACTATTACGTCTCCCTCTTCAACTCGGTTTCGGACGTAGTGGTATTTCCTGAGTATATGTCTTGACCTCCCATGGTCCTTACGTTCTTTAGTCAAAGCGACTGCACCTTCGTTATCACAGAAGATTTTAAGGGGATCCTTGATATTAGGAATAACACCAAGATCACCGATGAAGTTCTTCAACTATGTGGCCTCTTTTGCAGCTTCACTTGCTGCTATGTACTCGGACTCGCATGTAGAGTCAGCTACCGTCTTTTGCTTGGAACTTTTCCAAGTCACGGCTCCTCCATTCAGCAAGAACACACATCCTGATTGTGAGCAAGAGTCATCCCTGTCAGTTTAAAAACTCGTGTCACAATAACCTTTCACTCTGAGCTCTTCTTTCCCACCATATACTAAGAACATATCTCTTGTTCTTCTTAGATACTTGAGAATATTCTTTACCGCAATCCAATGACTTTCGCCAGGGTTGTCCTGAAATCAACTCACCATGCTCAAAGCATATGAGACATCAGGACGAGTACAAGTCATGACATAAATAATCGAGCCCCTATAGCCGAAGCATATGGGACTCGACTCATTCTATCTAGTTCATCACTAGTACTAGGACATTGATTCTTAGTCAATTTAATGTCATGTTGCATGGGCAGGAACCCTTTCTTGGAGTCATGCATCTTGAATTTCCTCAAGATCTTATCCAAGTAAGTACTCTGGCTAAGTCCTATTAGAAGTTTCGATCTATCTATGTAACTTCTTATTCCAAGTATATATGTTGCATCTCCCAAGTCTTTCATAGCGAAACAATTTCCCAACCAAGTTTTTACACCTTGTAGTGTTGGGATATCATTTCCTATGAGTAGTATGTCATCAACATACAATACTAGGAAGACTACAACACTCCCACTAGCTTTGACATACACGCAAGACTCATCTTGACTTTTAGAAAATCCAAACTCTTTAACCTTTTCATGGAAGCAAAGATTCCAGTTGCGAGATGCTTGTTTGAGTCCATAAATGGATCTCTCAAGCTTACACACTCTATTCGGATATTTGACATGTACAAAATCCTCAGGCTGTGTTATAAACACATCCTCCGATAGTTTTCCATTAAGGAAAGCGGTTTTCACATCCATTTGCCATACTTCATAGTCATGAAATGCAGCTATGGCAAGTAATATCCTAATAGATTTTATCTTAGCTACTGGTGAAAATGTTTCCTCATAATCAATTCCTTGAGTCTGAGTGTAGCCTTTTGCCACCAACCTAGCTTTGAAAGTGTGTACATCCCCATCCATGCCGGTCTTCTTCTTGAAGATCCATTTACACCCAACGGTTTTAAGGCTGGGTGTATGATCAACCAAATTTCAAGCTTGGTTATCGTACATGGACTGAATCGCGCTCTCCATAGCCTCCTTCCATTTGGCAGCCTCAGGGCTCGCCATCGCTTCCTTAAAGTTGGATGGCTCATCCTCATTAATCATTTTTTCATCACTAATCAGTGTGCCACCTTCAGTTATATGGAAATCATAAAATTCACCATAGTACTCAGGAGGGTGACCAACTCTATTGGATCGACGAGGAATAGGTGGAGTTATGTTAGTTTGCTCAACATGAATCTCATCCCCTGGTTGAGTGCTAGTGTCAACTATAGGTTCTTCTTCATTGGTTAACTCTTGAAACTCTTCAAGATCAATTTTACTCCCACTGGCTCCTTTGGAAATGAGATCCCTCTCAAGGAAGAATCCCCTTCGAGCAACAAACACCTTGTTCTCAGAAGGTTTGTAAAATCGATATCCAAAGGACTTTTGGGGATAACCAATGAAGTGACATTGCTCTGATTTGTATTCTAGCTTGTCATGGGTCTCACGTCCAACGTAGACCTCACAATCCCAGACTTTTAGATGTCGGAGCGAGGGAGGAGCCTCACTCCACATTTCAGAGGGTGTCTTAGCAACCTTCTTAGTTGATACGAGGTTTAAGATGTGTGCGGCTGTTTCTAGGGCATAACCCCAAAAACTTATTGGAAGGGTAGCTCGACTCATCATAGATCGAACCATGTCCAACAATGTTCGATTTCTTCTCTCAGAAACTCCGTTAAGTTGTGGCGTTCTGGGAGGAGACAACTGGGATACTATACCACAGTTCTTAAGATGATCGATGAATTCAAGACTTAGATACTTTCCATCCCTATCGGAGCGGAGCATCTTAATCCTTTTGCCTAGTTGATTTTCAACTTCGTTTTGGAATTTTTTGAGACCTCAAAGGTTTCCGATTTATGTTTAATCAGATAAACATAGCCATATCGACTGAAGTCATCAGTGAATGTGACGAAGTATCGTTCACCGTGTCTAGTGGAGGATTTAAACGGTCCACATACATCTGTGTGGATAAGGTCTAACAAATCCTTGCCTCTTTCACAAGTCCCTGTGAATGGCGACTTTTTCATTTTTCCAAGTAAGCAAGACTCACATACATCATCCGATTTCAAGTCGAATGGTTCCAATATTCTATCCGATTGGAGCTTGGCGATGCGTTTCTTGCTTATATGGTCAAGACGACAATGCCATAGACACGATTTATCCAATACACCTTTGGAAGAATCAACATTTAAGATTATATTATTTTTATTCATACAAACAACATTTTCATAGATACCATTGCAAGGACTAACTTTAAAATAAAAACAATTATTCTTGTAAACTAAATGTCACCATTTTTATTAACAATTGAGAATTCAAAACCATCCTTATACAATGCATAAAACGAAATAATGTTTCGAACCACATTTGGCGAATAACAAACACCGAATAATCTCAAAGAACAATCACTACTTAGCACAAGCTCATACTCCCCGATCCTTGTAACAGTAGCAGTTTGTTTGTTTCCCATGATCAGGTTAAGCTCCCCATGCCTCAGCATTCTACTTTCTCTTAGTCCCTGCATATCAGAGCAAATGTGAGTACCACATCCTATATCAAGAACCCAAGAATTAGAAATTGATGTATTGTGAAGTTCTATCATGAACATACCTGAGGTGCCAGACTCCTTGACCCTTTTGTTTTTCAGATCCTCTAGGTACTTCGGGCAGCTATGTTTCCAATGCCCCCTTTCTTGGCAGTAAAAACAAACGGCCTCTTTCGGATCACTAGTGGGAGCTATTTTAGAATCGGCATTTCTCTTGGAGCCTTGGTTGGACTGTCCCACCTTAGCCTTTCCCTTTACATGGTATGAGAAAACTTTTTCTTCTTAGCAGCACTTTGATGAATGGCCAAGACAGGAGCGGAGGAAGTGGAGCCACGAGTTTTCACCATACTTGCTTCGGTAGTTTTTAACATACCGTGTAACTCCATTAGGGTCTTATCCAGATTATTCATATTGTAGTTTATAATGAACTGCGAATATGAAGCAGAAATTGAGTTAAGTACCATATCAATGGCTAACTCCTTAGGGAACTGGACACCCAAGTTTTCCAATCTGTCTATGTAGCTTTTCATCTTTTGGACGTGGCTACACACAGCCGCTCCTTCTTGCAGTTTGCAAGCCATGAGGGATTTAACGATCTTGAAACGTGCCTGACTAGCTTGCTCTTGGATCCTTGAGCTGAAGATTAATGTTGTATGCCCTAACCTTCTCAAAGCTCTTTTGGAGCTTAGAAGACATGGTCGCCAACATTAGACAAGCAACCTTTTCCAATTCTTCATAGTGTTTTTCATAAGCGGTAATTTGCTCATCGGTAAAGTCATCAGTAAAGTTCTGGGAGATCCTCGTCGAGAACATACTCCTTGTTCTCGTACCTCAATGTAATCCTTAAGGTGTGGATCCAGTCAAGATAGTTCGATCCCGTCAACTTTTCTCTTGACAATACCGACAAGAGTGAGAAGTTTGAGTGTTGAGGTGGTGGTGGAGGAAGAGGAGGAAGATTCGTGTTCTGATTTGAGTTCGACATGTATAAAAGAAATTTTAGTTAGTTCATTAATCCTTAAAAGAATTACCCTTTAACAAAATTATTTAACAAGGCTAGGATCCATATTTCACTTCATGATGTAAAGAGGGATGTGGTAATCACACCATTGAGGTAGGCAATACTATTCGCCAATTTCAATCACTATGAAATTCCTAGATCTTTGAGATCCATTTATAAAATAAATGGCATGTTAATCTTGATGTATGCTTATCTCAATCCAAGACAAGGATATCGTGGATCATGGATTAGATGGTGGATCAACCATGCAAAAACACGTGACTCCCGACTCAAGTTCGCTTGGGTATCGCGAGTGTCACATCATTCGCAACTACAATCTCAAATTTGACGTACCGACCCAATTGTACGCGCATCGTCAAACATATTATAAAGGAAATGTGTGTTTTTCATGGGTAGCATGAGATTCACGTTTTTATATATTTAAAACGGGATTTTGTTTTAATACTTTAAGTTATACTTTTTAACTTATGATGTTGTCCTATCAAACCTTTTCGGTAACTCCACTCAAAATGCATAAAAGGCGGTGAGGGTGGTAAGCGCATGACATTTTAAAAAATGACCTCATTAGGAATCAGAGAGATCTCCTTAAACTTTCCATGATAGCATTTAGAGTGGGTGAGCCTAGTTGTAGTAAGACTGACAACATATTTAACTTTATGTATTATATATATATACAAACTATTTCTAATATATATATATAGAGAATTTTATTTTATCCTTTTCAAAATTTTAAGTTTATTAATTAAATTGGATGTGCGAGGGTGCAAAGTCAATAATTAATATAAATAATTTTATTTATTATAAATAATCTACATTATGAATAATATCTTTAAGGATTTAGGATAATTTTAAACCCTTTTAAAATTTTAGATTTAATATTCGAGTTTATATATAATTAATTTTAAACCTTTAAAATTTTCCAATATATATATTGGATTTAATGTTTATAAATATATTTGTTTATGTCGTACGCTGAATAATAGAAAACCAACTAATAAAAGAAGAATCAAACACTTTGTTTCTAATAACATGACAATCTACATCATCCTTTAATTAATTAAATATTTCATTCCTAAGTTCCTGTTGGCAACTAAAACCATACGAAACTATATATAAACATGAGTTCGTGTTTTCAATAATTACTCTCCAAAAAAATGAATTCTACGTTTCCTTTTAATTTTAAGAGTAATTAATTCTCATGATGTAAGCTACGTGTGGAAGAAAAAATAATTAATTAATCCACTTCTTTTGTTCCTAATTGAAAGCAAACATCATCAAATAAAACCGTTATGTTCTTAGTACGTACGAACGAAAAAAAAAACCAAAAATCCTTTTTCAAACATAATGCTTGATAGAAACTTTAGCTTTATATTTCCTTAAATTATTTGACTTAGTACAATCAATTTTAATAAACCCGTGGCTCTGATACCACTGTTAGGTTTTCATACAATTAACATAATTTAATATGGCAGCGTAAACAAAATAATTGTCTAGTTAACTCATGATTAAAACCTAGATAAGAATCAACGGTTTACAAAACTTGATGTAACTAACTAATCGAATAGAAGACATACCTTGGTTGCTGATGGAGACAATCGTTGTGATCTCGTTCTTGCCACAATGTTGGATGAAAGAGGATCCAAAGGAGAATCCCTCTAATGGAATCACACCTAAAACAACAACCTTTAGATTACTGGGTATAACCTCTAATCTTGATTGATTAAACCAAACTCTAGAGAATGATGAAATAAATCAAACCAAGAGAGGGGAGGGAGAGACAACGGTGTCAAGAGGAGAATTAAAATAATGAATGAGCAATCAGGGTTTTCACCCTAAACCTCTATTTATAGTAATAATAATTGAATCCTAGTTCGAATAGAATTCATAATTCTATTATTTCTAGATTAGCCCTTTATACTTTGTTATAATTTAAATTAAACTATTATTAATAACAAAGTGGTCATTTTAAGTAATTACTGCATTGTGTTTTAAGGGCGACCTTTTACGAGAACATGACACTATATCCAACAAAACTAATTCCAGTTATTCATCCAGTTTCTGTTGTTTAGCAATAAGATAAGTTGGACGAAGTGGTAAGTTCTCCTTGGTTACCCAATGAATGGCTTCTTTTTTTTGGATTCGTTAATTGCAATGGTTTTTTTTGCTTTTCTACTTTCTTTTCTATTGTTGCTTGTAATTGGTTATAACTGAAGCTGTCTGTGTTTGTGGTATGGTTGTTGACTAATATTTTGATATTAAATTTAGCACTAACACCTTTTCGGCTTTGTGTATTAGTGAAATTATAGAATTCGGTTTTTAATCTATCTATCTACAGACACCATGTATGTGTATATGTATAAGGATTTTATAAGAGGTGTCACTTATGATGAGTTCTGCAGTTCACCTTGTGCCCACCAGGGGCGACGGGGTATACTTTTTATGTTTATAGAGTATTATCTTATTTGATATACGATTTATGTAATTTTAAATTTACTTTGGATTAATTTTCTTATGAACCCCACTTTTGCTCGATTACTGAATATTACATGTTTGGTTGATTATGTGCAGGGAGCAGATGGATCTTGGGGTTCGCTTCATTTCTACTCAAATTGGTAATGCCATTATAGCATCTTGTTTGTTTTTACATTTCTTGTCCTTATTAATAGGGTTCATGCCATTTATGGCCTTATCGTAATTCTAGTTCTGTTAATGTTATTTGGGCTGTTAGAAATCGTATGAAGAGTGTTAAGAGTACTAAGAAGATCACAAAGGCCATGAAGATGGTCGCAGCTTTAAAGCTGAGAGCAATTCAAGTTAGAGCTGAAAATTCTCGTGGACTATGGCAGCCATTTACTGCTCTCCTTGGTGACACTTCAAGTATGTTTCTGACATTTCTCTCTCTCACACTCTCTCTCCAGATATGGTCACTTCAATTTAAGTGCTTCTCTACCCTCTATATACGTCTGCGATTTTCTCTCAGAACTTAATGATTAGTAGAAAATAGCAAAGTTGAGTTTTGCATTTCTTTTTCGGCTAAAGATTGAGTTTTGCATATTAAAAAATGCAGCTAGTGTTCTATGTAAATATTAGTCGTATAGTTTTTACTTGGTTGGTCATAAATCTGTGTTGATTTAGATGGTTTAATTTAGAATCCTGAGTTACTCATTCTGTCATAGAAATGAAATTTAGTGCTTATGTAGGCACAATCTGATAGAGAGACCATTTGTCATTTATCTGAATTGTCCCTCAACAAAGACAAAAATAGTGTTATGGACTGAGTTAATGTCATTAAGTCTTGCAATGATTACTAGAGGGCAATAAGCTATACTGGAATGGAACTTTTCCTATATGGAAATC
Organism: Logfia minima; assembly: GCA_963921325.1. NCBI lineage: Eukaryota > Viridiplantae > Streptophyta > Magnoliopsida > Asterales > Asteraceae > Logfia > Logfia minima. The sequence goes on from OY992773.1 coordinate 6,233,076, forward strand.
GTGTTTATTTTGGGACAAACTAAATTGGGAGCTGTGGCATCTAATATGAGATGGGTGGGTATTATATTTCTGACAAAATCTTCAAGTCAAATTGAAGATGACGTTGTCGTGCAATAAGTAGATGGAGGTCTAGCTATTACTAATATTGAACGGTACTACCTTAGCACTAAAAAATTGGTTTGATCATCATATCTCTAAAATAGAGTTGTATATTTATCATTATGCGAGAATAATATATGTTTTGTTACCCAACTATATAAGTTTCTTATATTTCATTGTTCTACTAGGTGTGAACGTCAAGAAGAATGTCATTGTCACCATTTCTTCAGACAAGGGTCTTTGTGGTGGTATTAACTCTACATCAGTAAAAGATCAATGCTGGTACATATACATAAGAGTAAGTTCTCAGTTGTCTAAACTCTCAATGTCATCGGATGTAAGACATAATTATTTTGTTTTACTTATCTAGGTCCTGACTCAGAAAGTAAGTACGTCATTTTGGGAGAAAAGGGAAAGGCACAACTGATCCGTGACTCTAGGAAAGACATTGAGCTGAGTATAGCCGAGTTGCAAAAGAATTTTCTCAACTACACCCAAGTAACCCTGTTTATACACTAGCATAAATGTTAGAACTGAATAAGCTTGGCAGCACAAAGAGTATGACTGGAATTCTGAAAATCTGCTTATGCTACCGAATTCGTATCTATTTGAACGTCCCTATAGGTATTTGAAAGTATGACTGGATTTCTGAAAATCTGCTTATGCTTCCGAATTCGTATCCAGTTTGAGTGTCTCTTTAGGTGTCTAAAAAACAACCAGTATTTGCTTTTATAAAGACAATTCTAGCATATGTTTTGTGTTAAATTCTTGTATCGTTGAAAATGAAGTATGTTTTTAATCCTTTGTTGTTTAAGAAATGTTTTTGACGATTATTACAAGTTTCTGGGGTTTGGTAGGTCAAATGATGTCACGAAAGCCTACCACCACTATCTTGGTCTTTGTAGATCCTGTACTCGTGTAGTGATATAATTTTGGGCATAACTAATATTCTTTATTCAAGTTATATTGGTTTTGCTATTATATATTAGATTAATTATGAAGTGATTTTCTATCTTGAATAATAGTAGTTAGAGGGAATGATGGTGAACAAGTACTTAACTTAGCAAACCTTTTTTTCAAGTTACATGACAGAATTTTTTTCTATATATAACTTTTATTGCAGGTATCTGTTATTGCAGATGACATCTTGAAGAATGTGGAGTTTGATGCATTGAGGATAGTATTGAACAAGTGCCAGTCGGTTGTCTCATTTCTTCCTACAACTGCAACTGTGTTGTCTCCTGCAGTAGTTAAATTGTTGTGAATTCTTACAGCTTGCAGTTATCTACTTATAATAATTAGCTCATGTCTTGTTGCAGATTGTGGAAAGAGAATCTGAAGCTGGTGGTAAGATTGGTGATCTGGATTCATATGAAATTGAAGGCGGTGAAACCAAGTCAGGTTCTTCAGACTCTTTCTGAATTTCAGTTTTCATGTGTAAGCCCCTACATGTTTTAACAAATTAAACCCATACCATTATTGCACAATGTTAATTAAGTTGTATAATTTGGGTCATTGCTGATAGAATCTGAACTTCTTTTTTGATGTACTCCTGCCAAATGGAAATCCTAAAGATTGGCTAGTACTTTAAGGGAATGACTATTTGTTAAATGTACAAAATTCCCTTCAATAATTGACAAAATACTGTAACTTATTCAAACCAGATGCAAATGAGATCATGTTCTTTTTAAATGATGAAAGTATGCAAATAAGTAGTAATATTTGGAACGTCCGGAAAACGAAAATCCTGTAGTTTCTGTAGATTTTTTTTTTTTAGCAGAATGGCAGTGTCTGTATGATATAAAGTTCGCTTTGTTGCAATTATGTTGGGACAGGTGGAGACATTTTTTTGGGTCAAAGTTCTACAAACATTGAATTTAAAGTTGTGAAGTAATTTGTTTAGGTGTTCTAGTGTCAAAAGTTGATTTTTTTTCCATCGAAGGGGAGACTTTTTCTTATTAAAAGATATATAGCAGATTTAGGTCCACGTTGCTTGTTGTAGACATGTTTTTTTATAGTCTACACACAACTTTATAAAATGATGTTGCATTGAATGTTTGTACATTTTCATTCAACTCTTAATCAGATTGTTGTCACTCGTTCAGGTGATGTTCAATGTGGTTTTGGAGAATGCATGCAGTGGACAAGGAGCCAGGATGTCTGCCATGGACAGCGCCAGCAGAAATGCTGGTGACATGCTTGATCGCCTTACGCTTGCATATAACAGGTCCTCTTTATATCTCTCTAACTTACATGCTGACACGCACACAGCCCAAACCATATAAAAAGATTGCAACATATAGATCTCCAACTTGTCAAACTTAATTTTTACTAGGATTTTTAAAAATGAGATATTTCAAGTCCTCTGAGCGGGTAAAAAAGTCCAAAATTGTATTCAAATGCTTAGAATGCTGTAAATTACATCATAAACTATTTGGATGGTTATCTTAACAGATATTCTTTGTAGTTGTAATTTATACATTAATTATCTAATTCATAAAATTTGGACAAAAGATTGTTTGTTTAGGGATTTTGGTGTGCGGCATGTGTATGTTTTGATGGTCCTTATGCAAATCTTCATATATATTAGTTTAATAATATTGCGATATGCTTATCTCTGTTATAATCTCATGTTATCAGGACTCGTCAAGCATCAATCACTACTGAACTCACTTAGATTATTTCTGGAGCATCTGTGTTGGAGGGTTGATTCTTGTAATTTACTGTTACTTTTGTTTAAAAAGCCAGAAGCTATCAAAATAAAACAATACTTCTGTTGAAATTCTCAAAATAATACGGACTGGATTAACTTGTTTTTATCAGCGGCAAATTTGTCTTTTTGCAGTTAAGTTTGTTGAGGTTTGTGTTGTGAATGGGTTTGAGCCAATTTCATTTGCAATGTTCATGCATGTTATTGTTATGAATTTAATAGTATTTTCTTTTATGTGCACATCTTTTAAGTTATAGATTATGTTGAAAAAATGTTTCATTCATATATGGAGCTAAACCCAAGATCATTGCTTCATCTTGTCCGATGATAGATTTACAGAAAGAGGAAATATCATTTCCAACCTTGTTTAAAAAGGTTAGAAAGTTAAAGGTGGTCAGTTTGACCCATTTATGTGGTATATTGTTGATCTGTGTGACTCAAGAGTCTCTCTAAAGAGTAATATGTCATCCAACGGGTAAAAGATAAGTTATTCAGAATAACAAAATCGGAAATGGGTCAAAAGGATTGGAAATGTATAAATTGTTGTTAACTTTTTTATTTTATGAAGTACATAATAATTGTAGTAATATTGGATGATAGGATGTTAATGATATGAAACATAGAATGCTTATGAAGTTCAGGAAGATAACAGGAAAATAAATGTCTTTGAGTTGGCTTGACATAGGTTTTGTGTTTTGACTATTTAGGAGATGCTTGAATTAATAGTAGTGTTTTCTCAAAAAGAAAAATAAAGAAACAAAGTAGTGATCATGGTAAATTGAAATGTTATATAGATATTCATGAGGTTTTGGTTTAAGTAAATATCATGAAAGTTTGAGAAGTCAAAGAGATTAAACTTAAAATATCATGATAAATAAGGATTTAGTATGCAACTTGATTATAAGGGGTAATTGGACGATAGGATGTTAATGATATCAAACATAGAATGCTTATGAAGTTTAGTAAGAGTATATTTGGGTTGGCCTTGACATAGGTTTTGTGTTTGACTTTTTAGGGGATGTTCGAATTAGCTTATTATCTTGATTAAGCTTATTAGTTCATGTGGATGTCATATATGATGCTAGTAGCACTTGCCTTGCCAAGGCAAAACTTAATATAAACATTTATAGTTTCAATCTTTACACTTTCTAATATATACATAATCGCTTCTTCCATTATGAGTAGCGACATCCACTTTTAAGCGTTACTAGTTGGACACATGATTTTTCCTAAGTTTATAGCTTATCTTTCTTTTATAAGTTTATAAATTATTTTGGTGTGTTTTGATCGGCTTGTTAATTTACGAAGGTAAAATGAGTAGAACATCACATCTAAAAAAGAAAGCAAAGCAAAAGGAAAAATAAAGGTAATGTTATAAGCTTGAATAAGTTAAGTATAGGTATCTATGAAAAAGAACTTGTTCATAAGCCTATGCCTATAGGCGTATCTAAACACTAAAAAGGAGTATATGAGCTTATTAACAAAAAGTTTTGAAAACGAAAAGCTAAAACAGATACCCCTTAGTACCCAACCTAACTAACTTGTTGCCTTCTTAGACAATATCATTTTTTCCAGTCATGTAAGTATTCTCAAAGATTGTACTTGTGTTGCCTTCGAAGTTAACTAGCAACATTGTCAGTGCCTTTGAGTTCAAGGGGTTCTTGAAGGTTTGAGGAAATCTTTGACCTGTGGCCCTTTGAGTTCTAGTTGGTTCTTGAAGGTTTGAGGAAAATCTGAATCTCACTCTTACGTATTGCTCGGTGAGTGAATATACATTCTAAAATGTTTTTTAGTTCACTATGAGTTAATATTTGTCAAATTGTTTACTTGTCATTGCTGTTGGCCAAAATAGGGATCTGTGTTATGGTATGTTTGAATCTTTCTAAACTTATCATATGTGCCAAAGATAGGTGGGTTGGGGGTGGGTTATAGCGGGTATTATTTGGGTATGAGTCAAGTTGGGTTTGTTCAATCTAAAGCACCTTACACAGGGAGAATTTCGCCTTTGACCCGTCCTTTAAAGCTAATATATATAAGATTACCAAACACGTCTTATTTATAAGTGGATCAACTTCACCACTTTTTAATTTTTTCCTATAATTTGTTTGTATGTTTCATAGTCTATGAGTAAAACAGACGAGGAATCTGAAAGGCTCCACGAGCAGCTTCTCGAAAAGGAGACTGATCTTGCAACATTTGTTCAGAAGTACAAAAAGCTACGTGTTGTTTACCATAAACGGGCTCTCACACACATTGCAGCCAAGACTTCTTTAGGCAGTTGACCGATTCTTAATTGAACTGTATGCAAGTTTGTGAATGCCCCTGTGTCGCACATGTGACCATGTGAGTCCTAATTTTGAACATGAAAAGTACTAAAATTCTTGTGACTGTCTTACCTTCTTTGTTCCAAATCAAAATATAATTAATGATCCAGCACATGTTCTTATAAAAACATTTTGAATGTTTTCAGATACACTTTGATGAATGTTGTGTTAAAGGCATTGTTATCATTCTTGTGATATGGCTATTGATCGGTGGAAGTTGATTTCAGGTTCAATATTTGTAAGAAAATGATGTTTGTATTTTGAAACAATCTTAAATTAGTACTGTTACCAGGTAGAAATCTTGTGTCTACTAATTGAAGCCAATTTTACTTTGGTGACATAAGCTGCTCTACACATGTTATACTGGTTAAGTTTGTATTATATGCATTGTAACATTTCTAATGTTAGAAGTTTATACATATTGCATACCACTTTTAACTCAAAGAGTCCGTGCCAAAAACGACAATTATAATTCACTTGTAATTTAATCTCATCTTCGTTAATCTTCTTCCGATCTGCCACTGCATTACTATGTCAATACTTAGTACCAACGTATTTTCCTACCAGTTTAATTCTCCGGTGGTTGTAAGAATGAGTATTGGAGAAATTCATTTAGTAAGAGAGAGAACTCGTATTACACTTCATAAGTGTACGTTAAACAAATAGATAGGACTGTTTACAGTTCGGATAAAACCAAATTATCCAATTGGATAACTTGGATCGGATCATATGGTTTGGATAATTGGATTTTCGAATTGGTTCGGACCAGAACCAAATTTATTATTTTGGATCATGGATTTGTTTTGGTTAGTAAATTTCAAACCAGATTATCAAAAAAAACCAAATAAGAAATATTAATTTTTCAAACATTATATATATATATATACATACACATACAATTGGCAAATGATCTAGTTATAAAATAGTATATAGTTTCATTGAGTTGAATGTGACTAGTATATGACAATGCTTATTTATCATTTATAAATGTTTCAATTGGCAAAGGATTAACATATTTTGTACTTTTGGTAAAGATGATGTTGAAGATCATATTACTTTTTGTAAATGTGATAAATAATTTTACAAACTACTATATATGTGAAGAACTAATTTCGATGTACGGAGTATATATTATTGTAAATTAATTTAAAATCTTAACTTTTGAATTTAGAAAGTAACTTCATATTTTTATAAACCCTCAATGCAATACGGCAACAAATAGTCGTTGATATCCCTCGTAACATTACTCTTTCACGAGTACAAACGATACCCTCGTGAAGTCGATGATGAACCGAACGGTTAAAACCGATCCATCCAAATAGTCATTTGGTTTAGTTCGGTTCAGATTTAATATTTGTTTGGATGGATCGGATTCACATTTTAGAAATCAAAATCCAAATGGATTCAAATAATTGGATCGGATTTGATCCTATCCATCCAAATGAACACCCCAAATATAGTTATCAAACAACCAGGCTATGTTTTAAACGAGCTATTTTAGATTATGTATTCGGAGGTTAACCGAGACCGATCTACCTTTTAGGCGATAGCCAACTGGTTTACTTATTAGGCTTGCCTCTGTTAGTTCAAAACTTCAAGAGGACCCTAAAGGCATATCCGAGTTTTATACACCGAGATTCAAGTAAAATATATGAATGAGAAATATATTCCATTTTAGAATAAGGCTTTGTTTGGTGAGAGTTTTTGAGAGTTTTATGAGCTTTACCTTTTAGTTTTGATAATTACCAATTGTTTACATCTTTATTTTAATTCAAAATCTTGATATAATAATACATCCAAACTCTGATTTAGGGAAGAGCATGGTACGGAATCAGTACCGAATCGTATCGAACTGGTTGGTATCACTTTTCTTTTTAGCCCTAATGTGAGTACTGAATATCGTACCAATTGAAGTGGTTTCGTACCGGTACCGGTGCGGTAAAAGTGTTACCATATCCGGTTTGGTACCAAAAATTTAATAAAAAAAAATAACTAATACGTATATGAGTGAACCCTTGTGTATGTATCTTATATTCGATAAAAATCAAAGGCAATAAATATCGATGTATCTCAAATAAATAAAAAATTCATCATTTAACATAAAAGGACAATGACAAAGAAAAATGTATATATACAAAAATGTTGTTTTGTATCTTGTTACGTGATTCTGTACTGACCAAAGTCAAAGACCTTAGCTATATATTCATAAGCAATACGCTTGGAATTTTATTTAACTAGAATGACAAAACGTAAACTTTTGTGTCAAAAAACACTAGCTAGACTTCTATATAATTCCAATTGTATTTATACGTGATAGTCAACTCTAAATTTGTTTAATCGCCGAAAATATCATTTTGTGTTCATACATACATAATATGATCACGGAAATAATGTTTTAGTCACTAATACTTTTTCATCTTATAAAATATAAAAAGAACCAAACAACCGGTATCAAAAGAAACATATATGTTTCGGGTCTGGTACCAAAACAGGAAAAGTGGGAAAATACCGGTATCGAACCGGAAGTATCGGTTCTCTTTTTGGTTCGAAAGTGAGTATCGAATACCAAACCGTTTGAATTCAGTTGGTACCAGTTTGATATGGTACCGGTGTTGTATAAGTACAAAATTGTGAATTTGATATGAATGCTCACCTCTACTATCTTTCATGTAATAGAAGACTTGAACCGAACTATTAACCAAACCATTGGGTACGAGGTTTGCTTTTAAGGTAAAGGAAACAGCCAAAGACTAACCATACTGGTAATTTCTAATAAACTTACTGAAGTCAACCCCATAAATTGCGCTGCCCCTCAAATCTTAACCATCATAATTGGATCATTTGTGATTCCCTCATGTTAATGTGCCCACCATTTCTAATATTTTATTTTCCTTATCAAATACAATCAAAAACTTGAAAAATTCTTCATGACATTAATCATCGGTAGAAGCATCTTACATCCTCTTCACAAAACAAGAATAAAAAAAAAAAAAAATGAAGAACAGAGATGCATCAAGAAATCTAAACAAAATCTCATCTCAAATAACAATTAGTCAACTGATGAACAAATGTATAACTTCTTATGAGGGTAATATTGTTAGCTTCCCACTTCTAAAATCTTGAAGTAGGAGTTTGATCGACCAAATTAAGTGGGATGGAATCTCCATAAAATGTCTTGCTTGAGAATTCTCAAAAGCAAAAAGCTAACTGTGTCTACATTGGTTAACTACTTTTCAGTTTTCACTTGTGATTTTGATTTTGATATTCCTAAGACCTTAAAACACAAATTATAAGTAATGCTAATTTACAAAAAGTTGTCACTTTTTGTATTGAGATAATTGAATTTGATATCTATTCTCTTAGAACAAAACATATCCTACCTATTATATACAACTAGTCATATTATATATATATATAGCAGTGCTAATGAAGTCGAGTAGTCATCGAGCTATTCTAGTTAGAGCTCGTTTACCTCTATTAATGTAAGAATTCTCACCACCAATTAGGTGGGATGAGGACTATATATATACTTGAAATATTACAAAAAGATACATTAAGAAGTAAATTAATACAAATATATCACAAACTATTTATTGATTCTAACATCCCCTCAAGCGAAACGGGGGAGGCCCATGATGTAGAATAGAACGAAAATATTCAAATTGCGCTCGGGGAAGGCTCTTTGTGAAGATGTCTGCCACCAGTAGCTTGGTAGAAACGAACTTAGTATATAGCTTTCCTGAAGATACAAGTTCCCGAATAAAACGATAATCCAAGTCAATATGCTTTGCCCGTTTATGAGAAATGGGATTTTGAGTCAATAATAGAGCACTACGATTATCACATAGCAAAGAAGGCCAATCAGGAGGTAATGCATGAAGCTCTGTTAGTAAGTGTGTAATTCAGATGATCTCAGCACCAGTGTTGGCCATAGCTCGGTATTCAGATTCACAGCTGGAACGAGAGACAGTGGGTTGTTTCTTGGCACTCCAAGAGACCAAATTACCTCCAAGAAAAATCGAATACCCATAAGTAGATTGTCTAGTCTCAATACAGTGGGCCCAATCCGCGTCTGAATAACCGAGAAGAGAGATGTTAGGCGGCTTCTGAAAAGTAAGACCAAAGGCAAGAGTGCCTTTAACATACCGAAGAATGCGCTTAACACACTGAAAGTGTGTATGTAGGTGCCCGAAGAAACTGACTGACATGATTCACAACATAGGATATATCGGGGCGAGTGATTGTGAGATACTGAAGAGCACCCACGAGTGACTGGTATAAAGTAGGGTCATGAAACGGAGTACCATCAGAAACAAAAGTTTCATGAGGGGAAAGCGGAGTATGTACCGGTTTTGAATCAAGTAAACTCGCTCGGTCTAAAATATCATGTGCATATTTAGATTGGCTGAGGAACAGACCGCCATCTGTATAGGCAACTTCAAAACCCAAAAAATAATTTAACTCATTAAGATCTTTGATAGCAAATTCTTGATGGAGTCAAGCAATAAAAGATTTAGTTACATATTCCTGCTTACCTGTCAAAATAAGGTCATCAACGTACACCAAAAGGTACATGTTGCATGAGTCTCGTTTGAAGACAAATAAGGAGGTGTCAGCTCGACTGCAAACAAACCCATCACGTATGAGAAAAGTACTAAGGCGTTGAAACCACGCTCTCGGTGCTTGTTTAAGACCATACAATGCCTTTTTAAGCTGGCAAACGTGATCATGAAATTGAGGATTGACGAACCCAGGAGGTTGTTCCATATAATCATTTGATTTCTCCATAACAAGTAGTTGGTGGAATTGAGTTTGGTGATAATGTGTTAAATGGTTGACATGGGTAGTGTTCCATCAGAAGGTTGAGAAGAAGACATGTTGAATCGATCAATAGAGAAAGGCAAGATGCGGCTAGGGTTAGGTCGTGAGAGATAAAAGGGAATTTTAAAAGGCTGATACCATGTTAACGTAAGAATTCTCACCACCAATTAGGTGGGATGAGGGCTATATATATACTTGAAATATTACAAAAAAATACATCAAGAAGTAAATAAATACAAATATATCACAAACTATTTATTTATTCTAACAACCTCAAATTTGAGTTCGAATGGAAGTTATTGTAATGTTTATCTTTCTAAACATTTATCTACACATGATGATTCTCATCAGTGTTTCCAAATCAGAGACCGAGACAGAGTCGAATCATGTAATGTTAATCTGCAAATGTGTTGAAATTATAAGTATAACTCAAACTTATGTTGGAATAATATTTAAAGATCTTATTTGTGATTTCTAGAATTGTGCAGGTTATAAAGGTAATGGACTGGAATTGCATTTTAGACATCCTGGAGGAGTTTGGTGTAAAGTAGATCAAGTTTGTAGCTGAGATAAAAAAGTCAGAATCATGAGGGGCCAGTCTTGGACATATGCAATTGATATATATCAGAAAGAGAGTTAGGGCAAAGTAACACTTCCATTCAGCCGCATTCTTCTTTAACACACAAAAATTCTATTTCGTAGTTACTGTATTCTTGATCATCATCTTGTGATCTGTTGCTATTATCATTTTTATATTCTCTTAGTATTAATCTGTTCAAGGTGTGTATTACGCTTTTCTGAGCACAAGTAGTATTTGTATCTTTGATTCTGTAATTGTATAAAATTCTGGATTGATTCATAATCTGAGATTAAGAGTTTTTCCACAAAATACTAAAGTGCAATACGGAAGTCTTATAAAAAATATATACGATATTTTAATGTTTGTCAATATGGTATGGTTTACAAGTATCTATCTAGAGTTGCACAATATCACAGGTTATTAACAAATTACAGCCATGTTATAGTCAACAATACTTATTAGTTTATAACAAAACTACATATCCTAAAAACTACTAATACGATGGTTAAAAAAGGGTAATCGATTCTTTGGTAGGTTTTACCGGTAGGTTTCACAACTAACATAGAAAAGATTAATTTCATAACTCGTGGTTAAAGAAATAAAAAAAGTAGAATTAAAACTCATACTCATCTTATGTCCTTCGTTGCTTGATTACCGTCCCTGAGACTACGATAACTAAAAATAGTGGTCTTGGAATGAAATGATGGGGCATGATTAGGTGTGTATCTTTTCCCCTTGTTACAAGGCTTTGAATCATATGTCATTCTGCAAAGTATAGATGGGTCCCATCTTATGAGCATTTGGTATAAAATAAAAATTAAGTATTTGCAATGACAGATTTTAATGAGATCTCATCATTTACTTATCATTTCTTCTAAAGATTCCATACTAATAACACTTTCATCATGTCAATCATTCATTTTAATGTTTCCTTAGTTTTAGATTCAACCAAATCTAATGCTAGAATAAGAATACATACAGTCTATAGACACACAAATATTAAATAAATTTCAAAATAAAATGATTCGACTTATAACTCTGCCTTTTTCCATAATCACTTATGTAATAAGTCGTTAAACTCGGTTTGTAAGTTAATTCCCTTTTATATTTGTGCACCTAGACCATTTACTAAAGGATTGAAGAAAAAAAACGTGATTAATAATTGTATCTTAGGTAGTGATACCATGTTAGTTATATGTTACAGGTCATAAGAGTTTAGATACATAAAATAACATATATTAATGATAAATTGATAGAAACAATAAACATTTAAAAATATAGACATACAATATAGCTTTCATTAAAAATTGAAATGTAGACAATTTGCAGATTTGCAGTGGTACTTTCTGAAGTTTTTCGTTACTAAAAACAATTTCAAATAATTTATAGAAAAGGCAAAAGCCTTAGTGACGTTAAACTAGATATAATGAAGGGTACATAATAGATCCAGTCAACAACAAATGATAAGTTATATGTATCAAATATTATTATCGTTGTTTTAAAGTGTATAATACTTTACACGTTTTATTATTGTATCTAACAAAATTTAAAAATTATTATTGTATGTATTGAAACTTGTAAATATGTCTATTGTATGTATTGTATTGATGTGACAACTGTCACGCTTACATGGCGATAATTTGACATCATACATGACAAGAATTGCTCACGTGATGTGGTAAAAAGTGCAGATGTGGCAATTTTGCATGAATTTTTTTTAGAAAATAAATGTAAAAAGAAAAAAAAAAAAAAAACCGGTTACTTGCTTGGCAGGTAACCGTATACATACATTAGACCATTTTGTAAATTAGAATGTATATAATAGTAATTTTTAAAATTCGTCATATACAAAAGTAAACATGTCAAGTTTAATACACTTTCAAAACAAAATGTTACAACCCTTAACTGTTATTTCGCAATTGGTCTCTACTTTACTTTAACGACATGTAAAAATACATCCTATCAGCAACACGAAACATTATCTCTTCTCTATTTTATGTAAGAGTAATTCTGAATGTATTTAAAATGTATGTTTAAATCCGTGTTTAACCCATATAAGTTTTTAACACGTATATTCTTCTCTTCCTCAACATTTTCTTCATGTCAACCAATTAAATTGTTAGACACGTATTTAGGCTTATGTTCTTAGACACATTGGATCATTTTTGATTCCGAGTGTAACTGAATTAAAAGCTACATTCAATATTGGCAAAAACACACCGAATGGAAATGAGTAAAGCAATCTTCCCAATATATTTGATAAACAGTGCCTTAAAAGGGCAATTGTTTAGGATTCCATATATAAAACTAAATCTTTATATTATTATATTATATATATAATTAAAAAAATACGATTGAGGAATCTGAGTTCTTCATTGTTTTTCATCATTTGTGATTTAACGTTCTTAATTTCTTTCATATAACTACATTTTTGATCCCTTAAATATTTGATGTATCTATTTAAATTACGTTCTTAATTTCTTTCGTATAATTACATTTTTGATCCTTTAAATATTTGATGTATCTATTTAAATTACGTTCTTAATTTCCTTCGTATAATTACATTTTTGATCCCTTAAATATTTGATGTATCTATTTAAATTAAATTTTTTTTTGACCAAATCATTTATTATAAAAATTAAAGAGTCTATAAACTATATAAAAATCGGTTACGACATGTCTATAGACTATGTAAAAAATCAACCAAATATTTTATGCATTTATAAAAGTTAAATTCGCCGCACCTTATCGCGGGTTTATAAACTATATAAAAAAATGGTCACAAATCAAATATTAATTTCGTCCAGCATTATCGCATGGTGATGACCTAATACTAATTAAACTACAATATTTTCATGTTTAAGGTGTATCATAAACATTACCTTTCGTATATAATTCTATCCGATTATTGTTATAGAAACTTGTATGTTTGATTAATGTAATTTTTTATATATGGAATCCTAAACCATTGACTTAGGGCATTGTTAAAACCCATATATAAAAGTCATATTTGTATCATAAAGATTACAATACCATAACCATTGATTACAACATCATGATTTAAGTATAATTACATACGTCACAAAGTACGAGAGAAGATGATTCATGGTTAAGTTGAGGTAGCAAATATAGCTGGCATACTCTAATTATCGAAATGAGCCTAATGACAAACGGTTTTCTTTGCAATAATACACTTTGTTAACAGGTAGCTTGCTTGTTGAATACTTCAGAATCTTCATGGAGACCCAAACTCAATCCTGCTTCTCGCTAGCTGCAACTCTGGGACCAACTTTCAGACATGTAGCTTAATTGGTTTTGAGAATATCATGCGATAATGGTCATGTTTCTCAAGATGGGCTAACCTACTTTTTTAGTGAGTACATATTCACCCTTGGAACGAGACGAGTTAGCGTTAACTATCATCAACGTTTTTGCGAACTACTATAACTATTAGTTACATCAGAAAATACGTATAAAATGAGTGGAAAAGTAACCCACTCTGAGATTTATGTTATGACACAATAAAGCAACCATAAACTGTAAGCATGGCCCAACTCCAAAAACACTTGTTTGAATATGGTAATTACCAGCATGAAAGAGAACAAACTGTTTGCAGTGACAGATTCAAAATTTTATTTGCAACTACAGATATATAAAACTGCAAAACACCATGAAAAAAGAAAAGAAACAAAGAGATCTTATAAATACAGTGGCAATACTACTACGTATATGACTGCATGATATCATCAAGCTTTGATGGAAAGAAAAGAATCTAACAAACCTTATTTGACATAAATCATCAATGTAAAAAACAAAAACAGTTGATAGCATTAATTCTTGTTCTAGTTCAACTACCATTCTCTTTCACTGCCTCATAGATTCGGGTTTTTGACGCGCAAATCCTGGCTGAAAATTGCAAATTGAACCATAAAACAGCCAAATGAAAACAAAATTAGTCACATACTACTAAACATAGAAACGTAAACTTAGGGGTGGCAAAAAGGAATGGATTTCAGAGATGAAACACGTACATATGGTTAAAAAGGGATCATCAATATAATTTGTTAAATAAGATTACAGAACTATATCATCAATAATGATAATCTAACACTTTAATAATAAGGCGATTTTTTGAAGGTTTTATGTATCTGAATACATTGTTTAATGACTTTCAACGTCTTTGACTCGTTTCCTTGGTAGTTAAATCTCTTAGCTTTAACCCTTTGACCCGCTAGAGATAAATCATAACCCAAATCGAGTAATCAACCCATTTGTATATAAATGGGTTGTAACTGCGACCTCCATATAAGTAAGATCATAATACCTGAAGAAGCATTGAAGGAGCTGCTGCAGGTTCTTTAGCCACGTGGCTTCTAGTTTTCCTCCCATTTAATGTAACAACTGACGGACTATTAGCAGTTGTTATATCCCAAAAGCTTCGTTTTTTATCTCTAACTGCGGGTGACGTAAATCGACCACTTGGACTCTTGAGTTCACCCGTTATAGTCTCTTTTGGTCTTGTTGAATTTCCCTTCACGATTCTATTTCCACCCTTCTGTGAGATTTCACGAATCATATCATCTTTTTGTTTTATTTGCAAACCGTAATCCTTCCTCATTTTCTCCATAGCTGCTTCAAGCATCTTTATAGTTTTTCTAAGCTCTTTCACGATTTCTTCGGGCCCTTTTTTCTTTGATTCGGGTGTAAAACAATTTGAGGGTAAGAGAGATTTAGGTTTTCGTTCTTTTTGTCTACAAGAAGTTGGTGGGGTGGTCATGATTGATGATATCGTTGATGGGGTTGGTGATGCAGCTGCTAAAGATTGTGCTTGAACCATCAATAGCTTTTGTTGTTGGCGAGCCAATTGTGCTCTTAGATCATGGTTTTCTTTTTGTAACTCAAGTAGTAGCTTCGCTTGATCCGTTTCCATATTAACTACTTTTGATATCTCCTCATTTGCCTCAGTTACCTTGGTACGAATCTCTTTAGCTCTATCGGCCCAATGAAGGGTATTTTGCGTTTCACCAAACGAGAGGTTACTTGGGCTAATATTAGCAATCATGACGGTATTACAAGCACCACCTAGCGAGTCTTTAAGCAGTTGTGTGAGTTTCGAGTTCCTGTAAGGAACATGTTTCTTACCTTCAACAAGAGCATTAATGCAACTACTAAGAGCAAGTAGGGATCTATTTATGTTGGCACCCTCGAGTGATCTGAGTGTTCTTTGATCAGTTGCATGAGCACGCTCTGACCCTGCTAAGTCAATCAACGACAACTTTCCTACTCTGTTCATCACATTGTTATTTCCATCTTTCACTCGATATTCAACCATAACCTGATACACATAATTATACCTTATTACTAAAAATCAAGTGTAGATATATAATTCTTAAGGTTGAAAGAACTTTATAGATTAATGTTAACACATAATAATCATGTTGATAACTACGTATGTCAGAATTTAAGAATTTGTACTGAACTTCAAGATGATCTTTGGTTCTGTTTGACCTTAAAAGTCAAAAGTCAAATATTAGCAAATGTACCTGAAGAATAGCATGGGATCGTGAAGATGTTTCATTGGCTCGAGTTGGTTCCGTAGTCCTATTACGATTTCCTTGTTGAAGCAACAACATAACCTATAACACAGTCCACAAAAACTCAGAATTTGGAATAATTAACATAGGTGAGTTTTTGGATGTGTGTTCTAACTTCTAAATCTGTTTATTTATATTTAAACAACTTGAAGTCACAAATAATCAGTTTTGTCTTCGAATATTTCATTTTGAACCTTTTCTTTACTGAACTTGGTCATTGATAATAACTGATGTAAAATAAGTTGTTATATTTCTAATTTAAATTAGTCAACAATACTAAAAAATTCCCTTTTTGGTCATTTTATTAGTTAGTTTATTGAAGAACCAAAAATTGTCTGTTCTACAAAAACAAGAATGAAAAAGTTAACAAATAAGTATTTTTTTCAGGTAGCTCAAGAATATTCAAACACTATTTCTTGTAACACGTTTTACTGTTAAATATATGTATGTCTAACTCTCTCTTTTTGAATATCACATAACCATTTCAATACACTAATCCAAACACTCCCAAGTCATGTTGACAATAGAAAAGTCACCTCATCAGTCGAATAAGCTCGATACTGAGTGAGTCCAGCTGCCACGATCCCCTGCAAAAAACTTGAACGTCAACTACTAAAATATAGAACGAACAAAACAGCATCATCTTTTTTCAAAAGAATTATCAATGGAATATATGTGATCAAAGATTTTAAAGGGAATTTAAACCTGTTTATCTTCTCTAAGAATCAGGGGACGACCGGGAGAAAGCAAATCTCTCACAGTTTCATTGTAGACCTCTAAATACGATAGATGAACTACATGGTTTCCATCACAACTTCTTTGTCTAACTTTATAAAACAGATCCTTTATGGCTAAAACCATTACACCTGGATTTTCAACCGTGCCCAGCATCGTGAACGTTTTACCTGCCCCTGTAGCACCATAACAGAAAACTGAACCATTCCTTCCTTGCAAAACTGCTTCAACAAGCTCCGATATTCTGTCAAATTCAAACAATTGTTCAAGTATACATCCCACTTACCATAATGGGTGGGTTGGGTAACGAGTCAAAAAGGGTAAGGTGGAATTTACAGGCAAACAATTTATTTTTCAAACTTTTAACGTTTTTATGAATGTGCAATGAGTTAAGAATGATTCCAAACCACTAATATCAGATTACTAATGTTTGATTTAAAAGGCAACTCCTATAGACCAACCCACAAGTAAATGAATGTAATGGTTGCCACTAATCTGGACTAATGATCAACTAGACAACTGATAGGTTATAGCCAATAGCTGAGTATTGTGTAATATTAGATAACGATGCAAACATATTATCATACAAAAAAGCAGAAACTCTAAGAAACAAAATGTTATATACTTACGAAGTGGAATAAACTTCAAGTTGGGAAGATGAATCTGGAAATGAGGCATCAAAGGTAAAATGGCGGCCACGAAGTCTCTTAAGCCTTAGATAATCGTTCTCATTTGCGAATTCCGTCAAGTAAACCTCTTTTTGATTCACAATCCGGACACAAGATCTTGAACCAGCTTCTTTTTCTTTCTTACTCAATGGTCTCAACCTTACAAAAACAAGAATCCTACTACCCACATTTCCCAGTTTCACTGTGACACCCTCAGACTCTGCTACATTCTTAACAACCCCTTCTCCTCCACCACCACCGGTAGCCACTTTTGTGTCTGGGCCCACATTGGGGTTCCCCATTGATAACTTTCTAGCCACGGCCCCATTTCTTGGGGGGCAGGTAAATCCCACAATCTTTTCACCATTACTGCCACCAGCCACCGCAGCGATATTCTCCTTGCCATCATCATCTGCCGCCGCTGGTGGTCGTGGTAAGACGTAAGCCTGGGTGACTTTAGAAACAGGCATTGAATTCTCCTTCATTACATGATCTTCTACAACTCTTGATTTCTTCTTATTTTCTGATTCTTGATTGCAAGATCCTCCACCATTTAAAAGATCCACACTTGGGTGTTTCGAAAATCGAGTTTTATCAGGTTTGGGAGAAGGGTTTCTCATAGCAATTGATGATTGTTTCTGTTGTTCATACAATTGAGTCAAAGCTTTCATCTTTTCTTTCAATCCATGATGTGGGTTCCTTAACTGATGAAGATGATTCGCCGAATTAGTATGTTCCTGATCATCCCTCATTTCATTTTGATCTTGAACAACATTCACCTGAGACCTTGTTGAAACCGGCATTTTTTAAAAAATTAACTAAAATTACTCAAATTCAAGACATACCCATTTCAATTTAAACAAACGCCATAACAAAAGCTCAAGAACAGATGCGATTTCAGAAAAAAAAAAAAAAAAATCAATTTTTTTATCAAGAAAAATACAAACCCTAATGGGTGGATTTGGGGATAATTTGAAGTTGTTGAACACAAGAAAAGAAGCAGATCTAAAATGTGGTAAATGGGTACTCCAAAATCTGCAATGTCTTGATTGATTGTGTAGCTGAAAGACCGATTTGACTTTGTAATTGTTTATATATATATTTTTTTTAGGGTTAAAGAAAAGTAGGAGTGAGGGAAAGGGTTTACAAATTTGAATATTTTTTTTTTCTTTTATGAAATGTGTGTAACGGTCAAATAGTTTGGCATATTCTTATTTCTTTAGTATTACTTACAGGACTTAAAACGGTCTAGTTATCAAATGGGTTGGGCCTATTTTGAACTTCCGTCTTTAAACTTTCATTCAATTCGGACCTTATATCATTAAATTAGCTTTTAGTTCTTTCATCATTAAGTGAGAACCCTATATGGTTAAGAATTTTTAAATTTTCTATACTTGCCCTTTCTTGTAACAATAGAAGTCATTAAATATAGGGATTTGAGATTCATACACACATTTTAAGATTTATATAATTTTTAAGATTTGTCACCTTATCACATCAACACTATCCACTTTTATTATTTATTATTAAGATTAATTTTGAACATATTTGATTTTTCTTTTATATCTTTTGAAATATAATTTTTTATAAAATTTTATATATACAATTGTAACGTGTTTATTTTTATTTACGTTTCGATGTAAATTTTGTTCAAAACTGAGTCGGGTCAAAAATAATGTATTTTTTTAAAAATAATTTCAAGTTTTTGGTTTTCTTCGTTCTTTTCTGTTTTTTTTCCATTTTTTACGTTTTCTTCGTTTTTAATAATTTTTTTACATTTTTTTCGTTTTTCTTCGTTTTTTTCGTTTTTTCGTTTTTGTTACGTCTTCTTCGTTTTTTAACGTTTTTCTTCGATTTGTACGTTTTTTCGTTTTTCTTTGTTGTTTTAACGTTTTTTTCATTTTTCTTTGTTGTTTTAATGTTTTTTCCATTTTTCTTTGTTGTTTTAATGTTTTTTCCGTTTTTCTTCGTTTCGATACGATTTTTTTCGTTTTTTTTTTATTTTTACGTTAAAGAAATGAAGAAAAATGAAAAAAATGAAGAATAACGTAAAAAATGAAGAAAAATGAAAAAAAATGTAGAAAAACGTAAAAAACGAAGAAAAACGAAAAATAACATAAAAAACCATGGAAAACGTAAAAAATGAAGAAAAACATAAAGAAAACAAAGAAAACGTAAAATAATGAAGGAAACGTAAATAAAACGGAAAAAACATAATAAGGACGACGAAAAACGAAAAAATCGTAAAAAACATAAAAAACGAAAAAAACGAAAAAAACTGAAAATTTGAAATTTTTAAAGAAAAAATACATTATTTTTTAACCAACTCAGTTTTGAATAAAATTTATATCAAAACGTAAATAAAAATAAGTACGTCACAACGGTATATTTGAAATTTTATAAAAAAGTTATATTTTAAAAGATATAAGAGAAAAATCAAATAAGTTGAAAATTAATGTTAATAATAAAATAATAATGATGTGACATGATAGTGTGATGTGATACCTTAAATTGAGATTCATACAACCCCTTTAATAAGGGGTGTATGAATCTTGCTCCACTTAAATATAACTAACCGCATACCTGTTATGCAATGGAATCTTAAGCTTTATTTAAAGCGTTTATTGATACATGATGCGTTTAATTTTTACGCTTTTATATTGTATGTTGTTAAATTTGAAATTTTTATTGTATGAGGTAAACCTTCTGAACTTCTCTATTGTATTTAATATTTCCTTTTTTGGCATTCCAAAAAAAGGAATTTTCCTATTTTTTCTAGGCCAAAAAAGGCAAGTCATCATACAATAGAAAGTTTCAAAAAGTTTACCTCATACAATAGAAGATTTCAAAGTTAACCCCATACAATATAAAAACGTAAAAGTTAAACACATCACGAATCAATAAAACCTATTTTAAACGATGTTGATGATGGTTGTATGTTCATCTAACAACTTGATATGACAATAAAGAAAGTCGATCAAGTTTTAAGATGTGATTACAGTGGAAGCAAAGTATTTAGAACCTATAAAAAAGGGTTTATTATTTGGTTATGTATCGAACTTTTACATTTTTTACTATTGTATGTAACCGCCTTTTAAAGTGCTATTGTATGTATTGTACTTTAGAAGTTTATATATTGTATGTAACGAGTGATCGAATGAGCATGTACTCGATTTTTCCTCTTGAAAAAATGTTTATTGTATGTATCAAACTTTGTAGAAAATATCTATTATATGTATCGAACTTTCTAAAAAATGTCTATTGTATGTATCGAACTTTGTAAAAATGTCTATTGTATGTATTGAAACTGGTCGTTTCCGGTCATCCGGTCACCTGTTACATACAATATACGAAATTGTAAAGTTGGATACATATAATAGCACTTTTGAAAGGGGGTTACAAACAATAGTAAAAAATGTAAAGTTTGATACATAACCAAATAATAAACTTTAAAAAAATAAGACAAAGAACTTTTGAAATTCAAATTGACATGTTATATTTCCTTTTAGGCAAATTTTTATTTAATTATTTATTTGTAGTTTATGTTATTTATGTATAGTGCCAATCTATTAGACCACTTGCAATGGTTTGTGGTCGGGGGTTCCTTACAGCCACCACAGGCCACCACGGTTGGAGTGATTCGGTGGTGGTTCGTCCTCGTCGAATAAACCACGATGCCAGGACGAGAAAACATGGGCCCTTTTGAATATTTAATTACTTTTTTTGTTTGATTTCGATTTTTAGGGAAAAAAAATTCTTTAATGCCAACAGTTACTTTTAAAAAATAAAAAATAAATATTATATATATATCGGTTGAATACTTAAAAATGGCTGAAAAGACGTCAGCTGATTGTCTTAACAACTTTTATAAGTGTGTATTCGAAATGTATTCAGAAGAGTATTTGAGAAGGCCGACTGCGATTGATATTGCTCGGCTATATAAAGCACATGAAGAGAAACATGTCTTCATTTAAATGCTTGGCAACATTGACTGCATGCACTGGTCATGGAAAAACTACCCAAATGCATGGAAAGAGCAGTACACAAGAGGCGATCACGGGCACTTGACAATTATGCTTGAAGCAGTAGCTTCATACGATATGTGGATATGGCATGCATATTTTGGTGTAGCTTGTTCGAACAACGACATCAATATATTAAACAATTCTTCGTTGTTCGACGATATCAAAAACGACACCGGTCCACCGCACCATTTAATGTGAATAGGAATCATTACACGAAAGGGTATTATCTTGCCGATAGTATTTGTCCCGATCAGGTTATGCTTATGAAGGCGTATCCGTGTCCTACTGACGAGAAACGACAAAAATCCAAAAAATTAGTGTACGAAAGGATGTGGAGCGAATCTTCGGTGTGTTTCCAAATCAACGAGCCTGAACGAGATTATGATAACCATGTACATTTGTGTGATATTTTACAACATCATTCAAGAAGACAAGGGATTCGCAATAAGTCCGCTTGAGAAAGTTTCTCGCCGATCAGGCTAACTTGGTTTGAGGCAGCTTTAGGAAAAGGGTCGTGACGCGTAGTGCAAGAATAAAAGAAATACTCGATAAAGTGGTGCACGACAAACTATGAAACGATCTCACCAAGCACATTTGGACGCTATTGGCCAACTTTCGAAGTGTGTAGACTTTTAGTTAGTATTGTAACGTTTTTATTGTTAGTATTGTAAAGTTTTTACTTTTAGTATTGTAACATTTTTACTTTTATAAAATATGTAGTTTTTAGTATTGTAATTTTTTTTTTAATTAATTAAGTAGTTTTTAAATTAATTATAATGATTTATATTTAATTAAAACTAAATGTGCTTTTAAGAAAAATGAAAAATAAATAAAATAGTTGGTCCCAAATGTCCGTGGTGAGCTGTCGTGAAAACCTTACTGTGGTTAGTCGCGGATGACAATCTCTCATGGCTGACGTGGCATCCACGACAAGTCACGCCGAGTGTTATTATTGCAAGTGGTCTTATAGGCAAGGAAGACCTTACCTTGGAGGGTAGATTATTGTCGGTCTGTAGGCACCAACGACATACTTCAACGTCTTTTTTTTTTTTTCATTTCTAAAATTTCAACATGAAATATTTAATTATAAAAAAAATTGAAAAGATAATAAACTTGTGAAAAATTTAAGTTCAACAAGCTGTCCAACGAACAAACGATGATAGCTATCAGTGATCTATACTTACTAAAAGTGATGGCACAATTCTCGATGGTAAGCAGAGTGATTGCTTAAATTAAAGGTTGAAAGTAAAATAAATCTGAACATTGAATACGGTAGTTGAGGGGAGTATTTATAGTCTCGTAAATACATCTGAAATCCTACACGTGTCAATACCGTATTCAAAGAAAATACAATGAAACTGCCAATGAATAGAAGTGACATTTCATCCTGGAAATAAAGTTTAGTGTTAACTTTATTCCTAGGTTACACAAAAGATCATTTAATTACTAATAAAGTATAATAGCTTGATTGTACATATCTTTATAGAAAGTTACGTGCAGATTATTATCCAATATAAGTTGATCTTCGGTTTAGCAACCACTGGTTAGAGTAGTGTTGAATTCCACTTTAGTGAACTACTGAATAGATGCTTTAAATATTCTTCCCACTGGCAGGCTCATTGTAACTTCTCCAGGGAATAAGTTACTATTAGATAGCTAATAGAACTCCAAACATATTCTAAGTTATAGGAAATGTCACTGCTGACACATGCAACGACAGATATACAAGTTAGAATATATCGTGTAAAGATGTACGATGCTTAGTATTCGTAGTGTCTATTTTACAAGTTTTATCAAGATAAACTGCCTACTAGGCAGTATCTGATAAACACTTATTTGTTTTGTCATACTTAAATTATATGGTGGGTCTCTGCCCCAACAAACCTTTTACCAAAATAGTACGTATTCATCAACGATTATGAGAACTATTGTGTTTGTGAAACTATTATCAAAACTAGTAGAAGCATATTTCTTAATCGACTTTACTTTTCAATTAATTGAAAAGAGTATTTCCAGAAACCGGTTCCACGTTATGTCATGTTACTGAATAAGGAGAGAGGTAAGAGAAATGTGTTTGCCAACCACTCTTTTAAGAGAGAGGAGAGATAACCGGGTTTGACAGACCCAGTTTCTTTAGGAGCACCTTTTTTCTTCATAGTGAGGCTAAACAATAAAATTTTTTATAATAATAATAATACCATATTTATAACTTAGTTAGATTATAAGTAATATGTGGTAAAAGATTGATAACTGGCATACCTACCTTCATATCGGTCTAGGCACTAAACCGTAATCCGGTCACCAAACTAAACTCTAACCGTATCAAATAATGGGGTGCGAGTCTAAACCACGACTCGTCGACCTCCTCCCGAGGATTGGTAATGTTCAAGCGGTCACATCGTCTCTGAAGTACATTATGTACATATCCCGGGTTATTATCTAAACATTGGATGTCCAACCAAGGCCAAAACGTGTACATCGAAACATTTTCTTATGTTCGTTTGTCATCAACATATCAATATCCTTAATAACACGCATATGGTTCTTCATCCTCAATGAAGCTTCGAAGAACCCTTGAAAATTCATGAATTACACCGTTAGTAAATAGTCAAATCTACTTAACAAAAGTAATAGTCATAAACAGTCAAAACAAGTCAAACACACTCAAATAAAGTCAAACTATGTCAAACATAAGTCCACGAATTAAACATAAGTTACATTTAGTCAATGAAAGTCAATAAAGTGCACAAAAGTCAAAACTACTCCATAAAACTCAAAACTAGTCCGCAAAACTCATAAACAGTCAAACAAAATGAGCACAAGTCAAACAAAGCCAATTAGAGTCAAATGGATCAAAGTAGGTCAAACAAATGTAATACACAGTCAAAAAAAGTCAAACACTGTAAAATAAGGTTACAGTATATCAAACATTAGTCCACGAATTAACCACAAGTTACATTTAGTCAACATAAGTCAACAAAGTCTACAAAAACTCAAAACTAGTCCACCAAGTCAAGTATAATGAACACAAGTCCAACAAAGTCAATTCAAGTCAAATTGGTCAAAGTAGGTCAAACACGAGTCAAAATGGTCAAAGTAGGTTAAATGGTCGTGACCGAGATAGTTCTCGGTCAAGATTTTTGATTTCTCGGCCATGACCGAGATTTGCAGGTCATGAACGAGATCGTTCTCTGTTACGAACCACAAACCTCAATCATGATCGAGATTTTCGATTTGTGATCGAGAACCATCTCGGTCATGACTCAAAAAACTGGCTCAGAGCCTCTTAAACCGATTCCCAACAACAAACTAACCTCAAAAATACATATAGAACGATTGCCAACATAAATTCTAACCATTTAATGCCAAAAACATAAAAAAGAACATGCACTCCAAGTGTTCAATAAAATGTCAACTCCAAATTTTGAAATTATTACTAAAATTCGAAGTTTAAATGTGTTTGTACCGGATAATTAGGCATTGTTAAACTTGAATTTCTAGAAAAAACACTGATCGAGGTTCGATTTATGTTTTGCTTGTAACGGAGACGCCGATTTGTGGTGGTTGTTACCGTCGTGGTAGTCGCGGTGATGGGGGTTGAAGAAATTTTTATCTAGTCGCTCAAAATGCTAGTTGGTCGAATTTTATTTGCGGTTTCAAAATTTTTTAAAATTTTGAATTTATATATATATATATATATATACATATAAAAGCAAAGGGGTTTGTCCAACCCAGTTTGGACCCGATCGCAAAACATTTGATCTGCTCGCAAATAACGGATGTCGCTAGCAAATCCCGGTCTCGCCAAAAGTAAAGCGTATACGCCATGAGTCGCAATTACATTTTGCGGCTGAACGGGGCAAAATTTGTTATGTTAAAAAAAAAGTATTTATTTTTAATTTCCCTTTATTATTTTTAACGAAATCTCTTATTCATTCTTCATGTATGTTACAACCAAATTCGTCTTCTATATATTGTCGTCAAACATCTCATACATGTTATTCATCCATTTTTTCATTATTCATCTTCTCTAGCTAATTTTTTACACATTTATAAAAGGGTTTAAGGCAGGGGAATGCACGCAACTATTATGTGATATCTATTGTGTGTATCCAACTTACGTTTGCTATTTTTAATGCATTCAACTTTCAAAAATTGTGTTTTAATGTATTATGTAGTACTTTTGATGATGTGTCAACCTCTACGGACACGTTGCACCTTAAACAGATGACACGTCATCAAAATACATTAAAAAACAACTTTTAAAAGTTGGATGTATTAAAAATAGCAAACGTAAGTTGGGTACACACAATAGACATTGCGTAATAGTTGAGTGCATTCCCCTGCCCTAATCCCTTTATAAAACTATGAAGAACGTTATGCGTGCTCGTGATTGTTATCCGGTACAAGAGATTGGTGGCTGTTATCCTTCCCTTAAGTCGATCACCAGGATCAATTCCAACTGCAACTTGTTGCAATGAGTTAAATGAGCATCAAGATTGTTTGAGTAAATATATTGATATTCATTACCCAAGATTGCCACCAAACTGTCAATATATGCAAGAGATCACCAAAAGTTGTGGTATTGAGTACCCAATTTGTCCTTTACATTAGTTTTTGTTATTCCATGTTTATGTTGAGACACATTTTGATGAATAAAAGTATTGTTTTGATTGTTGCGTCCATAACGTTTTGATCAATACAAATATTGTTGCATTTGGGTTTCCTATCGGTTATATACATGTTTTTGTGATCGTATTGTTCTCTTTTTAAACAATAACAAAATATTATATTAGAATAAAATCGGAATTTTCTTGAGAATGAAACATTTTTGTTCTCGTATACACGGCAAAAGCAAATGCCGTGCATCACTTTGTGTTTTTGTTTAGATGAGGATCACAATATAATTGCAATTTTTTGTTGTGTAAACAAAATATCCCAAGCTTTTAGTCATCAAAGCTTAAAGCATTAGTAGATGCAGGAAAGGATGAACTAAACGTCATTACAATAAAATAATAACCTAAATGAGGAACAGATTATAGTAATTTTTTGGTTTGTGTCAAGATGAACTGTATATTTTAATGTTTTGTTGAAGACAAATCTTTACACATCAATTCATACATAGTGCGGTATAAAGTTCTGAAACTAGAAGATAGTAGTTGATATGCACCTCGCATACCGATAGACATCTGGACTAAATATACACGTATTTCTATGTAAACATGTTGTCTGTGCTTTGCGACATATTGCAATATTTTCTTTAAGATCAATATTCATACACACACTAAAGTGTCTCTATAATCAGATAAAATCGACCGGTCAAATATTTTTATACTTAGGGCATTTGTAGTGTAAAGGTTTTGATGAGAATTTTTTTTTTTTTTTTTAATTTCATTACAATATGTGACGTGGAACTTGATGCCATTGTTTATCTGACAATGCATTGAACTTTATTGATTGCACTGACTACTGAAGTTCTTGGTAGATTATTAAAACTTTTACCAATAGTTCATAAAATAGTTTCAACATTCTAATTTGAGTATAACAGTCCCAGGAGTCAAAATAACTACTGAGCAAAAAACTCGTACGATCTATTCATTAATTGCATCCGTGAAAAGGCCGGAATTTCAAAATAACTAGAAAGTCAATAAACTTGTCAAAAATCAACACTGATTACAGTACTTTAGCACTAATCGAAGCGAACTCTTCTTATGTATAACAGTCCCAGGAGTCGTTAAAGTATCGATATCTTTTTCTTTCATTCCATCAGGTAATTCCCAATCAAATGCGTAAACAAGATTCGCAAGTGCCACCTCAACTGTTGTAGCTCCTAATGACATCCCAGGACACCCTCTTCGACCAGAACCAAATGGGATCAACTCGAAATCTGAACCTTTGTAGTCAATATTACTACCTATGAACCTCTCTGGATCAAACTCTTCGGGTCGTTCCCAACATTTAGGGTCTCGACCTATGGCCCATGCGTTCACGTACACTAGAGTCTTTTTGGGTATTTCATATTTGTCTAAAACACATCTATCTCTTGATTCACGTGGGACTAAAAGTGGTGCAACTGGGTGCAATCTGAGTGTCTCTTTGATTACTGCTTTCAGATAGTTGAGTTTATAAAGATCGTCTTCGTGCACTTTTCCTTTGTTTCCGACCACATTTCTCACTTCTTGTTGAACTTTCTTTAACGATTTCGAGTTCTTCATCAACAAAGTCATTGCCCACACCACGGTCGAAGCACTTGTTTCTGTCCCTCCTAACAATATATTCTGCAATGTTGAAACACAGTACGTTATGGCATAACTGAATGCACAAACATCTATAGATTATATAGGATGATCATTAGGCCTAAAAATTGGCCCAATAACACATGTTATCTAAAATAATGCTTCGAAGTGGAGATTTTTAAACATCACTGGATGACTGATATGGTGTTAAGAATTTTTAGGCTTACATATCAGTTTTCATAGTTAATTCAAATTGAAGGACGAGGTAAAGTGTGTGTGAATCTACCTTTTGAAATAATAAAGAATTCAAAACAAAAGAGTGAGTTATTTACCATGAGCACAGCTTTGATATGTTCAAAAGTAAGATAAGAATCTGAATCTTCCTTGAGTTTAAGTAAGATATCAACCATATCCTCTTGCACTGTATTCTGTTTGTTTTGATTCAAATGCTCATCAATGAGCTCTTGATACAACTCATCCATGTCTTTGAAGGTCTTTTCAAGTTTAGCAATGCTTCCATTGAGTTTATCAAGCCAACCCATTAAAGGAAAATGATCCCTATAATAAAAGTTAGCAAATGAAGCTTGACATTGTAACAAAAGCTTATGAAACCGTGTCGTTTCTTTCTTTTCATCGTCGTAAGTAGTTGATCTCTTCCCAAAAGCCACTCTAGATATAATATTACCAGTTAGAATCATCAAAATTTCACTCAGATTCACTACTCCTTTAGTCAAAGCTCCATTCTTCAGTGAATCAATCATCTCAAACACTTCTTCTTCACGAACATAACGAAATGAATTGACTTGTTTCATTGAAAACAAATGAAGGGTACAAGTTTTTCTCATTTGTCTCCAATACTCATTATAAGGTGACAAAGCTATATCTTTGTTATTATATGATAATTTCTGTTGGCCTGTTAACACAGGCCTATTGCAAAATATTAAATCTTTAGTTTTCAATACTTCTTTCGCCATTTCAGCTGACGAAACGACTAGGGTTTGGACGAAACCAAGACGCAACGACATTAACGGTCCGTAACATTTTGAAAGACGCCATAGGTATTCTGCTAAGTTTGGCGTATCAAGTTCGTGTAGGTTTCCAATTATAGGAAGTCCAGGAGGTCCTGGCGGAAGAGGGCAGCAGTTTTTTGAGGAAAAGTTTCTAAATTTGGAAAGGATGATCGATATGAAACAGAAAATGAGAAGTGATAGTGTGATTGGATATGAAAACATTGTTATCATTGTAAATTGGAGATAATGAAGAATAAATAAACAAAGGTACACCTAATTTATATATGCATGCATGCACATACGTCATGCATGAGCAAAATTATATAAAGGATAAAAGATTCATTTGGCTGTATGTTATGCACCGCCTCTTATGATCGAATAGAAGGCTGCCAAATTACGTGTTCCAATTGAGACCTCATAATAGATTCGAAGGTTCGATAATATTAATGTTTCGTATGGTGAAAGGTCAACCGACAAAAACGATAACCCACCGATTGGCCTGCAAAAACCACCGACCGCAGTGGATGGATGGCGATTAACCGACGACTGCTCCTGACCGAACAAGACAGTCGATCGAGAGAACACTGGCCTTCTTACGTGTTCAACTTCAGGCATCATGAAAATTTTTAAGATCCCAACACATCCACGCCACGACTTTCAATACGAATATTATTTTTGGGGACGGTAGTGATGGTGGGAGGATGAGAATTTGTATGTATTTGTTCATAAAATAACATAAAGAAACAAGATCATTGATATTATCATCATACAACTTAGTAGCAATATAGATTTCAAGACTTGTAAATACTTCACACTAATAATTAACACTCCCTCCATCTTAATTTATTTATGTGTCCACTTTAAATTTTGAAATATGCACTCGTTATATTATTCATGATCGATAAAATTAATATCATCTTTACACTTACGTTGATTGATTGTTTTAAAAACTACACTTATTTTGTAACAAGATAGAGATATGAACATTTTAATTAGGACGAAGAGTTATTTATAAACTAGTTTGTATATGGATAATTCAGTAAACAGAATTAAAAGTTGAAAATTCAAAAAGTCTGGACCTGAAGATCTTAAGTGGATGGTGAAGATTGTTTGGAAAAAAGAATTTATATGACGAATGGAAATGAGACTGATTCAGAGTGGAAGTATGGTCTTGGTACCGGAATTCGTTACTTAAATCAATTATTAAATTCGTTCCAATTTTTACTGGGGTTGAAAGTTATTCCAAACCTCACTGAATCTCCATTTATAATCTGATAATTCTCAAATCCCAATTCAAAATTTTAACATCGTTAACGTTAATATTTTCATTTTCAACAACCTCTTACTTGATATAACGATAAACTAATTTTCACCAAAGCTTTTACTTAATGACTTAAGATTTATCAAGCTTTTAGTCAAAAAAGTTTTTTCACTCCGACGTAAAAAAACTTCTTCAAAAGCTTTTTGCATAAAAATGTTTTAGAAAAAACTTTTATTGGAAATGCTCTTACAAAACCAGCTTTTGGAGCGAAAATTGAGTTGAATCCGGTTCTAAATGAAGGATAGAGTATACTTTAAAGATAGAGAAATGCCCCTGATGCTAATCGATGTCTCATGGTGAGTGGGGCAGCCTGCTACTGATCTGAGCCAAATCGAATATTAAAAAATATGCGTTTGTCTTATTTATTAGCTGTGTTAAACTTCGCTAAACTCTAATAAATAGTTGCAAAGATTTTGGAAATCCGTTGATCCGAAGTAATTGCTTTGGTAGTGAAGCAATTCGTTGGTATTCTCAAACGGCGTACATCAAAAATAGACAAATCATCGATGATGGCTCAAATATGATTCGGTGATAAATGGAAACGTTACTTCTTCTTAGCATGATACATCGATTGGTAGGACATTACTGATGTAAGAATATGAAATGTTCTATGATTTTGAGTCCATAAGAAATTGTAGAGTGGCAATCAGATTTAAAAACAATTACTACACGGTATCGATTAGTGAAGTAAAGTTTTCTTCTTTTTCTACATTATATTTTGATATGGTATCAATTACTGTGTTTTTCGGAAAAAGTGTCTTACCTTTATTCGTTTTAGATAGATTTCTAGAATTCTTAAAACTTCTATAGATGTTGTGACCCTAAGATAAGATGATAATCATCTTATTTCATAAATTCTCAGATTTTTTTTTTCACTTTTTGTCGGCTGAACAATAAAAAGAACTCTTTTCGAAATGGTTCACACTGATCATTTTCGGAACTTTCAATCTCCAAATGAAGAACCAACAACTAAATAATTTATGCAACAGTTCCTTAGTTGTTTAACATCGCGCTTTGTCGTGGTGGTCATTTTCAGGGCACAAGAAGAATGTACTTTCAAGGTTTATTGACGTTTATTAATTGGGTAGATGTCGATGATTTTTCAACAAAGGTTTTGGATTACGCTTTAAAAGAGTTGGGTTATTGGGCTCCAAAAGGTATTGCTACTTTAAAAAAACCGATAAAGACCGATACTAGCTTACAATTGATAACGGATGATGTCGAACAATTGAAGCATATTACTACCTATGCGAAAATACATAGAGAAATTGAGGTCTATGTTACCCGCAGGGATTTAACACATCTGTCAAGTTCTTAAACTATGATGCAGGTAGCCATTTCTAAGACTATGAGTGGGTCTTCAAGTGCAAGATGGTTGTTCGCTTAGTTAGTAGTCAATTATTGTATTTGTGTTTGTCTTTCAATCAATTAGATAGTTGCCAAATTATGTATTTCACTTAGTATGTTGTATTGTTTATATAATGTTTTTCAATCCCTCCCTATCTAATTAAATGTTTTAGTGTTTGTCAAATACAACAAAATGAACATTAAGGGAAGTTATCAAATCAAATATCACAAGTAATAAAACATAGAGAACATTGTTAACTAGTACATATTATAGGTGTTGTCATTACAATAAATTCAACGGTAACTCAAAGACTAAGTCGGCTGAGATGATTCGATTACGACCTTTACCTTTGATTTTTCTGGATGTTTTATGCAAGTCAAATTCAACATGATATTAAAATGTAATATTTCAGTTTAAAGATGACTGAAGGTTGACAACTTACTGTTTTAGATCTTGATTTGATTCTTGATTTTGACATTGAGGTGAATCTTGATTTGGTTATTCATCGGCTTGACTCTTATGTTCTATCATAAGGAGTCATATAACCAGATCGGCTATGAACATATTCCTTGCAACAACTACATTGTTGCTTGGGTTTCTTTTCTCTTCTCCTTTGGAAGGAATACGAACATGGCCAGGTGAGTGACCAGTTATCCACTTCACGAGGATTGGCAGTAACACAGCGTTAAGATCACCTAGGTCGACCGATTCTGAAGGATGAGCCTTTGGGTTTATAGGCTCTGTGTAGGCTGCTCGATATATGTCCGATGTGAAATACCTCTCCGTGTAGCAGCTTACATCGTTCTGTTTGAAGAAACGGGCCACTGTCGTAACGTATCTGCAAGGTAAACTAGACAACTGCCATCTCATGTAACTGCATGTTCGTGTTTCCATGTTAAATTATTATTCCCATCGAACACCTTATAAATCATATTTGTGTATGGATTCTTATTTCAGCTTAGTGATTTCCCGTTCCTCTTCCCGATTTTGTGGTCGACATATGGTTGTAATTCCATTGTTGTACCGTTCCTCCTCCGGTATACGATAATGTTTCAATGTTTGTAATTCCACTGTTGTAATGAAAATCGAATAATCTCCGATGGCATTGTGACGTACTAACCAAGAACTTGTAATCAGTTAAAAAATAGAGTTTCAAACGTTTAATACTAAATTGATTAACAATATTAAGTATATGTTACTTTACGGAATAAAATAACAATGAATGATAGAGTTAGGTTTTTCGTAACCTCATGATTCCTATTTATACACACATTTGAGATGGGAAACACAATCCTACTGTATCTCAAATACATAGGTTTGTAACTAACTAACCGATTGTGTATAACAAGTAGATAAACACATATACATATACACAATATATCTTCTAAATTATAGTAAATATCTTCGAATCCTTCAAAAATGTCATCTAAAAAGATTATGTTCATTCTTCAAATCTTTAACTTCGAATTCTTGATCTGAAACTCTAAGTCTGAAACGTGTGAGACTAAAGTTCTTTGATCTGGTTGAGTTTGAAATGATCTGTTCAGGTTGAGTATGAGTTTGAAATCTTCATACTTAGTCATGAAATATACTTCATACTAAAAACTAACACTTAAATAAATTTTCTAGACTTAGGCTTTTGATTCATCAGATTTGTAAGTTGGGTTTAATCATTTTTTTTTTTAAATCTCCTCCTATATGCTAAGAAAGTTAAATGAATAAGAAACTAGACCTTTATAAATATATAAGTCTGTTACAAACTAGTCTACTACAATAAATCTTCTAAAGAAAACTTCTTACATTTTTCTACTCATCTCTTTCTCTTCCACTCTATCAATCAATTATAACTCTTCAAGATTATGTTTTCTATTTTTCCTATGTTCTTTACTAATTCTATCACATTTACTTTTCAACTCTAGAATTTTATCTAATATGCTCAAATGATAAAATAGACATGTAACCACATTCTTTTTAAATAGTAGACTCGGTTCAGTTTTACATAAATCCAACAGAGCTAGCAAATAATAGTATTCTGCTCCATGTAATATATCAGTCAATTGAAAGCAATCCACCCCCTTAGTGTCTTTATAGAGAAACATTTCATCATCTTCAGTCTTTACATATGTATTATTTATAAACTTGATTCCAACAGGCGCAGGGTGAGTTATATTCTCCAAATCTTCATCCATCAGATCAAAAGGATTTCTACCCTTCTTCATGTTAAATGATACACAAAAAATCTGTAATCATCTTCACTTAAGTACCATAGATCATGGGCAACATCTACCAGTAGAACAATTTCAGACATTACTTCTTGACAAATCTTGCAATGTAACTCTATGTATATCCAAGTGTATGCACTTGATCGACATTTACACCAAATCTTTTATAGACTGTCATTCTATAATCTGTCTTGACCCTTCCCTAGTGTCTATAGGCATGACAAGTCAAAATAAGACTGTCTAATATTCTCCTATGCACAAATATGTCCTTCAGTCTACAGGATAAAGTATATTGCTTATTCAACCTTTCAATCATCTTTCTATCTTCATTTAATTGTTGTTCGTCCAATTTAGCTTTCTTAAGATATTGTTCGTATATTAATATAGTAATGATAAGTCTAGATGTCAAACTCTTGGGGAATGGTGGCTATTTTTAATCATCTAAACTAACTAATAGTTAATGTAGTCAAAATGATTTTTAATATATTTCAACACAGCTTGAGCTTAACTACATATTTGCCTTGATAAAGAATTTGTTTTGACTTGATTAATTTTTAATTTTAATCCTGCAATATCATCAACAAAAACTATCTTATGGAATTCACAAAGAATTTATAAGTAATCGTTCTAATAAAGTTACATTTTCTATGAAAAATCAACCACCTATTTATACAAGTATAACTATTGATTGTTAATTATTGATATGACTTGATTTAAGGAAGACTAAATCAATTATCAATTTTGAATATTTGATTTGGCTGCGTATTAATTTCTGAATCTGCAATGGTCTTGACTTTGTATGTTTGACTATGTCAACTATTCTTCAATTAGAAAGACTTGAGTTTGTATACTTCACTGATATCACATATTTCCACATATTTATAGCGGCGATATCGGTTCAAATTGTACATTATTCTAGTCTATTTATGAACTTTTGATACTTAATTAGTCTAGTTTAATTTTAGGTCAATAATTGAGAAGATCGAAGAAAAAATCAAGAAATGAATATTTTTTGTAGCTTTGGCGAGGCCCCACAGTTTTGGCCATAACTCCCTCATACGAACTCCGATAGAGGTGATTCAAAAACCCCAATTCTTGGAAATCAAAAGGCTACAACTTTCAAAAATATGTCAAGGCAGAAAATCAAGAGTAACCGCCGGGTAAGCCTAGTACCCGTCGGGTACCCATCAGATATGGGGAAGAGGTTTAAAATACCAAATTAAACCCTAATTTCAGTTATGCTTTATTCTTGGACGGCTTGGGGCAATTTTTGGAGAAATCCTAGGCCACCAAACATCATTCCAATTATTTCGGAAGCTAAAATCATCATCAAACATCCAAACAACATTGATTTCTCGATTAATTCTTATTTTAATCAACTATGAATTCTCCATTGATTTTTGTTTCTTGTATGGTGGAAATCATGATTATGGGCTAATTTTTTTATGTTCATCTAGGCTAATAACCCTAGATATTGGACTTATAATATTTAGATTTTGTTATGCATATGATATGATGTTTAATTGTTGAGCGATTTGTATTTGATTTATTTAACTTAGTCAATTGATGAAATAATTGTGTTAATGAGTGAAAACTCTTAAACTCTTAGATTTCATATTGCATTTACTTTTGATTGGAAACAATAAGAGAATTGAATTAGGTTATTTGAATTATAAGAATCATACTAGGACACTAAACTTATGAGATTAAATCATTATGTTAGTAAGGTTAATCAATCATAATTGAAATTTATAATTTTTCAGGGACACTTACACTTTATGATTTAATTAAACGATTGGATTGTGATTAAAAGTAATTTAGATTATTAATTCTTATACGTTAAACACTTATCTATATATTTTCCAACTCTAGGGATAAAAGGTCTAGATGAATATGCTTCTACCACTTGGTTGAATTATCACTTTACTACTTTATTAGTTAATAAACACCTTTTGATTGTCTGTCGTTAAGAGGTACCTCCCTGTTAACTTAGCTATAATTAATTATAGATTAGAAAAATAATCCTCAAAATATATGTAAATTGTTCTTTTGAGAGACTACTCGGTAGACTTATCACTGCTAACTACTATCCAATTAAGTACACTTGTCTAGTTGTGTTACAGTTTACTTTGATATTGTTTTTACTATTTTTATAACTAAATATTTACACAACATTCACTCTATAAGTTCTTTAATCTGTCAAGATCTTAGTATGTAGTCTTCACTCTATTGAGTTGTGAGTTTGTGATCATTTCAGTCTGTACATCACACATATTCAGATTATACAGACTAAGTTTTAACACTTAGTTAAATTATGCAGATTCATATTTTGACTCTTCAGATTTATAACTTAGGTTTGATCATTGTTTTTCCTAACACATTTGAAAAAGGATCTAGCATAACAATTTTATAATGTTATGAAACATTGACATGTAAACTTTTTAAAAACATAGGAGTCATAATTAATAGAAACTAATAATAATAATTTTCATAGAAGTCTTCATTTTAATTTATGAGATAGTAGATTCGGTATTTGTTGGTGATCTTCATTTGATCCTCTTCGTTTCTTTGTATTTCTTGAAGTATCAACTCATCCTAAATATATTCATGTAGATGATATAATAAAATTAAATTTTTTTATAAGATAAACAATGCATAATCTAAATTTATTTCAACATTTCTACCTTATTAGCTTCATATTTCTCATATATAATGTTAAAAGGATATTCTCTTATAACTACATCTCTAATTTTTCCTTCCTATTGAACTCTTTCTACAATAAAATAATAAGACATATATATATATATTGAACAAAATATTGATTAAATAGTAAAATTAATCATGCCATCTCATCATTTAAATTTGAAACCTCAATACTTAATCCTACATCTAGTGTTTATGGTTTTCATTACGTTTTCAATTTTTAGTTTACAAAACATTCTACAATTATAGTATAAAATATTAATGCAAGGTATGTTACAAAAAATAATTCTAATGTATAACGTTTTTCTCTATGGTTTTGATTTCATTTATTCCTTCAATATCCAACGGAAAATACTATTAATAAATATGTTACTCAACAATAAAAAGTAATACTTGAATTTAGCAAACTACACACACTTAAGATGATTTTATTTTCTTCACTTTCTGATAGAAAATAATATATATATATATATATGTATATATTTGTCAACAATAGTTGGTGAAACATGTGGATGTTACATATTGTTCATTAATCTTATTTTATTACCTAAAATGCAAATAAGATTGTGAAGATAAAGAAATGCCTAAAAGAAATGATATTGTGGTACCTTCAAGTTGTAGCTTCAAACCGGCAAAAAGTAAACAAATAAATATGTTGAATAATTCATTTCATGTATATATAATATTTGTGAAGTCTTGGGGAAATTTTAATTATGAAAAATATGTTTATTTATAAAATTGTGAAGATAGTGTGAATTAGTTAAGAATTTTAATTAGTATAATATAATTGACATTTTCTTATCGGGAAATATATTTAATGGTAAACTCAAAAAAATTGAAATGGATTTACGGGATTTTTTAAGTGACCGAAGATCATCCAAAAAGGTTTCAATATGTTCAAAAACGCATGAACCCTTGACGTGGCACTTAACATTTTTGAAAGACCGTGAGAATGATGACACATAAGATTTTGCTTAGGTGTCGAAATGAGAAGCATGCCACATAGGAAAAAAGGTTTGCCAATTAGTTAAATATAGAGATTAAGAATTGGGAAATTGGTTATTTTTATCCCTATGGTAGTTGCGTTTTGCCGATTTTTATCCTTTTCCGGATTTGGTCGATTTTTTTGTCCCCGTGGTTCTCAATTTTGCCAAAATTTTCCTTTTCACTAACTTTCGTTAATTTTCTTTGTTAAATCGTGTAAAATGACTAAAATACCCTTATCTTCCTCATTCTAAGACTTTCCACTTGCCATTTTTCCAAATCTAAATATTTAAATCCCCTTTCATCTTACACAAATAGCATGAGCATTTCATCATCATCATTAACATAACAACATAAACTCACCTAACTAATTTAATCTTCTTTTCTCTTTCCTAAATATCAAAAAAGAAAAAAGATCATCCCTTTCCAACAAAATATTCATCTCACCACCACCATACATCTGTTGTCATTATCGCACAAGTAAGATCGGAATCGCGTGATGAAAAGAATCGGACAAGGACGACCGAAAACAAACAAAAGCCACAAAGACGACCGGAATTGCTTCATCTCCGGCACTTCGGTTAACACACCACCGAGAAATCTCCAGCGACACTTCTATTAGATACGTGTACGATTTCGATTAGGAACAGGATTCATCTCCGGCAGAGGAGGTGATGGATCTCTTATCTTGAAACCTTGTCTACTTTTTGACTTCGAAGCCCTAGTAGCGATTATGAAACAATTGAAAGTTATGGATGACAAAATTGGGTTTCTTTTTGTAAAATTGGCAAATGAAAGGAATTAGAGTTTTTGGATCTGACTAAATGAAAGAAAGGAACGAATATTGATTACAAGGAGGTTGCATTTTGATATGTTTTGAAATTGTTCAAGTGTAACAACCCATTACCAGATCTGGTTGTGGCGAAGACAAGGTAGCCGGAGAATTAACGATCCAGTTACGTTTCGGTATGTTTTGCAGGTTGGTATGAGTTGAATGGGTTCTAACGGCGATCGAAGATCGCACACTAGATCCGGGCATATTTGAAAAACAAAGTGGTTTTATGTTTTTCATCATCCAAGGTTCGTAACTAACGATTTAGATCCATTAGTGGATGTGATTTTGCATTTTTTTTATGTTAATACTATTTGCTGTCAATTTATTGCTAATGATGTGATATAGGACACGTTTGTGGTTTGTGATTTTCAACTGAAAGTATGAATGTTTGTGTTACAAATGAAAAAAGAGGAAAAGGAGGTTCGAATCTTGTTGAAACTAGAAATGATGGATATAAAGTTGTGGAGCAAGATTCATACACCCTTCATTAATGAGGTGTATGAGTCTTAATTTAAGGTATCACATCATCATTATTTTATTATTAAGATTAATTTTAAACTTATTTGATTTTTCTCTTATATCTTTTAAAATATAACTTTTTATAAAATTTCAAATATACCGTTGTGACATGCTTATTTTTATTTACGTTTCGATGTAAAAATTATTCAAAACTGAGTCAGGTAAAAAATAATGTATTTTTTAAAAGAAATTAGTATAATTTTTTTAAACATATTTTGTTTTTATCTTATAACTTTTAAATTATTTTGTCTTGCGAACTGTTATGCGAAAAGTCTCGTGAAAAGTCCTTTCGCACTGTGACGTGCTTATTTTTATCTACGTTTCGATGTAAATTTTATTTAAAACTGAGTCGGGTCAAAATATTTTAATTAATTTTGAATATAATTAATTTTTCTCTTATATCTTTTAAAATATAACGTTTTGACCCGACTCAGTTTTGAATAAAATTTATATCGAAATGTAGATAAAAATAAGCACGTCACAATGCGAAATAACTTTTCACCAACTTTTCGCAAAATAGTTCGCAAGACAAAATATTTTAAAAGTTATAAGATAAAAACAAAATATGTTTAAAAAAATTATAGTAATTTTTTTTTTATAAAAAATACATTATTTTTGACCGACACAGTTTTGAATAAACTTTACATCAAAACGTAAATAAAAATAAGCACGTCACAACGGTATATTTGAAATTTTATAAAAAAAATATATTTTAAAAGATATAAGATAAAAATCAAATATGTTTAAAATTAATTTTAATAATAAAATAGTGATGATGTGACGGGGGTGTATGAATCTCAAAAAGGGTGTATGAATCTGAACACCCTATAAAGTTTAGATTTTGCTGAATGTTTATCTGTTAGTATGGATAGTTGATTTATAGGTGAGTTCATGTTCATGGTTTTAGGGATCTGATGTCATGTCGGAGATCTAAAAGAAGACCATGAATTCTGATTATTACTAAAAGAAAAAATAAAGGGTATTTCGAAGAAGGAGGGCATTTTAGTCATTTTACACAACTTAATGGAGAAACTTAAAGAAAATTAATGAAAAGGAAAATTTTGACAAAATTGAGGGGGACAAAAAAATCGATCAAATTCGGAAAATGCTAAAGGCAAAACGTAACTACCATGGGGACAAAATTTTCCAATTTTCCTTAAGAATTTTAATTAGTACAATATAATCGACATTTTCTTATCGGGAAATGTATTTAATGATAAAATCAATAATTTTGGAAGAGATTTAAGAGATTTTCTAAGTGACTGAAGATCATCAAAAAATGTTTAACATTTTTAAAAATGCATGAACCTTTGACGTGGCACTTAACACTTTTGAAAGAGTGTGAGACGATTACACGTAAGATTTTGTTTAGGTGTCGAAATGAGAAGCATACCACGTAGATAAAAAGGTTTACCAACAATTATATATAAAGATAAAGATATGTATGATTTATAACTGGTCGTGTTCAATATTATAAGTTGATTGACATGCATACATAGTTTCAATCATGTAAAGTGGTGAACTACGTGTTCGATCAATACATCATTATAATTTCAAATTAGAGTATTTATTTAGAACAGAAGTTTTGAATAAGAACATAATCAGTCACGTTTGATTTGTGTCCTATGAGTATAATGATTTTGAGAAGTATAACATAAAGAACTATTCATATGGTAGAAAAAGTTGGTAAAAATGGCAATAATGAGGTACACAATTACCATGAAATAAGAGAAAACATAAAAATAATTTTTTGTTATTTAGAAAAATGAATTTTGAACTAAAACAATAATAATAATATTAACAATAAAATATATAAAGCATAACAGGGGAAACGTAAACAAGACAAGGCATAATGATCCGAAAAATACGCAAAGAACCACACTTCCAACTCTTACCATTATTCCCTCGTCAGTCGTCACTCATCCCAAATGTCTCAAAGCAATGCACTCACTTCTTTGCACACCCAAATTAGTTTATTATATGAAATGGTATTGTATCATAATTAACAAATAGTTCGATTACACTACTTACAAAATGGCGTATCTTAAGTTTTATTTGATTTCCAACCTAACCATTTATTTAGAAAAATGTTGATGACTTGACCCTAGCCATTCTTAAAAATTGTGTTTTATCTCAAACATTGACTTATTTTTCAACTTTTTTTCTAATTACATCCCACTTCTAAAAATATATGCATCAAAGTAAACGATATATTTGGGCCAAGTTCCTAAATATGGTCAATATTTTGCGAATTCCCCAAGTTCGCAATTCAGTGATCAATTTTGGCGAATTTCCTCCTTCACAATATGACCTTGAACTATTGGAAGTTGCTAATTAGCCCTGAGTTGCATAATACTTTGCAAAATAGAACGATGTTTGATGAATGTTTTTTAGTTGATGGTTTGTTAAAAGGAAACTATTTTTGTTAATATATTAGTAATTTTCCAAAAAAAAGTTAGTACTAGAGATGTCCAAATCATCAAACACAAATACTTGTATATAATTGATTTTTATTGTTCTCGAATCTTAAAGTAAGATTCCAAATCCCAGAAACTTGTTAAAATATTGATTATTATTTGATAACAAGATAATTACAATACTAAATTCAAATCTTTTAATCTTGTTATTCAAGTTCTTCTGAGTCTGCTTCACTTCATAATGTGCTTCAAATGTTTCTAATGAGTCTGTCTAAGTCTGAGGTCTCAGGGCTGAAGGTTAGACTCAAACTTAGACTATGCATTTTTCTCGTACTAAGAATTGACACTTAGTCAATTTTAAAATAACTTTCATAGACTTAGGTTTTGACTC
Organism: Logfia minima; assembly: GCA_963921325.1. NCBI lineage: Eukaryota > Viridiplantae > Streptophyta > Magnoliopsida > Asterales > Asteraceae > Logfia > Logfia minima. The sequence goes on from OY992773.1 coordinate 6,274,618, forward strand.
ATTTGATTCAAAAGTTGAGTTTAATCATTGTTTTTCCCAACAACATTTACGTATCTGATGATGTCAAAAATTTTACAAATATTTTAACTAGTTATAAACATTAAATGAAAAACCTGAAATAAACTTGTATACATATTCAAATCTGTTACAAATTATATTTATTACAGACAATCATAGGCTTAATGTCTTTTTCTTCTTTGTTTCCTTCAACCATTTATCTCTATCAACTTTCTATTGCAACAACATTTTCATCTCTTCATTTGTCATCTTCTCATACTTCTGTAATCTATGATAATCTTTTTACAGATGTCATCAAATCCTACCGTTAGTCTGATGCTTGATAAGTTGTTAAATAGCCAGCTAACTAACTTTTTCTGAATTGTCAACATTGATGTAACATGTACTCCTTAAGTAAATCTATTAAGTGATATAGAGGTTCATGAGTAATTCTGTGCTAATCTTGAAAACACTCTACACCATTGTTATCTTTGTAGCACAATCCTCTATGCTTTGCAGTCTTTATGTCTTATCAATAAATATTATTCCCTCAGAAAAATGGATGTTATCCCTTGTCAAGCTTTTCATTAGTTAACCTTGTTGATCCTTCTCTTATAACAAGCTTATTAGCAACACAAAGTAGTTTGTACTCTTCTTTACAAAGATATCCAAGAGTAAAAGATATTTCCACCAATAAGTTAACTTTGCAAGTACAACAATCTTCATCTCATGATCATCTACTCTCTTCATCCATTTGGCAATACATTCCCATTCCCTGAAGCCTAGAGTATATAGTTTTTCCAAATCAGTCATCCTTATTTCCCTGCTAGTTAGTGTGTAGTCAATCTTTACCTTTCCTCCTCCTTTACTCAAATCAATATTCATGGTTTTCTTGTCATACTTATCTCTTGAAGTTTTTTTCACAATAACTTTGAGATCTTTAATTCTTTGCAATTCATTCTAAAGCTTTTCATCTCCTTTAATTTGTTCTTGTTTTTCTTTTTCAATTTCTCTAGTAGCTGAGTTTTCTTCAACTCTAGCTCTTTGCTAAGCTCATCCGCTAGCCTCACTCCTTTTATGATTTCTTCCTCATTTTTAGTGTACTCTAAGTAATCAGGTACACTCATATTCATCCTTGACGCTTTAGTAGCCAATAATTCCTCTTGAAATTAAAGCACCAATAGAATTTAACAACTCTACCAATTGTTAGGTCTTAAAGTAAGATCCTAGAAACTTGTTAACAGATTGATTAATTAATTACGTATGATTTAATTATCACAAGTAAGAACTCAACGTTTAATATCAAAGGTATTAATAATTCTAATATGAAAATTGAACAGTGGCGGAATTATGAACAATATTGATTCACACATAATACATAGAATGTATTGTATATTCACTTGATTAATTTATTTTGTATCTATGAATGCATACATCCTATTTATACACAAAGCATACGGTAATATTATACAATCTCACCATATCTCTAGCTGATAAAGAACCAATAACCTTTACAGGTTATTTGATAACAAGATAAATAAAATACTAAATTTGAATCTATCCTAACTTATAAGATATCTCCAAATTTTCTAATTTTGTTCTTCAAGTTCTGCGTTTGCTTCACTTCAGTCTGTGCTCCAAATGTTCCTAGTAAGTCTGACTTAGCCTGAGTCTGAAGGTCAGACTCAGACTATGAATCAACACTTAGTCAGTTGTACACTAAGTTTTCTATACTTAGACTTTGACTCATCAAATTCGTAAATTGTGTTTAATAATTGTTTTTTTCCTAACAACTGTGTAGATATCAATTATATATAAGTGATACTGGTTCAGTTGTACACTAAGTTTTCTATACTTAGACTTTGACTCATCAAATTCATAAATTGTGTTTAATAATTGTTTTTTCCTAACAACTGTGTAGATATCAATTATATATAAGTGATACTGGTGTAAGAAATATCCATACTTGAATTTGACATCCGAAATATCTTATCAGAAATTATTTAAAAACTTTGATATCTAAATTTTTCGATATCCGAAAATTGAGTATCCGAACTTTTTCAGATTTTGCTATTAGATCGTATTTTAAATTATATTATGTCAATCCATTACTTGTATACTTATAAATGTTTATATGATTTAGAAGTTCAATTTCCTTTATTTTTGTTATTTATTCCTTTAAATTGATTATTTGGATAACCTAGTTACTGTATCCAAAATTCCAAATACGAGTTTTGGATATCAAAATTCATTATTCAAAATATTGGTTATCCTAAAAATTAACTAATAATCCACTAATTTGGTGATGTAAAATTCAAATCAATCATATAAAACTTTTTATCAATATAAGCTTTCCCTGTTATAGATATCCAAATGCTTTTTCGTACATTTACAACAAATATTATACTCTCTACGTTTTAAATTAATTGTCTACAGACAAAAATACGCACTTTAAGGAAACATACTAATTATAGTGTACCTTTTGCTAATATAATTATTGTATCCTTACTTTTTACATACCTTTGTTTTGTGTATATATACATTAAGGTTAATCAAGTAAATTCAATTAATTATACTTATCTGTTTATTAAAGTGGACTATTAATTGGGAAAAAAAAAGGTGAACTATGAGTAAGTAAAAATATGGCCTCTTTATATTTTGGCCACACAATAAGTTAGAAAATCAGCGCCCACACGACCACACCGATCATGTGTAGGCGGCCAAACTACTCCCCAGAAACCAAAATAATGCAGACAAGTTTCAAAACAGTGTCATCACTATAAATGCAATTCAAGGATTTCGATAAACCATTCATGGAAATGGAAGTGAGGAAGATAGAAGTGATAGTAGAAGACGTGGATGTAGCAAAAACAGCTCTAGTTTGGGCACTTCACAACGTTCTTCGGTACGGGGATTTAGTAACTCTTCTTCATGTGTTTCAGCAACTGTGAATGGTGTAAGCAAATCGCGTAATTGAAACAAACTTAGATTGCCTCGATTAAAAGGCTTCCAATTAGCTCTTTCTTTTAAGGATATTTGCGTTCATAATTTTCCTAATGTAAGTTAATTATTGAGTTGATCAATGTTATGTTTTTATCACGTTTTTTGTTATTTGAGTATGTTTAGTATTCGTAACAGACAAAAATAGAGATTATTGTGACGGAAAGTGATGAAGAAGGTGGACGGATCACAGATTTGGTTCGACAAATTGATGCCCAAACTCTTGTTGTTGGTCTTCATGATCAAAGCTTTCTTTACATAAACTTCATTTACTTTCATATAATTTAGGGTTGAGTGTCTCATAATGCATCCAACTTTGTCACAAAAGCTATTGTATGTATCGTCCTTTTCGGGTCTCTCTTAAATGTATTGAACTCGTAAAAACACAAAATTAATGTATCCGGTGACCTATCAAATCCTTAGCCGGTAACAACCATCTCCGGCGAATTTCTGAACACCTGACATGTTTCCAGCCATATGAAATAAATGTTTTATTTTCTCCATTTCTTTGCTCTATTATCATTCCATTCCTACCGGTTTTTAGGAAATGAAATACACAATATCTTTAACTTGTGCTATTGTTTACTATTCTACTCCACAGAGTTTCTGGCTTGGATGGATCTTAGGTCCATGGCCTTTATTTTGGGCACTTTTCATAAGTTTCCTTCTAGGGACTGCATATTCAATCAATATGAGTTTCTCTCGTAGACCACTTCCGGGACCTTATGCTTATGGTTTAAGCCTTCTCGGTAAAAAAATTTCAAATTCAAAATTGTAAAATTGCTTCTTAAGACAAGTGTGAGTTATAGATAGCTATGTTGAGCTGGAAGCAATGTCATTCCTATATGTAAGTGTTAATTAGTTAGAAATTGTAATTCAAGTTCAAGTCTATCAGAAGCACGTGATCACTATGATTTTACGAATACAAAATGTAACACCCACTCTTACGGCCTAGGGGTAATATGGTAATTTCTTAATTGTATACTTAATTATGATTTTATTAATGTGTTTATTAGATAGGAAAATTAGATTAAGGTCGAATTGTTAATTGTGTCAGGTAAAATATTAAAAGTTTTAAATTAAAATAGTTGTCGGTAAAATAAAATAACTTGTCTCGCAAACGGTTTTCTGGTTCCAGACAATAAGTCAAACAAGGGATTAAAATTAACCAACATTTGAGTTGGTAGGTGATATAAATCACCAACCTTTTTCCTATTCATCTCATTTTCACCAACTTGTTTCTTCAAATTCTCTTTCAAGGTTTCTTTCAAAAAATCACCAAATTAATATTTAATTGAGAGAATTTCGAGCTTCTGTGATTCTTTGTTGTACTTGTCTTCCTCATCATCTTGTTCTTAAACCCTAATTGTAAGCATTTTTCTATTTTAGGGTATAAACTTGAAATTTTGTCAAATCCTTGATTAGGTGTGTAATTGAAGCTTGAAAGATGTTATAAGATGTTATTTGATGTATATATGGTGTGGGAAAGCTTGATAGATGGTTAGGAAACCGAAATTTTTGCATAAGTAAAAGCTTATACTTTTAGCGACCAAAATTTAACAGATTCTTATTAACTGCGGATCGGACTCTTATTAACAGATTCTAGATTACAAGGGTCACCTGCTTGGATTAATATGTTATAATAATGATTCGAAATTTGTTAATTGAATAAATAATTAAACAAACGAATTGTTATAACTTGATATAAATTGATAGATGTAAAGCGGTTATAACTGATAAATTGCAACTTGGTGATTGTTTGCTATTTGATACTGAGTAGTGAAATATGTTATACGATTATGGAAAGAGTTACTAACTTCTTAATTATTATATTCTCAGATCAGCAGAAGACTCAGTAATATAAGATCTCTGAGTGTGGGCTGAGACAAGTCAGGTGAGTGGATCTGCAACTCATGATTTGATTTGGTTGTAATGGTGTGATTACAACAACTAACGTAGATATTGATAGACTGTCTAGTCTGATTTATGATTGTGTATCTGCTTGTTATGCTTATGTGGCCTTCGGGCATCTGTGTTGTTCATAGGTCAATTGTTATTGGACTTGGTATCTATTGTGTTCAACACAGGTTCCGAATACATGTGTTGTTGCTGGAAACTGTGTTGTAGTGTTGTGGTGCCAAGTTATCGGTAAATCTTGTATAGGGCAATACAGATTGTGATAAGCGTTATTTGAGGGCCACCGCGGCTGTAGGGTTCCTTAGTAACCACCGATCCTCTTGAGTTTATGTGTTTTCGTGCTTAATGTAAACAGATTGTTATGCTAAGTTGAATTATTAGTTGTACATTCATTCACTTAGCTTCGTGCTAATCCCACCACTTCTCTTCCTGCAGGTTATGTATAGTTTGTGGGTTTGGGCAGGAAGATGGGTTTTTGAAGGAATATTTAACACGTGCCATAACTCTGATAAATATTTATAGATGTTTTGTTAGTTACGATGTATGTAGATTTCGAAGAACAACAATATATGTTTTGTTTTAGGAATATTTAAATGTTGTAAACTCGCGAAAAGTTTATGGTCATTTTGTAATATAATATATAATATTATTTTTATCCATTGCTTCCGAGTCAAATGACAAATTTAACCCTGAGATAAAGTATGGGGTGTTATACAAAATGATTCAAAATAAAGTCTGGATACTAACATGTTACGATCCTTTTAGAATATAAGTCACATAGGTAGCACGTGATTAGTTAATTAGAGTGGTTAGTCAATATAAATAGATCGTTAGGGTAATAAGTCAGTAAGTTTTTGAGTCTGAGATCCTTGTGATCATTTCTCCCTTTCTCTCTGAGTTGTAATTGAGTTCTTGGAACCATAATTCATACAATTTTCAATCGAATTGCTTTCTTAATTCAGTGATTCCTTTGTTAATTGTTATCTTTTTTTATTTCTGAATTGATTTCTAAGAAGATTGTATCAATTGGTATCAGAGCCACTTTTCTGGCTACTTTGAAATCAAAAAGACATTCACATGTCATCCATGACGAGTGTTCAAGCAATACAAACAAATGAAGATATCAAACATCTTGTCAAAGAATTCTTTATTCCATGGCAGATATAAACAAGAAATTAGAAGTCTTTGCAAACAATCAAAAGTTCTTGACTGGTGAGGTACTAAAATTAAGTGGAGAAAACAGAGGTAAAGATCGAAATCTACACTTTTCGAGTTATGATATTGATGTTTCAAGTTGTAGTTCATAGTTGGTAATTTGGGTGTTTCAATGGTAAATGATAGTAATGTGGTAGCAAAAATGGAGAATAAAGAAGATGCACACAAATTGTTTGATAAAATGAAAATTAATAAAATTTTCAAACAAGGATGAGACGGTTCAAGAATATTATGATACATTTGATTCTTTGTTTGGAGATATGCATTTAAATGAATCACATGTCATTGACCTTTTCATTTGGGGTTACAACCAGAAATTGAAAAGTGGGTTGAGGTGTACAAACCCAAAACTCTTTCAGAATGCTTGTTGTTTGGCTAATATGCAAGAAGCAACCAACAACCTTATTAAGGAAAAGTATAGTTCCACTTTGTTGAATTCTCAAATGCTTGAAAAAACGAGTGGTATAGAAAATAACAATGAAATGTTAGTTGTTGATGAATTTGGGAAGGAAGGTGATAAAAGTGTAGAGATAGAACCAATATGGCACTATTCTCCTCTTTTGAAAAATAACAATAAGGTTTTAGTTGTAGATGAATTTGGAGAAGAATGTGATAAAGGTGTGGAGATGGAACCAATTTATCACTCTTCCCCTGTTTTGAGAAGATTGAATAAACAAGATTCACTTGAAGAAACTTCACATAAGGAGGGGATATTGATTCAAGATTCCGCAATTGAAAATGATATTAAAGAGATAGTTGTGAATCATAATCCAAAAGAAGTACCAATTGTAGGAGATTATCTTGACCTTGATGCTTTACACACAGACTTTCAATCACCACTCTTGTAATGTGTTGCATCAAATACAGTCCAATTTATAGATGTTTCGACGTGAGGACTTGGCTACGGGAACATCAGCAAGAATATTGGTCAAGTGGATCATGTGCATATTACTGGAAATGTATTGTAGAAATGCCTCAATTCATTGGTGGAGAAGGAACATAAAAGATTTCTGAAAATTGTTTGGCAAGAAGCACATAAAGATGTTGAGGTGTAAAAATTTACAAGTGCAACAATGTTCGAAATAGGACATACCAAAAATCAAGATTCATAGGTCAACAAGATTGCAATACTATTTTCAAGTTTTATGAAGACATAGTAGAAGTGTCAATCTTTAAAAGGATTCTTGAGGACAAGAATCTTTTAAGGGAAATGGTTTGTTACGATCCTTTTAGTGTATAAGTCACATCAGTAGTAGGTGATTAGTTAGTTAGAGTGGTTAGTAAATATAAATATATTGTTAGGGTAATAAGTCAGTAAGTTTTGGAGTCTGAGATCCTTGTGATCATTTCTCCCTTTCTCTCTGAGTTGTAAATAAGTTCTTGGAACCCTAATTCGTACAATTTTCAATCGAATTGCTTTCTTAATTCAATGATTCCTTTGTTAATTGTAATCTTCTTTCATTTTTTAATTGATTCTTTTCTTAATTGATTCTAAAAGAATAAATTAAGAAATGAAAGAAGATTACAATTAACAAAGGAATCACTGAATTAAGAAAGCAATTCGATTGAAAACTGTATGAATTAGGGTTCCAAGAACTCAATTACAACTCAGAGAGAAAGGAAGAAATGATCACAAGGATCTCTGACTCAAAACTCACTGACTTATTACCCTAACAATCTATTTATATTGACTAACCACTCTAACTAACTAATCACGTGCTACCCATGTGACTTATACACTAAAAGGATCGTAATATAACAACTTTAAAATTTCAATTGGAATAATATACAAGATAGAGTTGTTTAGACTTCAAGTCAAACATGATGACTATAGTCTAGATGAATTTAGGAAACTTCGATATATATCTCCCTTTCTATAAGAAAGCTTAATACTCCGTAAAACTCATCATGGTCTAATAGTTAGCGTATTGATATTCTTATAAGAGGTTTCAGATTCAAACCTCACTAGTTACACATCTTAGAATGGTCAGGAAAAAGGTTGAAAACGGCTCCTAAATACCCAGCTAGATCGCGTACATCTGATTAAAAATACTCACTCTACTCATATAAACTGAACATGAAAAATTTCTTCTATTTTCTCATTGTAATACTCCACAATAAATAAATTAAACAATAGATGATGGTAACTGATTATCGTTTCATCCTATATTTGACATCTAAAGTTTAATAATATTATTGTGTTACCTAATAACTTGTTAAAGATTGCGTCAATCTTTAAAATTCTGATTATGCATATACTTTTATTGGCCTTAAATTAATGGTTCCTTTAACAAACAAGATATGATACTTTAATTCCTTCAGCCAAAATTGTTTAAGTGAGGCAAAAGAAGCTATACCTACACCTCAAATCTTTTTTGTACATAAACACGCAAGTGTAATTTAAAAAACTAGAATAAAGAAAGTTATTATACTACCATTATTATTTTACAAAACGCATCATATGTGAATGGATGAGAATCAATGTATTTTTTAAAGGTAACTTTACTAATTGACTAAATATGGACTCTTATTCTTGCAAGTATCCATCTTTTTTGCAATAACATATAAAACTTTCTGTCCTCCATATTATTACTTCATCTCAGTTATGACTTGTGAAAAAATCAAGCTCAATAATTAAATCGAAAAGGCATTTTAATAAGTAGTTAGCCTTACTTTAAAGCTAGAGCACCCAACTACCATTACTACGTTATTGCAGTATTGTTAACAACACATATTGTTCTTCCTTAATTAATAACCATAATATCAGTTCTGTACTACAAAAATCTCAAGCTAATTATAACAAAACAACCTTTTTAATTACACGAGAAATTAAACTAACATCACTTAGTCGGAGTATAAAAATATTCCGGCAATGGGGAAGCACGCGGCGATCTCATCGGCATTTGATCGAGTTGATTCCCATCTTTATCATAATAAATAACACCCGAAAAATCTAAAGGTTGGCATTTATCTCCCATGAGAATCTCTCTTCGCCACACCCCATCGTCTTCCCCTTTTTTCTTGTTGCAATTACGCAGTTTCATCGCTTTGTTGCTAATTGATGACATGAGTTTTCTTGGTGTCCCCCTTCGGGTTATTTTCGAACCGCTTTTCAGTTTTTTCGAAACTATGATTGCGTGTTTCGCGAAGTGAAGAAGAAGGTTTGTTAAGGATCCAAAAACGCTTGTTGAAGTATGCTTAGTTTTGACATCGGTGGTTTTACATGCCATGTTGAAAGGGTGACTAATTGTAATTGTAATTGTAGTTGTAATAAATAAATTATATGATGAGAGTTTGTTAGGGTATATATAGGTAAAAGATTGATGAAGGTAACCGGCTATAGGCTGTGATTCTAATGGGTTTGACCGTGGTATTTATTTATTTTCTCTGTTTGTAATGTATAAAAAGGAAATAAGTTAAATAATACTCCAATGGAGTGGTACTGTTCTATCCTAAATCAATCCTTATGATTTATTTGTTTTTTCTTTTTAACCGAATGCAAGTTTTAGTCTCACGTATATTTTGCTAAAAGAACGATTGTTGACTAATTTTAAATAAGTAGGTTTTTGACCGGCAGATTTTGAGAAGCCTCACTTATATAGGTTCAATTCTTATAGGAAAATTTTAAATGAACATCTTTAAAATTTTTGATGTACATCTTTTATGTATGTATGAGTTCTTATGTGTTTATATATGTTTATAGGGGTGTTCAAATAACAAACTCATTCTTATAAAAGTAAAAAATAGGATGAAGATGATAAATGGGACCCACAATAATCCGCAGCCTATTAATCCAGTACTTTAATATTTAGGATTGTTCAAAGTCGTATATTCAAAATTTAGATATCTGTAATTTTGGATACTTGATCTTACTATCTGAATTTGAATTCGAAACTTCGAGTATCTGAAAATTCAAAAATTATAACTTTGAAGTTTTAAATTCAAATTCACAATAGATATAGTTGTTAGCTACAAACAACCAACTAAAATAATCCAAAATTCTTCAAATATTGAAGTATTTGAATCATTTATTGATATGTTTTCAAACACTTTGTTTACTATGGCTACAAAGTTCACTAATAAAGAAAAAATGTAAAAAATTTCGAATATCAAATATATGAAAATATCTGAAATTTACTATCTGAATCCGAACATTAAGATATCCAAATTTTCGGATATTTCTGGATCAAATTTTCGGGTTTCAAATTACAGTTTCGGATACAGCTTTTGAACACCCCTATATATATATATTATCATTCATAGTTATTCCGATTTTCATGTTTTTGAAGTTAAATTGGCAACACAACAATTGTAAATATATATGTTCTCTATTTTTTTATATTTAAAGGTATTATTCTCATAGAATTAAGTTCAAATTAGAATGAGATTTTTTTGAAAATGAAGGAATCAATCTCAATCATCCATTTCATCAAGATAATAATACCCTAACATTTTTAAAAATTGAATATCTTACAAACGGCTAGTTAAAAAAATATAAAAATTGCACTATAAATATCATCATTTTTTTTCTCTTCGATTAGACATCTCACAAGGTATATTTTCGACGAACTTTTTTTTTCATTTTGGGTAGGTTTCGAAAACTGGTAACACATGTGTTAGTTGCTGGTAACATGTGTGTTAGTCGCAAGTAACACATATGTTACCATTAACTAGGTAACACATGTGTTAGTCGTTGGTGACACATGTGTTAGCTGTCGGTAACACATGTGTTAGTTACTGGTAAACAGATGTGTTACCAACCACTAACACATGTATTATTGGTTTTCAACCGAAAAAAAATAATATCGAAAATATATGATGAGGGATGTCTAATCGTTAAAAAAGAACGCTAATTTTTATGGTACAATTTTTATAATGTTTTGATTAGCCGTTTGTGAGATATTTAACTTTGGGGAAAAATTGAATTTTGCAAAATGGATAACTAGAATTCATTCCTTCATTCTCACTATAATTTTTATTTTTATTTGAACTCAAACCCTATTCTTATAATAGTGATATTATATCATATTATATATATACATAGTGGGATCAAGGAATTTACTATTTGCATATCATATCACATTGTCTTTTTTTATTTTTTTTGCTTTGTCGTTTTTCATATCGTACTTTTTATGATTGGACGTCCTTACGACTATTGAATCATATTTTTACATACGTATACTCATAAATACTTATATAATTTATTTTTTATAATCTTTTGTATTCAAGTCACATTCTATTATTTTAAATCAAAAATAGTTGTGTATTAAAGTCATTTTCTATAAAATCTTTGTTTTTCTAAAAATCTTTATATTTTATTAATTTTACAATTTTTATAAAAGTTTTCTTAATTTATAAACATTTAAAAACACTAAAAACCAAATAATGAAAAAATATTGATTTGACATATTGATTGGCGAATTGATTTGACAGGACCGTACACCATAAAATATAGAGGAGTGCAAATAGAATCTGTCTATAGAATGTTTTTTCTATGATGTTTATTAGACGATCTTATATTCAGATGACAGATATATAAGGAAGATAAATAAAGCTATTATGTCAGATTTTTGGTTAAAAGTGTTTGTTTATGTGTTAATTGTATTATTATATAGGTAGGTTAAAGTGAAATGAAAAGATAAAATTAAAAGTGATATAGATTTAATGGTGAAGACTTACTTTACTTAGTCTTAAAAAGTTAAATAATAAAAAAAGGATAAATGTTTTATATATTAGTATAGATAATATCTTATATCCTCATTCAATTTTAAATAATATAAACTATAATAAAGTCGTTCAACATGAAAATAAAGTGCATTATAAATGACTCACTGCAAACATAATCAAATTCTGTGGCGAATACATAAATCTGAGTGAAAATAATACTACTAAAAACATTTTTAATATCAAATTAAAAATTAAAATTAATATATGTAAAATTTTTCTAAGAAACAAATAAAAGATGTATACAAAGAGAGTCATTTTAATGTTTTTCTTTCTTATAATTGATTAATTATAGGAGGTCTAAATGCATTTAGATTTGAATTCTATTAAAAAAATTATATGTAAATCTACTACTAAGCTCAATAAAATGAGGGATCGGGACACCCCTGCTAACATTCTAAATTCACCTCTACATGTCTTAAGTCGAGAAGGACAGTGTCTAAAGGACTTTAAAAGAAAAAAAAAAAAAAAGAAAAAAAAACATGTGAAATGACTCCATCTACATCTTGTCCTCAAATAACTTGTCTCGGTTTTCTTGTTGGTACAGTAGTATTCGCAAGGACTTCCTCGTTCACACCTGACATAATATCTTCTTCTCAGCACCACGCCGTTCGTAGCCTTGATCAGACCGGAGCATGACCAAAGAACATTTTACAGCTTTATATACATACACATATGAGCAACCTTTATACAGTTTTATCTGACAGAATAATAATAATAATTATCACAAAACTAACGATGATATGGAGTCTTTACTAAACAAAACGAATTTAAACATTACTAATGCACGTTGGATAATAAAAAGATTTAAAATTCACCACTATATAATTAAAATATTGAAGGGAAAGTTTGTGTTGGCTTCTTCCTTTTCGTTTTCAAAGGGGTGAGTGGAAGTACAAAAGGCAAAATACTCATAAAAAGATAATTTAATTGAAATGTGGTTGAAAAATGAATCAACACCATTAGGAAGTTAGGTCAACTTAATTATTACTAGAATAACAATTTGTGATTTGTCACATCTTATGTGGTGGTCGGTGTGTTTGGTATAGGTCTCAATATTTTAGACTCATTGTTTAAATAATAAAACGGACTAATTGAATTTGTATGAGTATTTCCAGTATAAGGTTTGATTGAAAGGTTAACAAGTTTCTCAAATTGGTCATCCATTATTAGACTAGGATTCTAAACAGGGCGGGCATGAACTATACAAGCCAATCGAGGTTAAAGCGAACTTAATTCGACAAGTTAATGAATCTTTCCTGTGATGCAATCGCAACACTGAATCGGGGAAGATTTTAGTTCAAATAGGTGAAAATGTCTATTTGACTCTAATGACACTGTCAAAATAAGATATTTTTCATAAAAATTTCACTATAACTCAACGATAAATTATGTATCGACAATTCTGACATAAAAACAGAGTATGAGGAATGTCAAAGTTACAAACGAAGCATACAAAAACAACTTACAAATCCACGTGGGAAATAGAAAAAAATAAAATTCATCATCTATTAAAAGAGTACATGAACTACTACATTGATTAGGCGGATCTAATATCAATTGGTGTCACGTTAGTTTGTAAGATTCTCATGTAAACTTTTTTTTAACTCTACTATTTCCGATAGATTTTTAACCCAATTGAAATCCTAGAAGTTAATATAATTTCAATAGAATGCTAACGAATTTTTAAATACAATTGATGAATATGGGTGAAAATGAGGATGGGAGTTCTTGGGAAGGGGTGGTATTTTTTGGTTGGATTAATCAAATATAATGAAGGTGTATAATGACAATTCGATCCTCACGTGCAGCTTGACTTAAGGGAGATCGTAGCTTAACGGCTATTAGTCTAAAAGTTAATCAATAAATTTAGAGTAAAGGACTATCCAAAAAGTGAAATTTTAACAAAACTGATTTCTCCATTCGAGTTATTCATTCCAAAAACAAATACACTTTTGTTTATGACCGATGATTTTCTCAATAAGTTAAAAACTCTGTTTTTGTTATCAAATGATTATTGGTTTAGTGGTATTGAGATCAGTCCTAAAAACGAAATATTTATATATATTTATAAATTAATTAATATATATACATTTATTTATGGTGGTGGATTATATTAGTACTTAACTTTCTAAAGAAAACTAAACTTTTATTTTAACTCGAGAGAAAAAAAGTTCAATACTTTTAGAAAAAAAACACTATACCTTAACAAGAATTTGAATAAATAAATTGCATTTAGTTACGAATTGACAATTGACAATAAATTATATAACTGATCAAGCCGTTTCTTTAACCACCATAATATTGTCGGTTACAAAGATTATCAATAATCAATAAGATCGGTTCTTTTTTATGTAAACGTAATTTTTTCCTTTTTGTCAAGGTAATTAAATTAAGTTACGAAGGCAATGTATTTTAATTTTTTCATTGCATGTATACTCTTTTCTTTTTCTAGCGTATACGATTTTGAAATTCATTCACTTCGTTCTATTTTAACTGTTCATATTATTATTTTTATTTATTTTGAAAAGATAAACCTTTTATTTATTCTCATTTATTACTTAACTAATTTTTTAATCATTTAAAATCAAATTTAATTTAAATATAAGAATAAAACTAACATTAATTTAGTTTCTCTTAAATAAAAAAAATATTTAGGAGGACATTTAAAAATGGATAAAGGGAGTAATAAACAAAGAAAGATGTTTGTTCAACACAATAACGAAAATACAAATTAACCAAAACTAAAACACAAATGTAGAACTTTAAAATGCTACTCTTATTACCGTTCTAAACCAAAATGCTACTTACGATAGCAAAACAATTAATGATCAGTACAAACGGGGAATTCAACACCACAACTTTCGCTAATATTGCGAACAAACTGGTGATTTGGTGGCAAAATAAAGCTATTAAGATCACTATATTTGCATAAACAATCTTTGTGCGCAACTATTTCTTCGCAACAATCAGAAGATGGCGATCCCCGTGCACGGAGAGCTGGATAACAACTATCAATCTGTTGATCTGGATTACAATCGTCAGCATTCACATTGCCCAAAAGTAACATAAGTGCGATGATAGTAGCTAGCGAAAAAATAATGTTCTTCATTATTTTGTAAATTTGTAAAAAAGATTAACTAGAGAAGATAATAGAGTGAAAAAAGTGGATGAATAGAATGTATGGATATTTGGCTAATATATAGAAAAGAAAAATTGGTTGTGATTTTCGTTTTGAAGAGTGAATAAAGGTCTGTTTGACACAGAGCTTTTAGAAATAAAGCTCAATTTGCAGCTACAGCTACTAGCTTCAACTTACAGCTAACAGCTACAGCTACCAGCTACAGCTACAAGCTACAGCTAACAGCTAATTTTGCCAAACATACCCTAAATTGAGATTAAGTAACAAAAATATCATACAGTTGCTTATATAAAGATGAAAATGACAGCTTCAAATAATCATACTACTATCTAAATCAAAATATTTAATTTTAACATACACGCAACTTTAATTTACTTACGTGGTTCCAATCATACACTATCACTTATATAAAAATCTGAGGTGGCAAGGATAGAATTTTCATAGTTTTTCGTTCCACGTATACACTGCTGATGTGACTTTCCATATCATAAAAGCCGTATTAATTTATTTGCATATAATTAGTTGACTATCAAGCCTTATGTGAAAAAGTTTTAAAATTCAAAATTAATAACCATGATTAAATAAATTAATGACCATCATTAATTACAATTATTTTTTTCATTTTTAAAATAAATTAATGGTCATGATTAATTAAATTAATGACCATCATTAATTATTATTGTTTTTTTTTCATTTTTTGAATCAATTGTTTTAAGACCTTTAGTATATTAGTTAACTGTTCGATCCATTTTTTCGTATGTTATATTTATTAGATAGTTAACTGCATATCAAATTTTAACTTGATTAACGCATAAACTTTAATAACTGCATACATTTACCTAATAAATAAAAAACATCACACTGTCGTTCATCACACGGGTTTTAAAACTAGTATCAATATACTTTAAAAGTTTAGTTTCATGCTATTAATGTAATCCTAATGAATACCAATACATAAATTGAAATCTTAATGACTCTAAAAAGAGCATGAATGATCAAAAATAAGAATTAACAAATTTTTTAATATTTCATTTCTTTATATATAAAAAGTTTATAGTAGTTTAATTGTTTTTGTAGATGGAATTTTTTAATGTCTTAGCATTTTTATTACGATGTTAAACTTATTTATCAACAATGCCAAAATACGTTTTCAAAATGGTTAAATTCTTTATTTTGTCTAAGTTCTCAAAGATAATATAACTTTTAATAGACTTTTAAACCTTTAGCTAGCGATTATAACCGTGTTTGGGGGTATATTGAGGTAATTAAAAGATCAGTCAAAAGCTAGCTCAATTTTTGTTTATTTTTTTACATTGGTAGATACTAAAAATCCTTTTTGATTTTGTGTTCTATTAATAATCTTGAGTTATGTTGAAACTGTTTTTGGATGTTGTTGTCCATCGATTATAAATGTATTGTTATTAAACAAGATAAAAACTTACAAGGAGGTACGTAGTATTGAAAAGAAAATTGTACCACAAGCTATTAATAAATACCGATTTGGTACGACTCAACCCGACCCGATCGTTATCAATTAACAAGTTATACTTAATAACTTGAACAACCTTTTTATCCATACTTTTAACTTTTTACGCTAAACATTCAATTTCAAAAAAATAAATATATAATACGTGTGCAACATACGGGTATAACTGACTAGTATATATAAGATTTGAATAAGATAAAATAAATTTTAACATAGAATAAATAGAATGACATCACATTCTATAAATAAATAATATATACATTAAAAAATATTATAATTTAGAGTTATGCATCAATGGACATCAAAAACACAAAAATTATATAATTTTATTTTCATCATTTAAAGATAATTAATTATTATCAACTTTTCTATACAATTAGTTTACTATCAAACAATTTAAAGTCTATTATATTTATTTTATCTTTAACATTTACTCAGATGTAAATCTTAACCAACAATAAATTGATCTCGATGTTATTGTTAGTTTATTTTCTTCTTCTAAATGAGATTTCTTCCACCTTTTAACTCCAATTGATAAGGCAACTACACGTAGAAAATCCTTTTGTACAACGGTAGATTTGTAGATTTGTACGACGGTAGATTTGTAGCATAAATCCAATTCAATACTGTTATATATCATATTGTTTATGTTTATTTAAATAACTATATTACATCTATTACATGTTAAATTAAATTGTTTCCATTTTTTTATAACAATTTGAAAAGTAGATTATAAATGTACATCGATAGTTGCTAAAAATATTCTACATTTTTATATATGAACTAGTAAGATATCTGCATTATGCAACGGAATAAAATACCAAAACATGATGATTGTGAGTTACGTGTTATTTTTTCATGAATAATAATATAATGGGAAATCAATAAACATAAGATTAACTTATCTGAAGTAGAAGGTTACAATATTCGTCAAAACTTGTTTTATATTTGTATAAAGTTTAGAAAAAGTAAGAAGAGAGGGAGAAATAGTGCATTAGAGAGAGAGAGAGAGAGTATGTGGGGTATTAAATAACTTATTATGTTTAGAATTTTAAATTTTAAGATAGAAAGTGTGAAATGGTTTATAGATAAATATAAATTAGAATTATAACATGTATGATAAACATTTGAATCAATTTTTAAGGACCTGTAATTAAAACTCTTTTACTTCCTCCTTTCCTCCTTTTCTAAAAGAATGTCGCTAAATAAATCTTCTCTGATTTATAATAAATTGATAAAATATCAGTTCTACTTTTATATTTGAATCACGTTTGACCGAAATTATTAAGAATTAAATTAATGAGAGTAATAAAAATAAAAAATTTAAATAATTTTTATTAGTTATTTTTACAAGTGACCAATCTCTTTCGATCATTT
This sequence comes from Logfia minima, assembly GCA_963921325.1. Classification (NCBI taxonomy): domain Eukaryota; kingdom Viridiplantae; phylum Streptophyta; class Magnoliopsida; order Asterales; family Asteraceae; genus Logfia; species Logfia minima. Next base: position 6,292,476 of record OY992773.1, read on the forward strand.
AAAAATAATGTAGACGATTTTTGTTAGTTATCATTGATTTATCGTATTCATTTTATAAGCAACAATGAGGATGTTTTTAATATACAGATACCCACATTTTGTATTAGAATGATTTTTCCGCCTTCAACAATTTTTCAAGTTCCAATATCGATTTGAGCACGGGCGAAGTCACGAAATTATTTTCAATCTTTAAGTTGGTGAGTTTAAGACAAAAAATTTCTACACGGCAAACATCAAAATACCCTTAAATATAATTTTTTATTTCTATTTTTAAAGGGGCAAATATTAAAAGTACCGTTAATAATAATCTTTTTATATTATATAAATTTTAGAGAGGAGGTGGCTTCCTACACTGCTCTCACACTATCTCCGCCCCTATATTTAAAAGTTTGTTTTTTTGAGAAGACCATTAACAATTGTACTTTTGTATTTTATTGATCAATATATTTCTTGCTAGTTAATACAATTTTGAAATAATTACTTAATTGTGTTTGAACACTTTCACAAATAAGTATTTCTCCCTATTATTGTTTGGGTTCACAAAATTCTTATTGGAATAACTGGAAAAATCACTCAATAGAATGAAAATTTTGAACGTAACAAATCTAATAAATCAAAAAGTTGTGTGTTAATTTTGTTATATGCAGAACCAAATTTTGACGGTTAAACTAATGGATAGACACATCTTAACAATCAGATGCACCCAATCATCAATGAACGCAATTAGGGGTCCCAATTAGGGGGCATGACCCCTTTAACCCTGCTCTTTAGTGACAGTTAGTTTAAATGAGTGTGCAATTTGCATTTACCAACTTGTTATATAATTTAACTTGGAAAACTAATGATCCTAAGTAAGTTGCAATTACGATATAAAATAACTGACAAAGTTACAAAGTGAAGTGAAACATTTTTTTAAGGTGAAGCGTTCATCGGTTCCTCTGTTTGACTAGGAAAGACAATTGCTCAGCATGATCACAAAAACACATGTAAAATAAAATGAAAAATAAGTGAAACCATTAATTAAAATGATACTTTTATTCATACATTATACATATGTATAACATATATTGTAGCCATGAAACCAAATTAATGTGAAGGACATAGGGGAAATTGATACCACACTTTGGGCTAATATTGCGAAGAAATGGGTAATTTGGTGGTAACAAATTGGGATTTTTGATATCAATATATTTGCATAAGCAATCTTTGTGCTCCTTTAATTGCTTGCAACACATTGAAGATGGTGATCCTCGCGCCTTTAGGGCAGGATAACAACCATTTATCAGTCCAATAGCATTACATTCACGAGCATGCACGTTACTAATAATCAAAACAAACATTGGCGCAACAAGCGCAAATATCACGTTCTGCATTTTATAATTTTGCAACAATCAATTTCAGAAAGATCGACATTGAAAAATTGAATGGATAGAAGATAATAGGTAGCATAACTTTGAACATTTGACAACTATAAATAGAAGATAATCTCTCGTAATGTAGTCCCGTTTTGTAAAATGGATAGGGAATGTTACGAGTTCAACGAAGTACAATTATGACACAGCTAGTTAAATGAACTGAAACGTTTGTTTTATTTGTAAAATGCGATTAATGCATGCTAATTATGTTTAGTTTTTATATTTAATTTTCAAATGCATTTATCGATACTATGAAATAAAAGTTCTGTTCATTTAAGTTTTGCCTTTATATGTGTGCCCGACGACAATTATTAGCAAAACCTTTGTAGTAAGTAGTAACCATCCCAACCCAATACCTCTTAGAAAACATATACTTTCTTATAAATTCTATACAATATTCCCTGACTTACATCATACATTTAACTTTGTGTTTATTACTAGGGCGGACCTAAGATATAGCGACTGATGTCACGGATATGCAGTCAATTAAGTTAACTTAGTGTAAAATTATTTGAAAAATTATTAGTTTCTCTAACAATGATATTACTCATATATAGGGGATACACTTCACTGTTTAAATAAACTTAATAAACTACCAAGTTGAGTGAGCTTCAAGTTTTTTTGCTACCAATAACTAAATTCTCTAGGTTCGCTACTGTCTATTACCTTAAGAGATTTGTTCTTATACTAATTTGCTTATATTTGTTAACGTATTACCAAGTCCAAAACTTTTTGTTACCAACACATAATTATGGATGAGCAAAGAAACTGATTGACCGACTCAAACCATTAACTGATTGTCAGGTTGTTATTTTTCTATTAACCGAATTATTCGGTTCAGTTATGGTTAATTGAGTGATAATTGAACCGACCCACCTTTATAGTTATATAACTTTTTTAAATATTATTTATGTTCTTATATCCTAGTGTGGTATATGCTATATTTAAAGATTCATATGTGAGCTTAGGCTCGCTCACAGTATATGGTTTACAATATAGATGGACTAGTGAGCTCCTTATATCATATTATAATACCACTTCGATTTCTAATTTCTGCTTCTATTTTCATGCAAAATCTAACTACTTCTATGGATTATCATCTGATTATTATTCTCAACTGACTCAAACTGTAGCAAAAAACCGATTAACAAAACCTAATTTAACCAAAACTGACCGGTTTTGAATTTTTAATAAACGAACTTTCAGTTTTAAATTAGGTTTTGGATCCTAAGGGCATCTCTAACGTATGCACCAAATATTGCACTAAATTTGGTGCAAAAAGAAAATCTTTAAAGAATATGCCCGCACCAAATGTGGTTTATCTCTAACGTATGGACCAAATTTCTGCACCAAATAGTTACTTGCATTTACACATTGCCTCCTAAATTATATTTTTTTATACTTAAAATTAATTATTATTTATAAAATTCAAATTTAATTATAATATGAAACATAAATAACATTGGAGATGGCCTAACAGATTCAAACCGAGCCGTATTCAACCCTACACATTATGTCGCATTTTTGTAGTGATTCTTCAGGCAATTTGATTTCTCAGTGGGCCTGCCCCAGATCCAGAAGTAATCCAATAGTAATAAACAAAGATGTTTTGTGTCCTTTGCATCTTGTAAGGGTGTATTTTAAATAAAATTATGCGGTTAGAAAGATTATCGACATATATATCGACCAACATACTTATTTCAAGTTTTTATAGAGACACTTTATATCAGTGTGTGTATGAATATTGATCTTAAAGAAGATATTGTAATTTATCGAATAGAATGAACAACATGTGTTTACAGAGAAACTATCAATCAAAGACGTATTTATTTAGTCTAGATGCCTAAATAACTTTATAAAGACACTACCGCACTATGTATGAATTGACGTGTAAAGATTTGTCTTCAACAAAACATTAAAATTCACTGTTCATCTTGACACAAACCAAAAAATTGAAGCCATAATCTGTTCCTCATTTAAGTTATTTTTTATTGTAATGACGTTTAGTTCATCCATTCCATGTACTAATGCTTTAAGCTTAGATGACTAAAAGCTTGGCATATTTTGTTTACAGAACCAACAATTGCAATTATATTGTGATCCTCATCTAAACAAAAACACAAAGTGATACATAGCACGTGACACGTACATATGAGAACAAACATGTTTAATTTTCACGAAAACACCGATTTTATACTAATATAATATTTTGTTATTGTTTAAAAAGAAAACAACACGATCATAAAAACACATATACAACCAATAGGAAACACAAATGCAAAAATATTTTTATTGATCAAAATGTTACAGATGCAACAATCAAAACACTACTTTTATTCATCAAAATGTGTCTCAACAATAACAAAAACTAATGCAAAGGACAAATTGGGTACTCAATGCTACAACTTTTGGTGATCTTTGCATGTATTGATAGTTTGGTGGCAATCTTGGGTAATGAATATCAATATTTTACACCTGGAGATGTTAAAAGTTTAAATCTCACTTGGTACAAACAATTTGTAGCGGTCACGTCAATCTTTTTATGAAGAACTTTACCTGGATCAAGTTTGTGTGACAGTGAATTTGGTCTTCATAGAATAGTGGTCCACCAAAATGACGAAACCCAAGACAAATGAAAGTTTATAATAAGAAGCGTGTCTTTAGCAACCTAATTAATTTTGTTGATGGAAAATCATTTAAGTTTTTCTTTTTTTTCCAGAAAACAAGTTGGCCAAGAAAGACAAATGTTCAACATATGATCACAAAAAGACTTGTATATCAAAATGAAGCATAAGCAAAGCCATCGAACTTATACTTTTATTCATACATGATAGTGCATATCGTATAGTGTAGCCATGTTAGACAACACATTAAATTGAAGGACATAAAGAAAAATCGATACCGCACTTTTCGCTAATATTGCGAAGAAATGGGTAATTTGGTGGTAACAGGTAAAGCTTTTCCTACTATATTTTTACTATTTGCATAAGCGATCTTTATGTTCCTTCAATTCGTTGCAACAAACTGAAGATGGTGATCCTCGCGCCTTTGCAATCATGAACCGAATGCACTGTTACTGAGCAAAAGAGACATTAGTGAAACAATTGTAGCAAGCGCAATTTCACGTTCTTCATTTTATAATTTTGCAACAATGAATTTGAGAAAGATCTAGATTTAAAGACCGGATGAATATAATTATAATGTAGTGAATATTCGACGACTATAAATAGAAGATAGTTATATTAATTGTAGCAAACGCATGATTTTATTAATGAGCTAAATGACTTATTCATTACTTTTATTGTGTCTCAACCGATTTTCATCTTAGAAAACGTACTCCTTGTAAATTTTATACAACTAGCGTTTTACCCGCGCGATGTAGCGGTCACTAAAAACTTTACATGCGTTAATTTATTCGGTCAATAACATGCCGTATTTTAAGGGAAAATGAGAAAATAGTGGTACATGATGTTTCAATGCAATATAATTAGGAGTGACAATTCTCAATGCGATCTGAAACTTGATCGTAAACTTGCACGAAAAGAAAATGGGTAGGGTTGACAATTCTCGACACGACCCGAAACCGACTCGAAGATTAGCATGTTGGATAGATGTTTTAGACCCGCCAACCCGAAACTCGACATATTTTTTTTAAGTCGGGTTCGGGTCACCTGTTGGGTCATCGAGTTGACCCGATGACCCGAAAAATAAAAATAAAAGTAATTTAATTTTAAAATTTTATATTTAATATAATAAAATAAAACATTTTGAACTTCTTTAATTTAATAAATAAAAATTTTATGGTTATTTTTAGAATTTAAAAAGGATTTTTATGCTTATTAATTACGTATAATGTTTGAAAATATTGACCGACGTGACCCATTTGACCGAAACTGACCTATTAACTCGAAAATGACCCGAATACCTGGGTCGAGTCTAGGTTAATGGGTTTTGAGTTGGGTTGAAATTCTCAACACGATTTTAAAATCATGTTAGGTTTGGGTTGACCATTTCTAACCCACCATCCTACGAACGTACCCATCAAATCGACCCAACCCGAATTTTCAACCCTAAAACTGGGTATGGTTAAGGTTATGATCTTTTACCCATCAAATTTTAAGCTAAAGTTCTGCAATGCTTTTAATTTCAAGTTAAGATCGGGTCAAGGTTCAAATGTTAAATTTTAACCACTCGACCCGAAACAAACCGGCTAACTTGAAATTAATCCAAACCCGTCAACTTGTTTACATAAGTGGGTTATGTGGGTCGTGTTCAGATTGATTATTTTCGGCCTGCCAAATCATTTATAAGAACTCATAATTAACTTTTGAATCGCTAATCCGAACTTGCTTACTGATCTGACTCGAATGGGGTCCTCTAATTTTAAGAATTGAATAATTATCAGTTGCATTAACTTTAATAACTAAAAAATTAATAAAGATAGTTAGAAGGGTATTTAATTGCATTAATTTTAATTATTAAAAACTAATAAAGATGATTATAAGGGTATTTAATTTCATTAATTTTAATTATTAAAAAACTAATAAAAATGATTAGAAGGGTAAAGTAGTCTTTTACTACTACTCTTTGTATGACATGCTAATGTGTCAAATGCTTTATTAAGTAGTATAGATATTCTTTAACTTTACAATAAATGGCAATTACTACCTTATTTTTAAGTGTTTTGCTAATGGGATCACTAAAAGTTGTCATTAAAATTTTGAATATGAATAAACGGTTGTACCTTAATAATAATCATGAGTGTGTACAGTTTGTCATGATCTGAATACAAATATTTTGATGCGTTAATAGCACGTCTTGTCGTTATTATTTTCCTAGTTTTAGTTTCTATATTTAAATACCTTTAGAGTTTTAGTTGTACGTCTTTATATCAATTTAACATATTATCAAGTCCAAAACATTTCATATCGGATGTATATACCGTAACAATCTCTCACGTTTCATATGGGGCACTTGGAGACATATTATAAGATTATTCAGATCGCAAGAATCTTTATCAACAAACTCCATCAATTTAAAGTCTATGTTCTAAAGAAAATTGTTAATGCGAAATTGAGAATAAAAGTTTCTTTTAGAACGAAATTTGATTTGATAGATGGTGAGACTATTGCATGCTGGAAACCTCGGTTATACTCTCCAGCAATCAATAAAAACTTTTGTGTTCGTGATAGATTAAGCAGTGATCCTTCAGGCTATCCAATTCTCAATGGGCTTGGGACAGGCCCATCAGATCTGGCCCAGAAGTAATACAATAAGAAGAATGTTTTATTTCTTTCTGAAGAACATGCCAATATAAGGACTAGGAGTTCGCATCTAAGTATTTCAGGTTTATATAAATAATTTGGAAATATGAAGATGATGTTTATTTTCAAAAAAATTATTTTTTGTAACCAGGTATATATTCACAATTTTAAAATCCTATCAAAATTCATTTTGGAAAAGAAAAACGAAACCTAAAAATAGAAAATATATTATGTTCTTTTTTTAAGTAATTTGTTATCATTCACCTTTATAAAGCGTTTAGCTTATGTTATTAAAATTTTATATTTTTAAAGATAAAAATAACGAAGTTATCTCACCTATAATAAAAAAGACAAAATTACCCGTAATAAATTTAAAAAAGAAACACTATGATTTTCAAATCAAAACTTATATCTTAACTATATATAAATCATTTTTATCTTTTTTCTTAAAATTAGACTCAATAATGGTTAATATCCAAGTTACCCCCAAAAACACTAATTACTTTTCAAATGAACCACTAATTTAGAAATTGCAACCCTTAAATTTTAAATTTTATGTATCCTTAAATTAAACTTTTAACAATATAGGGTAAAGAATAAAATCTGTCAATATTAAATTAACTATTTATTTCTGTAACTATATACATACACACTGCTAGTATTAAATAATACATAATGACGTTTATAAGTAAACATTTAAAAATTTTGAAATAACCGAAAAAGTCAAATAACATTTGGATTTGGTCCACTAATAAACATATATATTATATATTATACATTAATAGATATCTTTTCCTACTACATTTTCACTATTATTGATCCTAGAGGTAAATTCGAGTCGTAAATGCGATAACATTTTTTGGTACATGATATTGATACTCATTTTTAATAATTTTTATCTCTAAAAATATATAGAGAACATATATTACATATTTTCAAAATATAAACAAACACTTTACCTAATCTCTGCATCATTTTTGTAAATCAACATCATTATCGACACCTCTCATCGGTATTGTCATTGTCCTATCGTATCTCACAGTTCCATGCTAGTGTAATATAATGTTTACTTCATCCATTGCATGTGCCTAACGCTTTAAGCTCACATTACTATAAACTTGGCATAATCTGTTTAAAATACGTGACTAAAATCAAAACTTATATCGTGTTCTTCATCTAAATAATCACGCACCATCTATCTATTAATTACCTTTTTCGTAAAACAATTACGTACGCCACAAGATACATGTTCCACAACACGAAGATAATTCATAAAAACACATATATAACCAATACGGAACATAAATGTAACAATCAAAACATGAAAAGAATACTTTTATTAATTAAAATGTGTTCCGATCTACATAAACATGGAATAACCAAACTAATTTAAAGGACAAATAGGGTACTCAATGCCACAACTTTTGCTAATCTCATGCATATTTTGATAGTTTGGTGGGAGTCTTGGGTAATGAATGTCAATATATTTACATAAACAATCTTGATGCTCATTTAACTCATTGCAACAAATTGCAGTTGGAATTGATCCTGGTGACTTAAGGGCAGAATAGCACCCACCAATCTCTTGTTCCGGATAACAATCACGAGCATGAACATTACCGAAAAGAAACATAAGGGCAATAATAGTAGCAAGAGCAAAAATAACGTTCTTCATTTGTAGAACTCGTAAGAATAAACTAGATAGAGAACAAGATTGAAAACAAGTGAATGAATGAAATTTGTAAGCCATTTGGCAACTATATATAGTGATATAAGTAACTTGTAACTTCTTAACGTTTTAATGTATGAATTAGAAATTTAACGAGGTCATTGAAGTTAAAGTAAGACAATGTATTAATTATGTTTAGTTAAACGGTTAAATTAATGGGAGGCGTTTGGTTCGTGTTTGCAACTTGACCCTTGTAATTTGGTATATAACGTCACTGGCGGAGTACAAACTAGTGACATACATTAATTTGTTTATTTTACAATTTATATAATTATGTGTACAAAAAGACACCTAACGTAATAGGATCAACAAATAGGTTACTGCAAGTTCAAATCACACTTGAAATAAAATATCTAAGGAATATGAACAAAACATGGTGTGAGAAGTTGGATGAACTTTGAGTATCAACACTAATAGTTGCACCAATTATGATATACCATAATAAAATGACTATTTTTGATCCCTTGAAACCCTTCATGCTATATATTGATCAATGTACGTTGGTTTTCTCTCATAGACCATACTACTTTTTTATCTTGTCACATTTACAAATGAATAAATTTAAAAGTACAACAACCTCTTAAGAAAAATAAAATAGCTTTCTATTTGAGAAAAATCTAAAATGGATAGTACAATGACATTTTAAATTTTAAATAAATATATAAAAGTATTCTTAAGCGAATGGTCTTAAAAAGTATGCAGAATTGAACAAGCATGTTCATTGAGGAAAATGGAAAATAATAATGCAGATGTACTTCCATCATAAATGATCATAAAGTTATTAAACTAGTCTACTGTACCTTTGAGGTGTAAAAGACACATACAGATGAACCATCAAAAACAGATCAAACAACAGACAGTTAGATAACAGAACGAGCATGAAAACCATTTCTCAGCAGTAAAAACACATGTAATCCCACAATCTTATATATTGAAACGAAAATGTCCAACTGTCGATTAATCTCCAAATTTCAATCCAAATCCAAATTCAGAACGAAAAGAACACAAAACCAACAAAAGAAACATTTGTATTTCAAGATTCTTAAAGTTCTATATATGGTTCAAGTCATACACTTGCTCGACCGTTTGAGTTCGTTTTCAGGTTCAAGTCCATATGAACCCCATATGCGTATGGTTCGATCATCACTAGCTGTCGCCAACATATGTGGGTTCACTGGGTTCCAGCTAGTACAGTTAACAGCTCCAGAATGACCACTTAATTAATGTCTCAATAAGCTCACCCGTTTCGCTGTCCCATATATAAATCCGAGAGTCTTCACTCCCACCAGCAACAAACGCTTCCTCGACTCCACCAAAACAACCTATAACTACAAATCTGGAAGATCTATGCCCTTTATACTTTGCCACGATTCTAGTATCTCCATAAATATTTCGCAAATGTATTTCTTGATTCACCAAACTAACCAACAAAAACTTACTATCACTAAATAAAGTAAATGAAACTATATTACAATCCTCTTTGATTGTTCTTTCAGTTCCTAATTCTCGATCAAATTTAATTATCATATTTTCCTTACAAATTGAAATTATAAACTTCCCATCACTTGTAATTTGCAAATCTGAAATCCTTCCTTTCCAGGTTTCCAACTCATTCCCATCCAAATCCCACATCACAATACTTTTATCGTTAAAACCCGAAAACACCCTTTGACCATCTGGAGACCAACCACACGAAATCACACCAAGATCAGCTTTATTATAACTATGAATGCATTCACCAGAAGATACATCCCAACGTCTTATAACTTCCTCTACACCACACATAAGTATCTGATTATCATTTGGACTCCATGAAACACATGAAACCGGTTGTTTGTAGCCTGCTAATATATCCTTATGCGAGAGTTGACCAACATGACTAACTTCCCAAATAATCGCTGGTTTATCATTAGAACATGAAGCCAAGAATTTTATATTATGAGAAAACTGCACAGACCAAACTTCATCTTGAAATTCTTTAACGTTTGTGATGGAATTTAAGTTCTTCCACAATTATGATCACTAAACAACATATCATCACTTAACGAATTGTGAAATGAGCAAGAATCATGCTGCATTTCAAGAGCTTGTTCTACTAAATGTAGCAATCTACCTTGTGGGATCATAATATTTGGTGGAAACCACTTCTTCAAATCTAATAAGTACTTCTGATTTGATATGATTTGTGTAGAACGGTCTTGTGGTGTGGTGTCATACACACCTTCTGATTAGGGTAAACACCCAAAGTCATGACCAGTGTGTTATTTGTGATATATATGATTTGCAATGTGATATTATCTGGCACCGGTGTTGTGCAATTTGAATATTCTTTTTTAGGGTACTCGGTATAAATAAACTCAACCCCTCGTTGCTTCAGCCGCATTTTCATTTCTTGCGATATGTAATCAGAGTAATATCGGATGAGTGCGAGAGCTTCAAGATTTGGAGTTTTCTTAGAGACCTAACTTGAATTTACTAGTTTGGACTTAAATTTATGATTTGATATTTCAAGTTATCTTTTGGAGACAAATTTTATCGTAGCTTTTAAAATTTGGTTATATATTATTTCAAGACATTATTATGACTTTAATCAATTAGTAATAACTGTGACTTTTTGTTTTATTATTGGAACGGGTTTCACAACTAATGGTATCAGAGCCACATTCCTTCTTGTAGTCCGCCTTTAGGTTTAACAAGTGAGTTTTGGGTAGATCATGGGATAGGATTACGCTTCCTTTATCTTGTACTCTACCGTATTTTTTGTTTGCTTCTTAAAATTCTCTGTGCATGTTCAATGAGAGTCCATCTATGTTTGTTGCTACCTTGACTGTAATTCTATTACTAGTACTAGTGTCTATCGTAATTGTTATATATCGACTCTTTTAGCTCAACTGCTTTCCTACGATGATGCATAATCTTGATAATATCTTATGAGAGGACTGGAGAACCGAACATCTTGCCAAATTTACTGTCAAGCTAAATGAATTGTACCAATGAACGTCACCAAGTGGACTCGTGAAGGTGAAGTCAGCTATGGAAGCGAGGAAACTAACACATAGTAGTTGTGAAGGTTAATTGGAAGGTTAATCACGAAACCAGATGAAGGAGTCTTTCAATGATCATCATCCAGATATGAAAGAGTTCCGACACGCATTTCCAAAATAACTCCTTGGGTTCCCCCATACAGGGAGGTTTCCTTGTGAAGAACCTATCTCTTAGGCGTCTTACCGGATGAGACCTTTAGAGTTGCAGGAATTGAAAGAGGAGTTGCAAGAGTTGTTGGACCGTGGATTCATAAGGCCGAGTCTATCTCCCTGGGGTACTCCTGTCTTGTTTGTGAGAATGAAAAATGGATCTATAAGGTTGTGCATCAACTATAGAGAACTTAATAAGGTTATAACCAGAAACAAATATCCTTTGCCACGTATCAATGACTTGTTTGACCAGCTTCAAGGAGCAAAGTATTTCTTCAAGATAGATTTGAGATTTGGTTATCATCAGCTGCGGGTGAGATCGGAAGATACTCCTAAGACGGCATTTCTTAATCTCTATGGGCATTATGAATTCTTGGTGATGCCATTCAGGTGGAGAATGCTCCGACTGTCTTTATGGATTTGATGAATCGTGTGTTTCATGATTATCGGATAAATTAGTTGTGGTCATCATTGATGATATTTTGGTATACTCAAAGTTAAAAGATGAACATGAAGAGTACTTACGTATAACACTGGGAATCCTTTGAGAGAAGAAATTGTTTGCCAACTTTTCCAAATGTGAATTGTGGTTAGAATGTGTTTCCTTTCTCGTTCATGTGGTATCTGGAGATGGAATTGAAGTTGATCCTGCGAAGTTTGAGGCTCTTACGAATTGGCCAAGACCTAACTCGGTAACAGATGTGAGAAGGTTTAGCTGGTTATTATCTCCGTTTTGTGGAAGGTTTTTCATCCTTAGCATTACCTTTAAAGAAATTAATCAAAAGAGGGTGCGAAATTTGAGTGGAATGATGAACCTAAGAAGTGCTTCGAAGAGTTGAAGAGGAGATTAGTGACTGCATCGATTCTTTCTTGGTGAGAGGGAAACGATGGATTTCAAATTTATAGTGACGCTTCTAATAAAGGTTTGGGGTGAGTCATGCAATATGGGAAGGTGATCGCATAAGCTCCGAGACAACTAAAGCCTTATGAGAAGAACTACCCTACACACGACTTGGAACTTGTTGCAGTCATATTTGCTTTACAGATTTTGTGGCACTATCTTTATGGTGAGACTTGTGATATCTTTACTGATCATGAAAGCATTAAGTACATTCGGATTTCACTGCAAATGTTGCCTCCATGCTTATAGAGGTTATCACCAAATCCACATAGCGGTTTAGGAAGAAGACAAAACCGCATTTCACACCGACCAGGGTATCTTTTGATATACCAACATGCCCTTCGGTCTTAAAAATGTTGGTGCCACATACCATCGTGCCATCGATGCTGCTTTCAAGAATCACATCGGCCACAACCTGGAAGCCTATGAGGATGACATCGTCATTAAAAGGAATATGGAGTCACAGTTACTCAATGACATCCTAGAAACGTTCGAGTCCCTGAAACAGATGAATATGAAGCTCAACCCACTCAAATATTCATTTGTGGTGACGCCAAGAGGCATTAAGGCAAACCACAAGAAAATCCAAGCTATTGACGATATGATCTCTTCGAAGTGAAAGAAAGATATACAGAGGTTGACTGGAAAACTGGCTGCCCTCACTTGATTCTTATCTAGAGCTGTTGAGCAGTCGCTCCCATTTTTCAATACTCTAAAGGGTTGCCTCAACAAAATGGACTTCAGTTGGACCTCTGAGGCCAAAGAGGCTTTCCAACAAAGGAAGCAGCTCTTGGCAGATCTCCTAACGCTCACAACACCAATTGCTGGTGAAACATTGACAATATACTTAATATTAAACGAAGCAATTAGCTCTGATATGATCGCAGAGCGAAACAAGGTCCAGATGTCAGTATACTTTGTTAGTAAGGCATTACACGGGGCTAAGTTGAACTACTCCCCAATCGAGGAGCTGATACTTGCACTCGTACACTCTGCAAGATGGCTACGCAAGTATTTTTAGGCTCATTCGGTTGTTGTCCTCACGGACCAACCCATCAAGCAAGTACTGTCCAAACCCGAGATCTCTGGCCGCCTCACCAAATGGCCATCGAGCTCGGAGATCACGAAATCAACTTCTCTCCTTGAAGTGTCGTCAAGGTGCAAGTTTTGGCTGACTTCCTAGCCGAAATGCAAGGGGGAGTCGAGGGTACGAGCAGCATGCCTATGTACGTCGAATTGATTCTAAATTATCTCCCTGTATAATTTAGAGGATTGATTCCTTAGCCACCCTCGATTAAGTTAATCTCAAACCGGATTATTATGTACGTCGGAGCGTTAAATGATCAATCACCCATAAATCCTCACTTAAATGTACTCAGGATGAAATATGCTTGATCAACAATATGATCTGTTTCACCTGTACAATAAGTTTTCAATGGGCAACTGTTACTTGACCCGGTATTTTTTGATTTTGAACCGTTCCGGTTTAAGCTGATTACTTTTTTTAAAGCAATACTTACATTGTCTAGATAGGAAGAATGACTTGTTGAATCAGGAACAAATCAGGGAAATGTGTAAGTAGCAAAAAGAACTAACGCCTACATCCTAGACCTACAAGAGCTAAGATATGACTTTAGCTAACTATACATTAGCACTCAATAAGTTGATAAAATTGAAATTAAAATACGTCAACAAACAAAAATCAATCCTTCTGTAACGAACCATCTCACTAACTTGGCACATACGACCCGCTGCCGTGGTGGTTGTTGAACCACATCTAAAGGTACCCACCTATGAACATCTTCCGCTTTGGAAGACAACGTCTTTATACTATTACAAGACATTTAGAAACAAAGGTGTACGATAGTTGTTTTGGATTTGCATCAATTATAACTGTGTGCACCTATCAACAAGATATACAAAGAAAAACTATTTAAATATGAAGTTCCAAGTGAAGTGTGGAGCATTTTTTGCATCGATTAAAATGATTTCGTTACACTGTTGTATTGCTTCAATTGGGATTTGTGGAGTTTTGTTTTAATAACAAGGCATGCATCCCTTCAATTTAAGCATCTGTAGTGTGATGACTATATATTATTCGTATCTATAATCAAGATCATCCCATATACACATGGTCAATTTATTTTTACGGTACATGGTATGCCTCTTAAATCGTTTTTCAATCTATATGAAAATATATAAAGGATACGTAAGTACTCATTATATAAAATTAATAAAAAATTACAAATTATCAGCAAATGTGCCAACTTAAACTTAATTCTCATTATATAATATAGTATGTTATGTGTTACATATAAGACCACACAACTCTTACCCGCGCAATGCGGCGGCAGTGATAATATTATGTGTGTTCATATGTTGTGTGAGTATCTTATTTTTGCCTTTTGAGTGTGCTTTTGTGGTCATCCGGTTGAGAAATAGGAGAGAAGTGTGTTTAATTTTAGGTGTTTAGTGTGTGTATTTGTTGGTTGGTAGTTTTTATAGGTGGGGTAAAAAGAAAAACATAAAAAATAGATGGTTAAGATCAATTGTAGTTTAAATGAATGGTGGGGATCCATTTTACTTAGTCTTAAATTCTAGGAATTTGAAAAAAGGGTATATGTATTATAAAGTAGTATAGATAGTATGTTAAGTGTTACATATAAGACCACACAACTCTTATTTTATAAAACGAATCATAAATTTTACACTTATATTTATAAAATGAATTATAATATGACTAGTTGTACACTCATATTTATAAAATAATCATAATATGACTAATTTTATTAAGGAGTGAAGACATAACAATGTGAATTTATACATATATGAAATTATCTGAAATCAATAAAAAATTTCTTATATTTGGATGCATAGACTCATTATTAAAAAATTTTATATTTTATTTTACGTACCCGCGAGTCAATAAACCGGTATATTAAGTAGACTAGCATACTACCTGCGCAATGCAGTGGGGAATAGTCTCATTCGACAATATATGTGTTAGCTATGAATAGTTTCAGTCGACAATATATCTGTTCATCAAACACATATATCCTATTATAGTTTATAAGTAAAAATTTTTTGAATGAACATGATATACTTAATAATAGTTCAAATAAATTTTTTTCACTCATTTGCTAGTTCTATAAGATTGATTTCTAATTGGTTTGAATTTTTTACCGATTGAATTTTGGTAAAATTGTTGTTGACTTTCATTCAAATTCTGTTGTTCACTTTCATTCAAATTCGATTATGCTTTCTATTGAAAATTAAATTAGATTGATTCTTGACTTTTTAATTGTTTAGTTTGTTTCACTTATAAATATTTTTATTGGGTATCCATAAAATTCATTTTCGTATTTAGTTTTCAATCGTTATTTACTTGTGAGTAATTATTTAGTTTTAGATTAGGATAAAAAATATAGGTACTAACTCAACGTAATTTTATTTTCTTTTTGTGATAATTCTCGTTATAATCTAAGTTTTATCTACTCGTCATGAGTACGTGTTACGTGACGTTGAAATTTTTGATAAACTCATGATTACGTGAACAAAATTTATATGTACAACTTAATTTTCATCCATATATTAAAATTTATAATCAGATCCATGTACATGGACTTAAACATATAGTGCGTTTGAATATGTATTTGATTGTTGACTTATTATTATTTTTAAAATTAATTGTTATAATTTTCAATTTTAAAATGTTAATTATTAAATGAAAATTTAAGTGAATAAAAAAAGTAAATTAGACTTTTTCGATTTTCAGAATGTAAGTAAGTAAGAAAGGTTTGGAAATGATTTACAAAGGTTTAAAATTTTAAAATATTCAAATTCGACTTCAGTTCCTAGGGTATCTTCTACATTATATCTTTTAAATTATTATGCAAGTTAAAACTAGAGAATAAAACGATAAAAGTTACACTACGATTGAGGAGCATGATATATTTGACCAAAGTGATGTTGAAGTGTCGACAGGGAAGATCTTAAGAGACAAAAAAATCGTACGATGAAATGAAAACCATGAGTGGACAACTTAATAACACGTACTACATGCCCGATTTTTCTCAGAACCTATCATAGCTTATTTTATATTTGTCCTAAAAGATTTATTTACTTATAAAATATTACTGTTAACAATAATTAATGTCTTTTTACTTTTGTTTATTACTTCTAGTCATATAATTTCTAATAATTTTAATAAAATTTATTTTAAATATAAAAGTAAAATTGACAATTAATCGATCTTTCCAATATTATAAACTTTTCTTTTAGAAGCAATTATTCTAAAACGGATAGAGTAACACCTTTAGATTAAATTGAAGTGAAAAAGATATTGGGAGCAATTATTTCAAAACGGAAAGAATAATACTTTTAGATCAAATTGAAGTAAAAAGATAAGTATTCTATCACTGTGCATTCACCTCTTTATAATATAAACTTTTGTTGTTAATCAACTATTTAGTTAGATATAAAACTAGGGACCAACAATGGACATGTTCACTTGATTCACTATTGTATCTCATGCATCATGACGATTTTCTAATCAATACATTTGTTCTTTAGAAGAAATAAAGTTAACGACAAGTTAATTAATTTATTAAATAAAAAAATTAAATATATGATCTGATGCTTTTCTACATAAGCCCTAATAATAACATGTGTGCATAAAGTTTTGGACTTACATATGTTGGCTATTATATTAATTATTTCTTGGACTGACATGAATTCCGTGTACATCCCCCCTAACCTCATCCAAACATTTCTATGTTTTCTTCCTAATAGGTAAGAGGCTAAATGGAGATTCCAACCCTTAATTTTTCAATGTATTAGCTAATTAAGGGTGCGTTTGTTTAAAAATGGAAATCGTTATGGGTATGATTTATGAGATGGATAGAAAGTTGATACGAGAATAAGAATGAATTATAAAATTCATTTTCTAAGATAAGAATCAATATATGGGTTTAATTTACATTTTTTGTTCCTAACCTAGCAATCAAACAACTAAATGGATATCAATCTCATTCCCATCCTTTAAACCCTCAAAACAAACTCACCAATACCACCAATTAGTAGCCAAATAGTATACTCTTTCCATATATCCAAAACAGCATGAGCCAAGTAAATAGTACCCCATATATATCGATATTCTGCAAGAGTGTGAGTGTACCTAACAGCACAATCTTTTAGTTCTATCTGCTGGTGATGATTGGGTTATTTATCCATGTAAAACATATTAATCTTGTAGATTGTTACTTTACCACTCTGATGAACGAAATCATATTCTGTTATCCCATAAACTTCTAAACGAAATGTTTGAACGTAAATCAACTTCTAAAAACCCCTAAAAATAGTAATCTTTACTTCATGTCACAGGTCTGCGAAAGCACATCAACTCATCTTCTGTGAATCTGCGGAAAAATTAAGGTGCAAAATAGCTATATGTATCCATGTAGCTACTATACTTGCCTCTTAAACAGAAAGAATTGAAAGGAAGATGCCAAAATAGTTCAAAAGCTCTGCCCATTCAACTGATTGTTCACATCAGATCTCAGGTTCTCTATTTCACTGATATGTACGGAAGTCTTCCCAATACTCACGCCATATCTACCTACATATTCCTAACTTCCTTACTATATTCACTCGCATTGATCAATATTTCTTTGCTAGCTATTAGTTTGGTGTTGGTTATCCAAATAAAAGATCGTCTTTTGAACCCATAGGTAAATAGTATTACGATCTGGATGATCTTAATTATGATAATCTTAAAGATACAAGTACCCATGTGTATACACAACACACAAAATAATATCACCATCGTGTTAGATAAATAGGATTGAATGTATTTAAATCTTTCTCTTGATAGGAGAAATACAACAAAGTTATAGCATATAAAATTATAAACCAAGAATTTATAATGCTTTGAGGTGAATGTAGGATGTTATATTGTACTGATACTCTACACAGAATTGATTATCTTGAAAAATATGCATCATATTCGTGAAAAAGCACCTTAAAGGCTTATTGGTAAATGAGTTGTGTATCATCTATCTTGATCATTATTTCCATCATATAAGATAGCTTATATGTATAGTGATTAACACAACGTATCGGAAGAGATCTATAGCTCATATATATACTGATTAACACAATGTATCCGGTCGATTAGATATTGATATAAACATAAATAAGGAAAAATCAACAACATAGACTAGCATGGCCTAAGTGTCTAAAAAATGTAACAAACTATGACAAAAACTCTATTGTGTGTATGAACTTTCAAAACCTCCACTGTGTGTATCCAATTTTCAATTATTGCTAATTGTATGTAATTTGATAGAAAGTCCCATGTCAAAAAATTACTTACAAATTAGCAATGAATCGAAATTTGGATACACACAATAGAGGTTTTGAAAAGTTATTCATACACACAATAGAGTTTTTGTCATAGCTTGTTACATTTTCAAACATTTAGCCCAATAATATTTACACTTAGAACTGATTCATCGGTCCTAAATTAATAAAAAAAAGTCAATCTACAACATCAAAATGTTACAATCAGAAAACTTCAAAGAGAGCAGTACCCATGGTCTAATATTATAATACGATTGGCACATGAGACCGATGATCAGACCGGTAATAATATGAACAAGTAACATTGACCTAATTGTAATTGCCTTCCCATGCTTCACCAATTAACTGGTACTCATTCACTTGATGCTGCAAAACATATTTTCAAGAAGCTGCTTACATTAAATTACTTTCTAATTATTGATTATTAAGAAATTATATGTAAACTGGAATACAGTATTACCTCATATTGTCCAAAACTGTGCTGGTAATTGAACAAGTAGTTTGGGCTCCAATTGCCTGTCATCAACAATGAAGAATTATCACCAAAAAATCCTGGGTTGGTTTGCAATTTTGAGCTCATTCGACCTAGTTGATCGTTGCTTTGACGTTGCCTTTCTTCAGAAGTGCTCCAAAATCCTAACTGGTTTGCATCTTGATCCGCTGCCTGATCTAAAAATGGTCTAAATTTTGAAACTTGATCATCACCACCATGCTTATTATTTCTCTTTGAAATTGTCCTCTCTCTTGCTCTTTCTCTTGCCCTTTCTCTTGTTGCTCTTGCAAGAGGGTGATGAAAATCTGTACATCTCCTAACTCCTTTACTACTTTTTTCTTTTTGTTTTTTGCTGCTTTCAGAAGACTTGGCCTTGTTTCTTGTAGTTTCTTGATCATCATCTCCAGTCTTTAACATAGATTGATCAACAGTTCCTGATAGAACCTCACATTCTGAAGTAGAAGATGCACTGTTGGATGCACCTATAAAGCTGCAACTGGGGTCAGGAAGAAGTTCTAAAATCGATGTTTTCGATTTCGTTAGCAGCCAATCAACTGTCTTGCTAGCCTTATCAAACCCTAGCAGGTCTTGCAATCCAAATAACTTTTTAGCAACATCAAGGGACAACCTCATTCTTCGATCTCTAGGGCCTTGAGCGGTGTTAATCTTGCTGTGACGATCTCTTCTCGAAGGCCTTTTTCTTGGACTACTACTTTCAGGCTCCACTGGAGCATTATTAATATCCCATTGGTCATCATCTACATGGTTCATAGCAGCATTTCCATTATTGTTACCACATTCTTCCATATGATTAGTCATCTCATCAGCTAGAATGATTGAATTGTGGTAGTTATGATCATGGGAGAAAAACTGTTGTTTAAAGAACTCACAAAATACAGCTTCATCTTCTAAAGGAATGTAAGTAGGGGATGGAAGGAGGAAGGAAGAAGAAAAAGATTGAGTATGATAATTATCTTGAGGAGTGTTGTTATTTGAAGATGAATACATCATATCATTTGTCTTTAGCCTCCAGAAAGCTACATACGGTTAAGTAACTGTAGAAAGCATGAAAATGAAAGGCTTAATTACCTCACAGCAAGAAAGTATAAACATTCACTAGGAAGGTACAAAATTATGAATATCAAGAGAAAGGTACATACATAAAGAGATATGAGAAAGATGAAGATTAATTGAACATTTATAAGAATTGGGACTTTGAGAGAGACTGGGAAGCATGCTATAGTTTTCATCATAGAGCTCTAGACATATATACTGATTGTGAAAGAAAAGGAGGCCTATTTTCCTCTTATTGGTCGAGAATCAAGAACTAGAAAGCACTAGTTAATAATGGAGCCAAATAAATTCCCTTTTGAGTAAAAGTTGAGAATTTTTTTGGTAAAGAAGAAGAAGTGAGTAAGTAGTTTCTTAATTGATAAGTGAGTGGATAGGAATTACTTCTTATTGTGCCACTTCACGTGATTGATAGCAGCAGGTGTTTGTTTTCTTGTGAAGTTATAATTAATCAAAAACACCTTTTCTTTGAAATCAACTTGGTGCCTTGACCAAACATATGCATGCTTAATTTCCCAGTCTTCTTCCACCATGATCAGTGTGTGTTTTTCTTGGTTGGGGGGGGTGGGTCCTGGTTGTGGGGTTCGTTTGGGTGGTTGAAGGTGGAAGAGCTTAGGAAGTTAGGGTTGCTTATTTAGTTGATCTCAATGGAAACTAGCTTGAGGGTTGTACAGGAGAAAGACAACAAAATCAAGAACTATTATCCTAAAGAAATATGTAAAATTATAGTTGAAACAACTACTGATGTGATTGTTTGTCTCTTCTCAATCTTGCTAAAATAATAATTTAGACATTAAACTATAGTTCTCATTCTAAATTCGAATTTTTTATTATATGTTTTATAAGATAATAAATGTGTTGCACATTCCATAACTACTATGGAAACGGTGGCCAGGGATGGGGCCGAGATTGGTTATAGGATCGAATACTCTCATTAGATCGTGTATGTATGAGTTAAAAAAAACTCATTCTTCATATAATCTGAAAAGTGAAAAGCTTTACACATTTAAATTACATTCCATATATAATTATTAACTAGAGACCGCTAGTAAGGGGCCATTGTATAACTATCCCTACAATGGTATATCAAATATAATTGACGTGTAACTCAGTTAGTAATGGTGGGAATAACTTTACCAAATAGTATAAAGTCTCGGGTTTAAGCCCGAACATTCTCATAGCCATAACAATTGAGTGGTCAGATTTGTCTTCACAATATGGATAGGCAACTGATTATGAGCTGGTATGAGTTGCCCGTTATCAACCTTTTACTACAAGTATAATTGGTTTACCTATGTGACCTATTATCAAATTTCATGAATTGGAAATGAACAAGCTAGAAAACAAATAACAAAAGATTTTCTTGTTACTGTATATGAAATAGTAGTATTTGTAACAAAAGTCCGAAGACAGAGATCGAATTCTTGTTACAGACCATCTTCTATTCATCGATAGCTCTTCCATGCAAGAAAGCCCTTCTTTTGACTTGCCTACCCCCATGTCACTTTCACCAAAAAGATGCTGTCTATAAAGGAAGACTATATATTTTTATGTGTATGTACACTAGCTATACCACATGGAAGTATTTTGGTTATGGTAAAAATCACATGTATGGTTAATTAACTATGTAGTATTTCTTAATGGTTAAAATCACATATATGGTAAAATTCACATATAAATTAATTGTTAACGACAAACAAACTCAGTACTTGTATAATCGAATTTACATCCACAAATAATAAACGGATAAACAAAATGCTAAGTAAGCAATTATAACAAAGCAACAAGATAAATAATGAATAATACGACACACAAATATAACGTGGTTATGTCCGATCTCCAACTTGGAGATCGGTTTAGTCCACGAGGCCAAACAAGAGAGTTTTCTAATATTATCGTAATCTAAGGGACACAAATACATTAGGGTTAATATATATAGCGAACAAGTAACTTAGGCAACAACCTAAAGAAACAGATTCCTGGCGCCTGTAAATCGTGTCGCGACTTATAAAGATCGCATCGCGATCTGTTTCTTGCCAACTTCGCATTGCGATCCCATCTAATCGAGTCGCGATCTTGTTTCTTGGTCCACTGCCTTTTGTTACTTAATCTTCACACCTTTTTCCCAACAATCTCCCACTTGAATATTAATTAAACCTCAAAATCAATAATCATTCACAATCTCGTCTCTTCACCAATGTCACCCGTTCAAACTCCATATTACCGAAATACCATTTGGGACATGCTAATCGACCTCATAGAGCTGGAAGCTACAAAGCTACCAGAACATACACCATGAAACTGGGATAACGATCTAAATATCAGCATCTTCAAGACCCAAGAAAATCCGTTGAAGTGTGCAATGACTCCAACCACATGTATTTATCAAGTGACACCAATCTCTTTAACTTGTTGATTAGAGCAACGTCTGATCCTGCCACCGACATGTCAATGACCACCCGTACAGAATTTTTTCTATCCGATTTTCCTTCCCAGCAGTCAGAAAATCTCATATTGAACCAACACGTAGATCATCATAAAGGTTAACCCCGTGAGAACACAATCACAACCTTGCCCCTACTTCTTCACCATTTGTTTTCCCATTGGTACACTGACATGCTCCCACTATAGGAATCTAAATAATAATCACTCTGGTTGATAAACATGATCAGTCGCAAAATACTTTTCCATTTGAGATTATAAATTCAAAGATCCGAATGGTCTAGTGTAACCAGGAATTCGCACACTAAATCCATAGAAACTGAGATCTATCAGTTGCACACCAGTCTCCAAAGCTCCAACTAGCTGCCCAACTCTCATTAGCTTCGACACTTCCCTTGGTTACCGAACTCCCAAGAGTTCCCGACACTCTCAACAATATCTCAAAAGCTCACCAAGGCTTACAATTTTATCCACCTCTAAACTACTTGAAAATTTCCAATTGGTTCTTCCAGAAGATCCGCTCGATCGTAGAAACAAATTCATCAATTGGTATCCCAAGCCCAACCAAGCGCATTCTATCAAACTTCTTATACATATCAACCAATAATCTCAAGTGTGAGAGCTCTAACCTGCCTAATCATTCCAAAACCTAGAATATTCGACCAAAAAACATGGACTCGAGTTGCAACCCGCAATTGATAACAAAACTCTCTCGATAACTCCCAATGTCGATTACCAAACGGATACGGTACCGTTTATTACCCGGCAATCCAACTAAGAAAAAGATCCTCTTGAGCTCTGTAACAAACCTCACATTTTTGAGAACACTGACCGTTTCAAGTAAGTCTCGAGAAATCACATCCCCACACTCGCAAAATTAAACGCCCTCGTCAGCATCTCGTAAGATAAGAAATCTAATAACATTCATCCGTTCTTTACACGGGATCAGAAAGAATGATGAACCTAAATATATAACCCATATTCCACAAAACCCTCAGATCGTGTCCTGATTTTCACTGATCATGTTGCGATCTCATTTTCGCACCTCAAACTCATGTCGCGAGTTTAATGATGTAAATGAAACCGAATTTCCTTCGTAATTGTGTCCCGATGTACACCAACTACGTTGCGATTTCTTCACCGGCAGCCACTTCGATTAAACTTGATTTTCCCGTTGCAACATATTAAAAACCATGTCGTTCTAATTATTCCCTCACTAGTTCTCTTCTACTGTATATAGATCAACTGTGATTCTTTGGCCAAGATAACCCCAAATCTCTATCTTCCATAAAACTGAAACCCTAACCATCAACAAACCCAATCTTAGTCATGTTTTCATTTGTTATCGTTCCTAAATTGCTCAACTTAGAGCTCTGATACCAATTGTTAGAAATTGTAGCAGAAATATCCAACTAACAACAACCAATTGTTAGCAAACAAACACAAACTCACAATGCTCGTGTAATCGAACTTACACCCAAAACAATAAACGGATAAACAAATTGCTAAGTAAGAAACTATAACAAAGCTACACGACATATGATGAACAATACGAACAATGGACACACGGATATAACGTGGTTATGTCCAATATTCAACTTGAAAATCGATTTAGTCCATACCGCTGAACCAAAGAGTTTTTCTACTTTTTTTGTAATCCAAAGCTAAAAATACATTAGGGTTAATATATATAGCAAACAAGTAACCTAGGCAACAACCTAAAGAAGCATATTCTTGACCGCCTGTAACGCGTCACGACTTACATAGATCGTGACGGTCGCGATCTGCTTCTTGCAACTTCAAGTCACGATCCCATCTCATCGAGTTGTGATCTTCTTTCTTCCCGCAAAAATACAAGATCTTACATCCACTGCTTTTGTTACTTAACCTTCATACCTTTTCCCAAAGGTGGTTTCATTGTCTTTTAATCAAACCACAAACTCTTACCGTTTGAATCACTTTTTTATAATCCCTTTTTCTTTTATTCAAAACTACAAAGTAAAATCTTTAATCCAATTCAATGGTTCTTGACGTAATTTTTATCCTTGAGCATATTAGGTAGCTACAAGTATGTCAATATATATATATATCTTACTTTGGTGCATAATCTTAACTTAATGACATGTGTTCAATTTTGTAAGAGTTCGAAAGTTTAGGCCGGTTTAGGAAATTAGTATTTGCCATCAAAAATGAAAATTATAATTGATTATTGTCTTTATATGCCATGGAATCAATTTTCATTATCAATTGACTATTAACGACTGTTTTCTTTAATTTACACCAATTTTGTATATTGTATTTGATATGTTTCTCATGTTCTCTAGCAAAACATCGCATTTTAATCATTTTTTATCGGCGACTTGAATTAATAACTAGTAAGAAGCTAAAATAAGAAAAATGTTACAATCGAGTTGAAATCGATAAATTTGGATCATAAGTCCAATCTATTCAAGTTACATTCACTTTACTAAATCCACAATTAATTTAAAGAATTTTATGTAGTCCCTTGTTTTCCTTTTTTTTTTAAGCAGCAATCACATATTCCTTTTATCCTTACATTTTATACAAAATTAAATTCAAATACTACGTTTTTATTTACGATGCGATTGATGCCAACTATGTAACAAATGGAAATACTACGGGAGCTTTGATAATCGATAATTTACATATATGGAATTGGCCAGATGGTCAATATGTATGTATAAATATAAATGTAAAACAACTTACAAAATTAATCAGCTGCCTCATACACATACCACAATAGTGGTTCTAGATCGGTCTAAATACTAATATCACTGGTCGATCTAATATTCTTATCTAGTAAGCCATATCGACAACCAAAATCTTCATAACTAGTCTTGTGTTAAGTTTTTATATATCATTAAAGAGGTTTAAACAAACAAAAGATGTGATATAATTAATATCATGAATTTACGTTATCAATCTTCAAGTGAAAGAGAGGACCGACAAGTAATACTCTTGGAGATCATCTAAAAAGCTTATTTTGTTTCTTTGGATTAGCAATAGATCTCAAAATGTAATCTTAAATTGAATACAATTAAAAGAACTTGCAACTCCAGTGTATCGATCTCTGTCTCCCTTTGTAATTTGTTTATTTCTCTGGTTTCTTGTTAACTTAATAATATTCGCTTTTTGAAAGAAAAAAAAAAAGTAGAAACCCTTTGCCGTGTTCAATTTTTACTATTGCACTGTTAGGTAGTACAATTTCTTGAAAAATGTAGTCGACCAAAGTCCATGTGAAGCAAGCACTACACTATTAACTTTCCATATTTACATGCCGCCTAGATTTTTAGTTTCTCTCTCTAGTTCTATAAAAAGAATTAAAGGAAAGCCCTAACTTACGCTGTCATTTCCTTTTAGACTACTGCCATTATGACCACTTAATAGGACCACATGCGATTGGTTCTAGGGTTGCTTTCAAATATTTTAGAGATAAGTATGACTACATGGAGGCCCTCAACTCCTTACGAATAATGTGTACTATGCCATTCATTTCAAGGGTGGATGACATATATATCTTACAACCCTGGCTAATTATTAAGTGCTTTCATTTCAATTTTACTTTAGCTAGCATGCACCTTTGATATATTTGTACTCTAGTGCCAAAAGAATTGAAGTTGAAATGATGCTTCTCTAGCTAACTCTTCATTATTTGAAATTAGGTTCAAACTGAGATGGAGGATCTTCTAACCCATAATTGTCAATTTCTAGATCTTACCCAGTATGATTTTCACGTTTACAAGATCGATATCCTAAAATAGAATCGAGATCGTAAAATACTAATCTAATAAGCAAGTTTATATCGATAACAATTAATATTAGAACATTATAGAAGAAACCAAAATGATCATGCGATCTTACCCAGGGTCCTTTTATGATCTTATAAACGATCAATATTCTTAAGATCTTATAAACAATCATCACCTAATCGTATGGCAAAACCATCTTAATTAGATCGATCCTGATAGATTTTTGGGATCGAGATCGTAAGATATCTTAGGATCCTGAGAGCAGCATAGCGATTTTGATAACCTTGATTTTAACCGTCATTGTTGATCTAGCACGAGTTTGAAGCCTTCTAAACACTTCATTCGGGTTGTATGCAGAGGTGGAGTTGTTTAGGTGCAATGGGTAGCACATGCTACACATAAGTTATTTATATTTAGTTGTAAAAATATTTTAAATTTTTTAGTATAGTCATGTGCTACTCCTACTAAATATTGTGATATCTATCTTACGTAAACTTAGGTAATAAGACCTCTTAAGTCCAATTTAATTCAGTCCAAAGTTTTGACTAAACTAAACCAAAGACAATCTACTAAGCCCAATTCTATTGATAAAAAAATAAGACCACTTTACAAAAATTAAAAGTTAAAATTCAAAAAAAAAAACCCAGACATAAGATTCTGAGAAAAAATTACGTCAGTATGTTTCCTTTGATCTATGGTTTATTGAAGTTAGCTTTGGTTTTAGCCGTTGCAACCGCTACACTTGAAATGAATTTTTCTAAAATGTAGTTAGTGAAGAAAGCGACACGAGGAAAATATTTTGAACAACTCACTGGTACGTGCTATAGAAAGAGAAGCACTGGAAAATGTTTCGGATGAAGCTAATTCGCCGTTTTCAACTTATAGAAAAGAGAAGCACTAGGTGAGTAATTTAAATTTGGGGTGAAATCGTACTTTTGATGTGATCCTACTTATTCAATGAAATCGTACAATTTAACTTATTTTGATTTTATTTATCTCCTTCAAATATTTTATGCTACCCGTGATATATATTTCTAACTCCGCCACTGGTTGTATGTACTTTTAAAACTAGGGCG
Organism: Logfia minima; assembly: GCA_963921325.1. Classification (NCBI taxonomy): domain Eukaryota; kingdom Viridiplantae; phylum Streptophyta; class Magnoliopsida; order Asterales; family Asteraceae; genus Logfia; species Logfia minima. Next base: position 6,320,191 of record OY992773.1, read on the forward strand.
GGCTAATATGGAATTTTGGCCCTAAATTATAAGTTATAAATAAATTCCCAAGGTAACTGTGTAAACTCTAATTGATTCGAAATCATTAAAATTGACTTGCTAGTGTGAGTGTGGATTAGGTCAATCACATTGATCATCTAAATCATATAAACTAATATGTTTTTATGATCTTATTTTTTTCTATTTTACATTTATAAGTTGTAAACCCAAGTGTAAACTTTAAGCATAAATATAAGCTAATAGGTTATTCCAATTATCATTAGTTGGCTTTAAAGTTAAATCTCATTGGACTTATATATATACCGGGTTTTACGAGTTAGGCTGGAAATTACGACCGTAGCAGTCAATATCGTCATTACGTTTATGCGTTGTGCGTTGTTATTTTACGATTCACTCAACACCATGTACATGTCATCTAATTCTCTAATTATTCCCACTCTGTACTTTTGGTCATTTTCCAATTCCTTCCCATGGGTGCGTTGTTCTTTCAATTAATCATCTACATTGTCTTTGGAAACTTGGGTATCAAAGATTTTATTAGGGTTTGTTCACATTCCAGCTTACCACTCAAGTGTTTTGTAATAAAACTTGCAATAATAATAATTTTGATTTAAATATAATTGGGTGATAATAGAAAGCACGTCCAAGTAACTTTTTTAAGCTGAATAAATTATGATTCGTCTGTGTAATATGAAAAATATATATTATTGAAGTAAAAGGTAGAACAAATAAATGTGGTCAAGGGTTGTGTTTAGAAAGTTATATATAAAGGCATAATGAATAACTAAAATAAATGTGAAAAAAAAAAAAAAAAAAAAAAAAAAAAAAAATTATTGTTTTCAGTAAAGCAGGAGTAATTAAATTTGCAAGGTATTGATTTGCAATTGTGATTGCATTTCAAAAATATTTTGTTATATTATTCTATTAGAGTTTTTGGTGTGAATAGTACCTACGGAGTATAAAAAGTTGTTGCGAATAAGAATCTATGATAAGACCTAGTCTAAAATCCGTATAATGCACTTGGTCATTGGCATGATATTTCAAAAGGAAATGTTACTATGCGAATTTAATGTCAGTGACATCATTTTTATCATCAAACTGACAACATATTTATTCTAACTGTGTTAATGTTATTAATATATTTATTTTAAACTTGCAAAAATTTAAATGTGATAATGTGTCATTGACAATATAAACATAGTAAGTACTGCTCTTTGAGAATCCCAATATATCTTTAATTAGGATGGGTAGGATGGGCAGATCCACCAATTTACTTTTACTTAAATTTAAGCGTAGTCAGTTGGAGACCATGTCGGGCTCCTTACCCCTACTCATTTCATTTAATTGACAAGACATCCATGTAAGTTCAAGTTGTACACGTAGGACTAACTTCATCTTCTTCGATCGACTAAGGTATAATTTCCGGCGACTTTTCCAGTAACCACATTTTTTCGATGAATCAAAACACACGTCAACCATTTTTCCCGGGCATAACTTGCAACTCCTTCGTATCAAAAGTTTCTTCATCATAGTTCACCACAAATCTATATACATATGCTGATTATATAAAATGAAAACTTAAAGAATACTTCAAAATTTAAATTTGAAAAAAATAATTTATATACACATTAATTATACCTTCATAATTCATAGTTAGAAACAAATAAAGAAACAAAACAAAAACATTACCACATTTATAAACATCAAAAGAAAATCATGAAAATGATGATTTTTTAAATACCCAAAATATATTCAAACTCTCGGGTTAGAATTTGAACTCCCGCTACCATCCCAGTTACCCATTAATATATGTGACTTCGAGACACTTTTAACAAATATGATGTTGAAATTGGTAATAAAAAGGGTACATTGGTGACACTAAAACAAAAAGAAGAGTATGTCCCCGATCTGTGACTTTAACTGTTAAGGCATGATTCTCCTACATTGATATTATTATGACAACAACTTGATTTCAACACAAAAATGATTAATGTATAGCCAACTTATAGACTTAGAATGATAGTGTAAACTACTCACATGTGTGTTCTGTGAGCTAGGACTAAAGGATATTAGTGTTCTGGTCACACATTCAACTAGCACAGAGGTTAACTTTAGTCAGCTTTCAAGTTCATCCTATTGAAAATTGTTTCTTGAGCAATCTATGTTACAATATATTCAACAAAGTCAAAGATGATGTTGAAGATGGAGAATGATGACATAGTGTTGGGACTAAAGTTCTATTTCAAGTCAGGTTAGAGAATGAAGATCATCACACTCGTTGCAGATTCAAGTTGATGATTCACCAACACTCTGAAACATTGATTCTTATCTAAATGGTATCTCAAAAGTTGTACAACTATACATACCTTCTAAAGATGGCCGTTTATGCATATGGTGTTTCCTATATCGATGTTAGTCAATTGTGCATGTGCATGCAGTACACGCACAACATATACTACAGACATCAGATTATGTATGGCAGTTTATGTCAGTTTGTAAAGTCATGATTTCTTCTATGATGATTTCATGATGACAATAACTCTATGGTAATATAAGTGTTATGGGATTACCCTTTTTAGAAAAGGAATTCGTAAAAATAAACCAAGACTTTTGTATGCTGACTGCAAAGGAATTACTGTTCATTAGTTCACCCAGCAGACAGAACTGTTAGTTTACCCAACAGACAGGATTGACAGTTCACCCAGCACACAAAAAACTTGCAAAGAATAACTAGTTCTGAGAAGTTTGAAGTCTTATATCTCACACATCTTTTAGTATCCTTCAGTTAAGCTGTGATAACTCTCCTTGATAGTCAAGATCAAGTTTGAGTATTAGAATGAAGACTTAGCATAGAGTCTGATGTTCTAGTTTAACCAGCACAGAAACTGAAGAACACTTGAGCTGTTACAAACTCAAGTGAACATGCTTACAACGTTTAGGAATACATGTGTATGATAAAATGGCATCTTCAGAGGTTGTACTCAATGTACATGCCTGCCCATTTTGGCTGCTTATGCACATAATGTTTCCTTATCATGGTCAGCCTACAAGACAAGATATGCAGTGTACTTTCTGACAGACTGCTAGGCCTGGTCGTGCAGAGTCATCAGAAAATCAAGCATGTCTGAAGTCAACCAATTAAGATGAAGACATCTGGAAGATATTCATTGGCTGATCAAGTTTCAAGCATCACACAAGCTCAACTATAAATATCATACTTGGATTACAAAGCCAAGTGTGACACAAGTGTGAATTCTTAGTGAATCAATTGTTAGTCAAAAAGAGCATTTGTGTTAGCAGAGTTAGTATTACTTGTTATCAGCTTTGAGTCTGTTCTCAGCTGATCTTAGTGATAGGATCTAGTATTCAAATTAAGTTATAAATTCCGCATCTAACTTGTAATTCTTTGATTTATCAAAATAAAAGAATTATTTGAAAAACCACTACCTGTTCTTGTTAACAACTAAGTTAGATTCACAATTCTAATTTAACAAACGAAAAAGTTGTATTCACCCCCCCCCCTCTACAACACTGTTGTTAACCTTTGGGACCAACACAGTTCATATAAGAAGCATGTCTAAAGTTCTCGAATGAGAAAGAAGACGCGCTGAAGATTCTAATTGGCGAGAGTTTACACTAGGAACATACTAGCTCGACTATAAATAGATGACTTCAACTTTGAAGTCAAGTGTGAATTATATGTAAGTTTAAGAGCATAGTATTAACATTCATGTGTAGCCAGCTCAAGTGTGTTCTTGTGTTGATAGTGAGTGTTAACTTTGTTTCAAAAGTTAGTGATTCCAGTATAACTAATTTGTAATTCTTTGATTGATTCAAATAACGAATTAATTTGAAAATTAATATATGTGCTCTAATACAAACTTGCAAATTAAACATGTTAGAGTTAAGTAAATCAAAAAGATTGTATTCATCCCCCTTTACAACTTCTTGTTATTAGTTTAGGACCAACATTAACCTTAAACTTAATCCCATGTTGGCATTTAAAACAAAGTAAAAAAAATGCTTACTAAGTAAAAGTTACCGGTTGAACCGGTTAATATATGGTGACTTAGAGAAAAGTTTTGTGTTGTTTTGTGTAGGGTCATTAGTTACTGTAGAAACTGGCATTAGAAATAATGAAGTCAAAACTCCTAAATTCTCAAGTTGGATCGATGGTCGCTGGTCAACCTAGTCACTACTATTGAAGATGAAGTCAAGCTTTCATTATAAAAGAAAAAGATCACCGAGTGAATAAATCTCAACTGTGTGTAATCTGCTCACTAGTAATGCAGAAGAAATTTTTCACTTACGCTCAATAAACACATCAGTTTGCTTCTAAACAATAATGGGAGGTCACTGAAAGATTACAAGACAAGTTACTCTACAAGAGCATGTTAGCTGGCAGTGAGTGAGGAAGCTTATTACTCCTCCAGAGACTTCAACAATAAAGAATAAAGCTTCGTCAAGTTACAACTCGCTAGAGTGAGGTACCTAATCAAATTGCGTCTGCAACCTCCAAATATGAAGTGATGGAAAGTGTGACATCAAGCTTGATGATTCGACGAAACCCAACACATGTAAGAACCATGATAGAAATGGGGACTATAAAATATTCCTTCATAAACGTTTAATTTTTAGAAGCGAAGTCAATCACACAGTGACACATGTCGTTCTATTTTCCTAGAATTTAGGAGATATCTACTGGAAATATCTTGTCATAAATAGAGTGACATATTGTACTTAAACGTTTACCGATTTCATCTATTACCTGTATATCAGTGATAAAGTTTGCTTAAGTGCAATATCGTGTCAGCTAGTGGTAGTTTATCTTGTGCGACAGTTATTCTATTATCTCAGTAACCTGTAATTTATATTGAAATAATCTTAGCCTTAGCGAGATTAATCCACATTGGATACATTGGTGGAAATGTGATAAATAAATTCATCATTCAAGTTATTGATCCGTGTACTCTTTGTTACCAACTTACATACTTACAATTTCATACTCTGTCAATTAAATAGATGTTTTTAAACTATTTAATAATCTGTTAAAAGTTTTAAAAATACAACATCTAAGTGTTAAATTGTATTCCCCCCCCCCCCCCCCCCGGTCTCCGGTATACAATTAAAGTTGTATATTGTGACTCTAGTTCACTTAACCCTAAGTGATTTTTGGGATCAACAATTGGTATCAGAGTAGAGTTGATTTAAACATTAACCATATATGTGATGGAGCCCGTTAAGTATAATTGCATAGATCTATCGTATGAGAAAGAGAATGGTTCTACAACCAAACCTCCAGCAATTGATCCCTCACGGATTAAAACCTGGTTGTCCCATATAATGATGTTATTTGATTTAATTGATGATAGGTTTTGTGATATTATAATCAATGAACCTTATATCCCTATTACCATTGTGTATGTAGTTCCTGTTATTACTACAACACATGGTTCACCAGAGATGTTAGTACCTAAGCTTCTAATGTAATGGTCAGAATATGACAGAAAGTCGGTTAGACTTGGAGAAAAAACAAATCATCATAGGCATGGCTTTTGTGCTCCACAACTAAGGAAATGTGGGATACCTTAAAGAACATATTTGTTGGAACACCATATATTATTCAGTATAGAGAAGTGAATCTTACTAAACAGTAGGAATTGTTCGGAATTGAGAACAATGAAAAACTCTTTGTTACCTACACTAGATACCAGTCCCAGATGAAAAAGACTATCCAAGTTACATACTTTTATCTGATTATGGACAACTTTGTGTTAAATAAATGGTAGGATCATAGAAACGACTCATCCAGAAGTATAGTGTCACACCCCGCCAAAATCTAAACATGATTAATTAAGGCGGAAGCACGGGGCGTGATGCAATCAATCAATGATGAATCAAAGAGCATATGATTATACCAAAACATACACTTAAGATGTCATAAATAATTTAAATCAAAGGTTACAATTCATCGAGTCTCAAAAACAATAATTATTTACCAATAGCACGTATATGATCAATATATTCTAGTCATATAAAGAAATTCAATGTTTTTCAAAATAATGGCATCCTAACTTCGTGATGAGCGGGGGTCCAAACATGCATGCAAGTTCTTACGTCATGGCTAATTCTCTAAAAAACATATTTAAAAGTGTCGACAAAAATGTTGAGTGAATCCACTGATTTAGACTCTATCATTAAACATTTTCATAAATCAATCACTTGCAAGCATAAACCTTTTCAATATCGTATACAATTAGTTTGTATAAATCATATGGAAAACAAACAATGACAGTGATCACCCGTAGACTAGATAGGTCTTACGAGTTAAAGTGCCAACACCTAGGCCTATAACCAAACCCTAGATATACGCTCCTTATTTCGGAAGAACGTTGACACTTAGCTCGACTAACAAAAAGTGGGAGGGAGAGGGCAGTCACCCCAATAGTACTATTCGTATATCCATGTGGCTAGCGTCATCTAGCTAATGGTTATATTGTGCAAGCAAGAGGACTTCAATGAACTACAACATGTTAACGTAGGTTCGCACATATTCGTTGTCATGTTTCCAAAATAGTTCATATGTTTTTCACCACAATTATAAAACATTGAAAACATTAAAATAGGGGTTGTGAACTCACCTAATGAGCTCAACAGTGTTAGTGTTTAAAATAATCTTTTGCCCAAAAATAGCCTCCTAGCGCCATATACGCATGAGGTCGGTCATATTAGTAAACGGCTCTATCGGCCCAGCTATGCTAGTTGTTCACTCAACTAGTAGGATCAATATATATCGTTCAAAAGTGTGTACGACCATTTGGTCATATTTATTAATATTACTTTCCAAAATATTAATAATTTTATATATTACCATAGTATCCAAAATAATTGTTGTTGGCTCGTTCGTTTAATAAATATACATTCAAGTGATATATTTATCATAGGAAACGATACGTTTTATACTTATACTCATAAGTTCTCCAACATAGTGGTTTCGTTTCCAAAAGTAAGTGTTAAGTAGTTATACGTACATAATACGGTTTATTTTAATAGTTTCCCCAAAAATGTACTTTTAATCTTCCGATTGTCATCTTTGAAATCATCTAAAACACGTTATGTTATAACCCTTTCTATTTGTACAAGATATACACATGTCATCCAAAACATTTTCATTTTCAGTCCCTTAACTTTAACACGCTTATAAGTTATCACTTTTAGTTTGTTTTAGGGTCATAGCAATTATAAACTAAAAATCTATTAATTAAGTGTTCATTTCTTTTAATAGATTATGTCCACTTTTTGACCCTTGGTGTGACATCATTTTGACTAGCCAAAAAGATTTATTTTGTTATGAAATTTTTAATCACATATTGTTACATGTATTATGTTAAAATAAAGGTAAGATTCATAATTTTTGAATATGTGTAAGGGGTTCAAAATTATTTATTAGTAAACAAAGGTACAACAACTAATTTTCAGGATAGTCTTTTAATAAAATGTTTGTTGACTGACTTAGCCTCCTTCTCATGAAATGTGCCCATTGAACTTTGAAACCTTATACAAAATATGACTTTTCAAAAAAAGAATCACGCCTTTTGGATCAATGGGGAAAAACTTATGGTCTCACAAAGTTAGCAAAGATTATGTCTTCTAGGAATAGGTTGGTTACACATTGTTATAAAATCAGTTTGGAGTATCAAAACTTGTCCAAATTGCATTAGACCACTTCGCTTGGAAACCTAACTTCTTAAGCTTAATTTTTAGCTGAACAATCACTCAATTTGGTTATGTTATTTTAAGGTTATGACGCTCTAAGTTAGTCCCAAAAATTTGTCAGCAAGCTCTTCAATTTATATTCGACCCTTTACGCGGTTTTAACGTTTTAAAGTGATACGAACCATAAATGTGACATATATTAGTCGGGTTTGGTTATGAGTGAACATCTCTAGCATAAAAGTAAATAAAAATTTATTAAATGGTGAGATTAGAGAAAGTTTTATCACGATACTATCGGTTAAGATTTTAAGAAAAGAAGAAAGCTTCATGAACGTCATGTGTATCCCCTTTTTAAACCCGTGTAAATTCCTATGTTTTCCTTCGTGATTCCAACTCCTTGTGAGGATGAAATTTCCAGCAAAGTAAGAGTGTGTTTATGAGTTTAAGAGTGTATGAAACTGTGACGAAAGTTATGTCAATAGGTGGTGGTCTATGGAGGTTGCTAGTGGTAGTTTATGGTGGATCCTTGAAATATAATTTCCTAAGATTTTAGCACTCGAGAGTGAGAGATGTGTGTAGATTTTTTAGGGAATGAAATGAGAAGTGGTTATTCACTTATAAGTTTATTAACCTAAATGTAAATGATCACACAAGTAAGGGAGGTGATTGGAAGTAAGGTGGTGGTGTACATGGGGAGTGGGAGGAGGAGTGTTGGAGCAAGAGTGGCAAGGGGGCTCTAGGGACCGGTTTTGGCAAGAAGGGAGGGGGGGGCCTTTTGTGGTTTCTTCTAGAGCAAAGGTTAGGTGATTAGGCTAGATCTTTAAGTCATTAAGTTGATCTGGGTTATTTAAATGTTAAGCATGTAATTAAGAGTTAGTTAATTAGATGAGATTAAAGGTAATTTAAATGTATTAGAATATTATTCGTTGATTAGGTAATATTCGAATATTTATCGTTACCTCGTTCAATTAAATTACGTATGTTTAATCGTCATTGTACGTATTTAAATTATGTAAGTGCTTAATTAAGCGTACATAACGTTATGCTCATATTCCTAGCATAATAATTTAGAATTGATAACTACTATTTGATAAGAAATAGTTTCTAGTTATTTTCTGAAATTATCACCAATATTCGTATTCATCGGACCCTTTGATAGTTTCGTGTAATTCTCAAAATTACGTATATGTAATGCTTCGTGCATCAAATTCGTATGCAATAGAAATATGCATAGTGGGCATGCTAGACTTATCTCAGAAATCAAATTCATTTTTGATTACGAGGGAATTAGCATAAGAATGCATGATTAGGGTGTACGGAATTCACCTGATTTCGAGGGGTGTCACATATAGATTTATCATCACTAAAGCCATATTAAAATAATGACCATAACCCAACGTAAGCTGACATCAGAGCGAACACGCCTTCATCTATAGAATCGGAGTAACATTCTCCCATTTACTTTCATTTTTTTAGTTTAATTTAGGATAAAAGAAAACCAAAAGCCTCAAGCTTTTGAGAACTCAGCTAAATTACCAAGGATAACGTATTTACCTAAGATCCTATGCCGGTCGTAGTTTAAAGAGCGACACCTGAGTCATACTTATCACTTACTTGCCTTAGTTATAACACCCCAACAATTTACTCAGGGTTAAATATGTAATTTGACTCGGAAGCGATGGATAAAGATACTATTATATATATATATATATATATATTACAAAAGACCCATAATAATTTTTTCGCGAGTTTTACAACAATTAACAAACTGTCTGCAGCAAATACATACAGCTGTTTACGAAATCTGAATACACATTAGTTAACAAAACACATTTACAAAATCATATTCATCAGAGAGTGAGCGCATGTCAAACATTCCTTCCATAGCTCAACTTCCTGCCCAACCCACAATATAATAACAAAACCTGCAGGAAGAGAAGTGGTGGAATTAGCACAAAGCTAAGTGAATGAATGTACAACTAATAAATCAGTTTAGCATAATAATCTGTTTACATTAAGCACAGTAAACACATAAACTCAAGAGGATCGGTGGTTACTGAGGAACCCTACAGCCGCGGTGGCCCTCAAATAACGCTTATCACAATCTGTATAGGCCCATACAAGATTTACCGATAACTTGGCACTACAACACAACAACACAGTTTCCAGCGACAACACATGTATCTGGAACCTGTGTTGAACACAGTAGTAACCAAGTCCAATCGCAATTGACCTCTGAATAACACAGATGCCCGAAGGCCACATATGCATAACAAGCAGGTATACACAATCATAACTCAGACTAAACAGTCAATCAAGGTTTACGTTACTTGTTGTAAAACGACCATTACAACTAACTCAAATTATGAGTTGCAGATCCACTCACCTGTCTGCTACTGTCCACCTCTCAGAATTCTAATATTACTGAGTCTTCGACTGATCTGAGAATACAACAGATAATGAGTTAGTAACTCATTTCGTAATCGTATAACATATCTCAGCGCATAGTATCTAGATAATAAACATTTATCAAGTTTAAATCATCATAATAGCACATTCTTACAAGCAGGTAATTCCCGGAAGTCTAAGGAAATAAGAGTTCAATCTGGAACGAAACTCGAAAATCCCGGAACGTCATTTAAAACTGAAAAATGCCATTTTGAAGCCCAAGACGACCCCGAAAGGCCAAAAACTGACAGGGCTATGGCACATAGTCTCGATTACTTGGTCGATTCCGAGTTACCATGCGAATTTCATCAAAATCTAATTTTTAGTAAGATTTTCACAAAACTTAGTAACACTTGCCAATATCGCCATAGCGACATTGCCAATATCGCCATAGCGACATTGCCAATATCGCCAAATCACTAGCGATATTGCAAGCGAAATTAATCGCGATATTACCTGCGATATTGGTGGCGATATCACCAATATCGCCTAAACCAGTTCATCTGCGTTTTTGCAGAAAACTGGGCTGATTTCACAAATAAAATCCCAAATCTAAATTCTAACAACGTTTTTCACCAATTGAACGTTCCAACACTTCGTAAATACATAAACCAACACTCGAAATGCATCAATTTAACATAAAAACACATAATTAAATCCAACCAACTAACTTTTCTCACTTTATGAAAACCCAAAAAAACTAATCAAAACTAACCTTAATCTGATTTAATCCACAGAAACGATTTGCAGGAATGATCTATGATGAATTCCGAATTCAATGACACAATTTGGAGGTGTTTTGGGCTTGATTTGAGCTTCAATTGCAAATGTGTGTTTAGTGTGTGTTCTTGGTGTGAGATGAAAAATGAAGATGGTGATGATAATGGGGCAGATTTCCTGATTTTGGGTTTATATATATATATGATTACGTATACTACGATGTATTATTATCATTAATCTAGCACACGATGGTATTAGTTCTAATATTTAGGCATATCCGTATTTTAAACTAAAAATACCATAATTCCCATTTAATTATTCCTAACAATTACCCACTCAAACATTTCATATAAATTGATCCAATTAAATAAAGTAAATAAAGAAATGAATTTACCGAAAAATACTAGGCCGATGGGGAGGATGTTACATTAGTAATCCCACTTAGTGCATGTACGTAGTAACTAATTTAGGATTCCCTGCACTATAAATATAAAACACACACTGATTGCGCACCGTTCAATCATTGTTCGGCCTTCGCAACCAACAACACCTCGCCGAGACAGACCGACCTTTCAGGTTGCCTCGGGTGCTGACACTAATTTATCTTTCAAAATATTGAAAGCAATTAAACAATCAGAGGATAAAGCAAACTTAGCATCCTTTTCTAATAATTGGTTTAAAGGCCGCACAATTTTTGAAAAAACTATGATAAAACATCTATAAAAACTTGTGTGGCCTAAGAAGCTTCTTACCGCCTTTACATTTAAAGGAGGAGGTAGCTTGGAAATGGATTGTTAGAAATAAATTTTAAGTTTGTAAACATTTTTTTATAGTTGTGAGGGGTATAAAACTATAGCATCTCCTCACAACAATTAACACTTGAAAAACCTTTTTAATATGAACCTGTATTAGTGTGTGTAATAGTAGTTATCAGGAATTTAAGTGTTCTCTCAAATACACGCACAGTTCAATCAATCTACATCCAATTTAATACAAACTCGATTGGTATCAGCGCCAAGTTTTCGAGTTTGCAATTTTTGATTGAACAATTTCAGGAAGAAAAGGCAAAATTTTAGTAGAGTCTGTGTTAAAATAGATATTCAAATGAGCGGCTTGTGATCTTTAAAATTCCAGTAATTTATGAAGAATTTTTCGAACTCCACCGAGCAATCATCTCTATTATCGATCGGGAATCAATTGGTGAAGAACAGGACAATCTGGGTAATCTCGCGTAAGAAGTTTTTCAGTTGATCTCGCACCACTAGTGCGCTCTCGGTATAGTGCGATCTCTATATCGGGATAGTTTTATCGTAAACAAGAAATTGTGCTCAGGAGTGTCATCTCGCACCATTATACAAATCTCGCAACATAGTGCGAGCTCAATATAGTACTTGTAGTCTTTGTCGTACAGATCTCACAAGAGTTAGATATAATTGTTAAGTATCACTATCGCAATCTCGAACCTTGATATCAAGTTAAGTAGTACAAGCTCCCTAGAATTTCATTTAATCTCGATACATTCCTTTGATCTCAAATACTTACAGAGCTCGATACAATATTAAAAAAAATCTTTCAAAACAAATGATACAAAGTGAATTAAGGGAGTTTGTTACAATGTTGGAAGATGAACTTCAAGGTTATTACTCCAACATAAAAGAGTAAATAAATGGGGATCTGAGAAGTCAGCGCTGAAGTTAAGGATCTTCATGAGCAACTTGAAAGACTTCAGACTGAAAATGAGAAGCTTAAATTTGAGACATCATAAAAACAAACTGAACAAGAAAAAGAGTTAAAGACTCTCGCTCGCGATTAGGAAGCAAAGTTCATGGAACAAAATCTTTGTGTAGCTAAGACATCAGTTGAAAAATCCAGCGTTTTAAGCCAAGTGAACAGTATCCAAGAGCAAATTGCGCATCATATGACATAATACGAGTAATTGAAATATGTGCTTATGATGGTGAACATTGATGATGGAATGACAAATATATATGATGAAGATTTCAACAAATAAAAAAACAGCTAGATAGTTACTCAAATGCATCTAAGACGAGGGAGCATACACCGTATGGGGTACAGCTTGTTACACCATATAAGGTTCACAATCACATAGCATTGATACAACCTAATTCCTATGATTTGTTTCCTAATCAACAAGAATAACATGAGGACTTAAACCATTCCTACTTTTAATTACACTAGATGATGTGCTTTAAGTCATTACTAGTTTGTCTGAAAGAGTACAAACTGAAATGAATAGTAACAAGAAAGACCTAGATGTATTGAAGGATCGTGTCTACCATGGTGAATAAGGTGGAGCAGATGGAGCAAAGGATGAATGATAGGTTGGATGGAATGCAGAAAAATCTCTCTTAATTAATTGATGATATCAAACAGGGGGAAAAGTTTGTAGGTGTAGCAGATGAGGTGATGACAGAGCCATTACGTAAAAATGATGATGATATGGCTTATGTAAACAGTGGGGATATGGACTCAAAAGATAAAAAGTTGAATAATACATAAAATAATAATGAAAAGATAAATGATGGAGGAGAAAATGATGGGAAAGATGATAGAGGTGATGGAGATGATGGTGATGATAGACCTGATTGTTCTAAGGTGAAGTCACAGATTGAAAACGTTGATGCAAATATTGAGGGGGAGCATGAGGTTTTGTTTGTTCAACCACTTGCTACATAGACTCTAAGAGAGCAAGTACATGAAGCTTATGTATGAGTGGTAGAGAAAATCAAGAAAAGAGATAAACATACTGAAGATAAGCAGATTGAAGAAGTGTTAATGCTCAAATGGTCTAAAAGATTGAAATCCATGGCCAATAAACCAAAGAAAGATCATTCTAAAGGTACATTGCAGTTTAAAGGTCTATATGTTGATAGAGATGGGAGAAGAAGAACATAATAAGAAATATGAGGATGACTTGATTGATCGTCAATGTAGTTCTGGTTCTGAACATGTTAGAGGCTTTGATGATGATGATGATGATGATGATGACAACATAGACAACGACGACAACGACAACGACAACGATGACGACGACAACGATAACGACGACGACGACGATGATGATGATGATGATGATTATGATGATTATGATGATCCCATTGGGTTTATTTACGATAGATTGAAAACAACTATGAGCAACTCTAGAAGGTCTCAATCTGGTAAACAGACTAAGACACTACATTAAGAAGCAAATCAAGAGTCAAATTTAGAACAACAACAACAACAACAAGAAATTTCCCTAAAATGTTGAAACTTCAAGAGAAAGAAAGAAGAGCAAATTTGGCTAAAGAATTCTGGAATAAAAAGCCTAATCAAGGTTAGTCTACAACTTCTGAAGCAATTCAACTAGCACTAAATTATGAGGCTTCAGAGCTTTTATTTCAATAGAAGAATATCTTAAAAGAGCTCAACAAAATGAACAACGGTTATAAGAGGATTTCAAGTTACAAGCAAAGCTCAACATGAAATACATTTTATCATATAGATTGAAAGATAATTATGTGCACAGAAGGATTCCTGATAGCTTAATCATGAGTTGTAATATATATACAGACCATAATATAATCATAATTGATTACATATTGATGAGTCACATAAGATTACATGTGTATGTTGATCAATTGCATACTTTGGGATTTCTAGTGGATATACATTACAAGATTTATCAAGGTATGAGTGACAAAGCTTTGAAAGAATATGTAATGTATGAGATCACTCTGACAAAGCTTGGGGCTCAGTGATGATGATTGTGGAACTTTGTGTGTGTCATTCAACATTAACAACGATATGTCATCTGTTGGTTTAATTGTTGAGAATGTAGAGAATAGATCCAACTCAATACCTGAAGGGATAACCTTTGTAGAAGATACCTATGTTAAAATAGATGCTCGTGAGGGGTTTCTTTACAAAGATCCAAATGGAGTTGAGTGTTTTCATTTAGTTGGTGTGCTACATAATATAGAACAAATTGAGTTGGATTTGTGCAAGAGCATGCAGAGTCTATCATTCAGAAAGAAAGTGGTGAGTTGTCTGCAAATTGGAGTATATTCTAGAGTTAAAAAGCAAGTGTGATAGAATCCAGAAGGAACACATAAAGTTTGAGAAAGACAACCTGTTTGAGAAAGGGAGAAGAGAAGGAGATGAATGGAGATATCAAAATTAATTTGTTTACTTATATGTTTTGAATTCTCTGTGATAAGCATACTATTTTTAATTTCCTTATTATGTATAAAAGTCTATTTCATTAGTTGTTTAATTTCACTCATTCTTGTATATATTTGTAAAAGATTTTGACATCATTAAGTAGGGGAGATTGTTGGGAAAAAAAATAATCGAACCTAAATTATAAATCTGAAGAGTCAAAATTTTAAGTCTAGATAGAAAATTAACTAAGTGTTTCTTAGTTTGTGTGTTTATGCTTAGTCTAAGTCTTTGTGACGTAAGACATACTTAAATCAATACAGACTCAAGTTTATCTAGAGTCAAATGAAAATAAAGTCAAGTGAAGATAGACTCAAACCAGACAGACTCAAGACTTGTAGACTCAAGGAGACCTACAGACTGAAGATTACATGGAGATAACTACAAAAGATTTGAAGATATCTTATTAGTTAGGATGATTTCTTTTGTGATATAATTGATGTACATTCCATGATATATGTAGTTGCTAGGTAGAAACTCTATTAGTTAGAGTTATAGTAGGATTGCAATTCTAAATTGTAATACTTGTATAAATAGGCTCGACGAGAATCATTGAGACTATCGATCTATCGCTTGTATCCTATGAATTCCAGTAGTTCATATTCGTAAATTCAATTGTGATAATAACATATTCAATTAACGATTAAAATGTGTATTCTTAATTGTTCTTAATTCCGCTAAGATCAATTTAACTTTAATTGTTATTATGTTTGTGTTAACGATTGAATTCTTGAATTTGTAATTACTTAACTAACTTTGAATAATTGATAATATGTTAATCAAGTTCTGGGCAACTTATAAGACTTAACAGTAAGGAACCTGAGTGTGGGGTTATGTGTACTTATAATGCTGCTAGCTACAGATTCCAGAGAGAAGCAGAACTAGAAAAGATGGACCATGATCAAATGGTGTATGTGATTTCAAAGGTAGGTTGCCTTCCAAGTGATTCAAAGATGAAGAAGGCAGTGAAAGATGAAGCACTGGCCAGACATGTGAGGTACCTGTCTTCTAAAGAAAATTATGAGATCATGAAGCTTTAGAAGCTTTGAAGCGAGAAGAAGAGGGTTTAGATTGATAGAATGACTTGTAATAGAATAGGAGACTTGTATCTTTAATTTCTGATATATATGAAAAGTCATTTTTGAATAGAACATGAGCAAAAATTGAAAAAGAATCCAAAAAGAAATATCATATGGTTCAAGTACTTAATAAGTTCACTAGTGTTTAAATTCTAAACAAATAGTGTATAGTCACTGTGATTTCTTAATATGTAATAAGTATGTCTGAGGAGTTTTTGTCATCATCATTTAAGGGGAGATTATTTGGTCACTAGTCACTGACCAACTTAGTCACTGAAGAAACTGTCATTAGAAATGATGAAGTCAAAACTCCTGAACTTCCAAGTTGGGTCACTGTTGCTGGTCTACCTAGTCACTACTATTGAAGGTGAATTCAAGCTCTCATTATAGAAGAAGAAGTTTAGTGAGTGAATAAATCTCAACTATGTGTATTCTGTTCATTAGTGATGCATAAGAGATTTATTCACTTACACTCGATAAATACAGCAATCGGTGCTAAAGAATAAATGGAGGTCACTAGAAGATAACGAGACAAGTCACTCTACAAGAGCACTTTATCTCGCAGTGAGTAAGGAAGTTTATTACTCTTCCAGAGACTTCAACAATAATGATTAAAGCCTCGACAACTTACAACTCGCTAGTGTGAGGTCCCTGATCAAAATGTGTCAGCAACGTCCAACTATAAAGTGATGGAATGTGTCACTTCAAGCTTGATTGTGATTGGAGGAAATCCAACACACGTAAGAAACATGATCATAAATAGGGACCACATAAGATTCCTTCATAACCGTTTATCTGTTAGAAGCAAAGCCAATAGCACATCAACAAGTGTCATTTTATTTTCCTAGAATTCATGAGTATTTATGGGAAATATCTTGTCTGTAAATAAAGTGACATATTATACTTGAACGTTTACCGATTTACATCTATTACATGTATATAAGTGATAAAGTTTGTCTAAGTGCAATATCGGGTCAGCGAGTGATAGTTTAACTTGTGTAGAAGTTATTTTATTGTATCATCAAGTGCTACAGTAACTCGTAATTTGTATTGAATTAAACTTAGCATTGGTGAGATTATTCCGCATTCGATACTTTGGTGTAATTTGTGATAATATATTCATCATTCAAGTTATTGATCCTAAGCTGGTAATAAAGAGTATTAAATTAATCTTAGCCTTGGTGAGATTATTCCGCATTCGATACTTTTGTGTAATTTGTGATAATTTCGTCACTCAAGTTATTGATCCTTGTACTATTTATTACCAGCTTACATATTTATAATATCATACTTTGTTAACTGAACAAGTGTTTTTTAACTATTTCATAATCTATTAAAAGATTTAAAATATAACAATTAAGTGTTAAATTGCATTCACCTCCTCTCCAATTCAAAGTATACATTGTGACTCTAATTCTCTTAACTCATAAATGATTTTTGAAAACAACATTTTGAAAATATTTTGTCGACTTTTTTAATAAAAAGAGTACATTATAACATCGAAACAAAAAGAAAAGTATATTTATAATCCGCATCATAAACCCAATCCAATACTCCAGTGAAAATATACTCTTGAAGCGAGACTTTGACTTCCAAACAAACAACTTGTCACGACTTACGACTCATTTTTTGAATATAAATCATCACGTACTGTTGGGTTGCGATTTTTGGTAATGTACAAGTTTATCTTTTTCATTATATTTGAAAATTTTAATGGATCATGACTCAACATATAACTAATAGCTTAATATTCTATTCATCCTATAATAAAGTATCTACAATCAGATTATACAAAATTTAATAAAGCACATAATCATTAGGTTATGTAAGAGAAAAATTAACAGTTTTACCCTTATTTTTTATACATCAAAAAAAGTAAATAATAGATAAATTGGTAAACTTAGTATATTACTTTCGAAAGTGAACACTTATTTTAAAACAAACTAAAAGGGAAAAATTGACACTTATTTTGGAATGCAAGAAGTAACATATAAGAGTTATGGGTTAATAGACAGATTGGGTATTAAACTTTGCGTGAATGTTCAATTTCATGAACTAACTTTTTTTCGTAACAATTAGATGAACGTAGTATACGGGTTGTGCACTAAGATAATCATTCTAATGAAATTTATTCATTTACATGAATCCGGTAACCTGTGACCTTTTGATAACCGGCATGTTTTGTAAGTACATTCATGTAATTGTAACGAAAAAAAGTTGGTTCATGAAATTGAACATTTACGCCAAGTTTGATACCCAATCTGTAAAAAAAAAAGCCAAGTATACAAAGCCACGTAATAAATAATGCCACGTAGCCATTTAACCGGTGTAATCGGAAGTCTAAGAATTTTTGTCCGGTTTCAATAGTACGTTCATCTAATTGTTACAAAAAAAAGATTAGTTCATGAAATTGAACATTCATACAAAATTTGATACCCAATCTATCTGTTAACCCTTTTAGTAAATATGACTTCTACTTTCATTGATTTAAAATAACATCATAAGAGCTCAATCGTATTGTTAACTAATATAGAATTTGTATATATAATAAAGTAAACATTTACTAAAACTTCACCGCACCAAATATTAACATTTTTTGAAAGTTTCCAAATAAACAAAAGATTAAAAAATAAAAAATTACTAGTAAAAGAAAAGGCTACAACATCAATGAATTCCTTCAAGCCACACGTGGCAAATAGTTCACATCTGAAACTAATTAATACCCCAAAAGCGTAGGCATAAAAATTGTTACATTTTGTATAATTCCATCGCCATCATGTTCGAAACATCCTTATAATAAACATACACCTCACAATTACTCAGTTAAGGGGGATCAAGCACCGCCCATGCCCCCTACTAGCTGCGCCGTTGATGCACTTTTTGGAAATCAATTTTAATGATGACAAAGCCTTTATGATGTCTTACGATCTTTCTATACTTACCCAAATCAGATTAATCAAAGATAAAGTAAATAGCTCATGATCGATATTTGTTGTCTGAACTGTGACCAGAACCGACCCTACCTAACATTCCATTAACTCCCATAAATTCATAAAATTAGTAATATATACAATGAAACTGTGTCAATAATCTCCATATTGTGGGGGAGTTGGGCAGATATATATAAGACATGTAAGAACTTGTAAAAAAATGATAATGTTTCTGTTTAGGAGGCAAGTGGTTTGATATATAGTTAAAATACTTAATTTGAATAGTTTTCTTTTGGGGAATGGTGAGATATATATGGTAAGGATTTAGACGTTTTATATATGTTTTTTATTATATAATCGTGAGCCATAAATATATGGAAGTAAGGGGATGACTTGCATGCAGATAGCTATATGAATGTAAATTACACGTTGCCGAGACAAATGTCAAAAACAATATTTACATTTCATATTCTTGTATTCATTTTTCTTTTATATACACACTTATCTAATATTTAATTTCTATGTGGATGCATTTAAGTTAGGTTTAGCTAGAAACATATATGATTTTATTAATAGTAAATATTACTTTTATATTTTATTTTTTGCGTGTGCCGATGTTTTGTAGATAATATAATGTTTGATTTTTGTACTTGAAAATACAAACCAAATTCCGTGTTCATCATTGCAATCCATGCACACCGTTATTCCATTAAAGATGGTAAAAATACATACAAATAAATTAAATGATATTAATAATTAGTAACATCTTGTTACTTGTTATATATAAACTAATTAATTACTAACAACAATCGATTTAGAAAAAAAAAATGATTAAAGACTATTGGAACTTTAAAATGAAAACGATCGAGTCAAGTCTAGCGTACTAGTAATTCATAAATGTCTGAATTTTTTCAACATAATCTTAAGGGATACGTTTAGAATTTTTCAATTATTTTTGTATATTTAATGTACAAACTATTTAAAATTTTCAAATGATTGTAAGGTTGTCATAAGAAAAAGTAAAATTACATGAACGAGGGAAGTGATGTAATGTATTAATCAATGAATAGAGAGATAACCAGAGTGATGAAAGCAAATAAACGAATTCTTTAAAGGGCATCAGTATATATAGGTTGTATAGGCTTTCGTTCTTTTATATGTTTTTGCCAAAGCGATTACAAGTAGGGAATATATTACATAATAAATGTGATGAGCCCGATAATGAATTAACGATGGGCTTAACTAATAATAATAATAATTATTATTATTATTATTATTATTATTATTATTATAATATTCCGCTATCAGCTCCTCGCAGTTAGAGCGAGAGTAGGACGCTCAAACTAGTACGGAATTCATCAAATACAACAAAAGGCAAGTGTTTGGTGAAGATATCCATACTGGTAACGAGAAACAACATGTAAAACGTGCACCTAACTTGCCGTTGCAAGATCCGAACAAAATGAATGTCAATCTCTATATGCTTAGTTCGTTGATGTTGCAAATGATTGGAGGAGTGATAGAATGCACTAACATTGTCACATTAGACAATAGTAGCAGTAGTAGCAAAGAATAACGGACAACATTTGCAACACCGCAATATTCGGCCTCAACACTGGACTAAGAGGGCGTATGCTGACGTTTCGAAAACCAAGACAATAAGTTATTTCCAAGAAATGTACAATATGCAGAAGTAGACCTGTGAGTTGTTGGACAGCCCGCCCAATCAACATCAGAGTAAGCAACTAAATATGTGGTTGAAGAAGAGTAAAGTTGAAGACCGCAATCAAAAATTCCCCGAATATACCGCAAGATATGCTTAAGAGCCAAAAGATGTGGCTCTAGAGGGTCATTCATAAATAGACAAAAATAGTTTAACCGCGTAAGATAAATTAGGTCGCGTAAACATAAGATACTGAAGAGCATCTGCAAGACTATAATAAAGCATGGGATCAGACACAGGAGGGCCATCAGCAACAAGCTTAATGTCTGTCAACGGGAGTCTTGCACGGATTACAGTTTAACATATCAGGAACAAGCTTAATGTCTGTCAACGGGTGGCCTACAAAACCGTTTTCAAATATGAGTGGCCTACAAAAACAAAATGATATATTTAGGTGACCTCCAAATATATAATCTCATTATTTAATATATATAAGTTTTGGTTTGAATATTATAGCTTTTTTAAAATTTAGTTATAGGTAGTTTTGTCTTTTTTATTATAGGTAGGATAACTTCGCTATTTTTTATCTTTAAAAATATAAATTTTTAATAAAATGAACTAACTAATTTTTATGGAAGAATTATAACAAATTATTTAAAAGAACATAATATATTTTCAGTTTTTTAGTTTCGTTTTTCTTTTCCCAAATGAATTCTGATAGGATTTTAAAATTGTGAATATATATACCTAGTTAAAAAAAATAAAAATTTTGAAAATAAACATCATCTTCATATTTGATATTTTCAAATTATTTATATAAACCTGAAGTATTTAGATGTGAACTCCTTATCTTCGCATGTTCTTCATAAAGAAATAAAACATTCTTCTTATTGTAATACTTCTGGGTCAGGTCTGATGGGCCTGTCCCAGACCCATTGAGAATCAGATAGCCTGAAGGATCACTGCTTAATCTATCACGAACACAAAAGTTTTTATTGATTGCTAAAGAGTATAACCGAGGTTTCCAGCATGCAATAGTCTCACCACCTATCAAATTTCGTTCTAAAAGAAACTTTTATTCTCAAATTTCGCATTAAGAATTTTCCCTTAGAACATAGACTTTAAATTGATGGAGTTTGTTGACAAAGATTCTTGCGATCTGAATAGTCTTATAATATGTCTCGAAGTGCCCGATATGAAACGTGAGAGATTGTTAGATATTTACATCCCATATAAAATGTTTTGGACTTGATAATATGTTCAATTGATATAAGGACGTACATCTAAAACTCTAAAGGTATTTAAATATAGAAACTAAAACTAGAAAAATAATAACGACAACAAGACGTGCTATTAACGCGTCAAAATATTTCATGATAAACTGTAGACACTCATGATTATAATTAAGGTACAACCGTTTAATCATATTCAAAATTTTAATAACACCTTTTAGTGATGTCATTAGCGAAACACTTAAAACTAAGCTAGTAATTGCCATTTATTGTAAAGTTAAGGAATATTGTATCAAAATTACAAGGAGTACGTTTTATAAGATGAAAATCGTTTGAGACACAGTAAAAGTAATGAATAAGTCAATTAGCTCATTAATAAAATCATGCGTTTGCTACAATTAATATAACTATCTTCTTTTTATAGTCGTCGAATTTTCACTACATTATAATTATATTCATCCGGTCTTTCAATCTAGATCTTTCTCAAATTCATTGTTGCAAAATTATAAAATGAAGAACGTGAAATTTGCGCTTGCTACAATTGTTTCGCTAATGTGTCTTTTGCTCAGTAACAGTGCATTCGGTTCATGATTGCAAAGGCACGAGGATCACCATCTTCAGTTTGTTGCAACGAATTGAAGGAACATAAAGATTGCTTATGCAAATAGTGAAAATGTAGTAGGAAAAGCTTTACCTGTTACCACCAAATTACCCATTTCTTCCCAATATTAGCGAAAAGTGCGGTATCGATTTTCCTTTATGTCCTTCACATTAATGTATTGTCTAACATGGCTACACTATACGATATGCACTATCATGTATGAATAAAAGTATAAGTTCAATGGCTTTGCTTATGCTTCATTTTGATTTACAAGTGTTTTTGTGATCATATGTTGAACATTTGTCTTTCTTAGCCAACTTGTTTTGTGGAAAAAAAGAATAACTTTAACTGATTTTCCATTAACAAAATTAATTAGGTTGCTAAAGACACGCTTCTTATTATAAACTTTCTTTTTTGTCTTCGGTTTTGTCACTTTGAGGGACTACTATTCTGTGGCGACCAAACTCACTGTCATGCAAACTTGATCCAGGTAAAGTTCTCCTTAAAAATTATTGGCGTGACCCCCTATAAATTGTTTGTACTAAGTGAGATTTAAATTTTCTGACGTCTCCAAATGTAAAATATTGATGTTCATTACCCAAGATTGCCACCAAACTATCAATAAATGCAAGAGATCACCGAAAGTTGTAGCATTGAGTACCCAATTTGTCCTACGCATTATTTTTTGTTATTCCATGTTTATGTTGAGACACATTTTGATGAATAAAAGTAGTGTTTTGATTGTTGCATCTGTAACATTTTAATCAATAAAATATTTTTGCATTTGTGTTTCCTATTGGTTGTATATGTGTTTTTATGATCGTGTTGTTTTCTTTTTAAACAATAACAAAATATTATATTAGTATAAAATCGGTGTTTTCGTGAAAATTAAACATGTTTGTTCTCATATGTACGTGTCACGTGCTATGTATCACTTTGTGTTTTTGTTTAGATGAGGATCACAATATAATTGCAATTGTTAATTGTGTAAACAAAATCTGCCAAGCTTTAGTCATCTAAGTTTAAAGCATTAGTACATAGAATGGATGAACTAAACGTCATTACAATAAAAAATAACTTAAATGAGGAACAGATTATAGCTTCAATTTTTTGGTTTGTGTCAAGATGAAATGTGAATTTTAATGGTGTCTTGAAGACAAATATTTACACATCAATTCATACATAGTGCGATAGTGTCTTTGTAAACTTTTGAATATATAAGATACCAGTTGATATGTCCTTCCCAGTTGA
The DNA here is from genome assembly GCA_963921325.1 of Logfia minima. Taxonomy (NCBI): domain Eukaryota; kingdom Viridiplantae; phylum Streptophyta; class Magnoliopsida; order Asterales; family Asteraceae; genus Logfia; species Logfia minima. The sequence continues at coordinate 6,344,052 of OY992773.1, forward strand.
TATGTCCTTCCCATACCGCTAGACATCTAGACTAAATAAATATGTATTTGATTAATATTATATCATTAAACATGTTTATTCTATTCGATAAATTACAATATTTTCTTTAAAATCAATATTGATACACATACTAATATAAAGTGTCTCTATAAAGACTTGAAATCAGTATGTTGGTCGATATATGTCGATAATCTTTTTAACCGCATAATTTTATTTAAAAGGCACCCTTACAAGATGGAAAGGACACAATACATCTCTACTTATTACTATTGTACTACTTTTGGGCCTGCTCTGATGGGCCTAGGCAGGCCCACTGAGAAATCAGATTGCCTGAAGAATCACTACTAATATGCGACATAATGCGTAGCGTTGAGTACGGCTCGGTTTGGGTCTGTAACGATTCAAAACCGAATTTAAAACCGAAAGATCGGTTATTAAAAATTCAAACCGATCGGTTTTGGCAAAATGGGGTTTTGGTTAATTGGTTTTTTGCTACAGTTCGAGTCGGTTATCGGTTAACCAATTGGTTAACTGATTGGAGAAAATTAATCCGATGAGAATCCATAAAAGTAGTTAGATTTTGGATAAAAACATAAGCAAAAATTAGAAATCGAAGTAGTATTATAATATCGTATAAAGATGTCGTGAAAGCTTAAGAAAGACAAGGGACCACCACTGCTTTGAGGTAAGAACCTTCGCCATTATAAAAGTATAAAATAGAGAAATTTAATTTCTAAAAGTAGAAATAATGTTACAGGGGAAGAAGGAAACTGAGGAATGGAGAAGGCGATTAAACAAAACTACAAAACCCTATCACATTTTAAGGTAGCTAGGGTTAGGCCCATTTCTACTTAACTAGGTTCTAAGAGTTCATAATATTAGTTGATACAAGCCAGAAAAATAATTAATAATCATTAATTCATTATGTGTTACTTTGTGGATCGGTTTGGTTAATGTAGTTTAGCTTGTATAAAGAGCTCATTAGTCCATCTATATTGTAAACCATATATCGTGAGCAAGCCCAAGCTCGCATATGAATCTGTAAATATAGCATATACCACAATATGATATAAGAACATAAATAATATTTAAATTTTATATATAAGTATAAATATAACACCCCTCAATTTATTCAGTATTAAATGTGTCATTTGACTCGGAAGCGATGGATAAAATAATATTATATATTATATTACAAAAGGACCATAAACTTTTCGCGAGTTTTACAACATTTAAACATCCCTGAAATAAAACATATATTATTGTTCTTCGAAATCTACATACATGATAACTAACAAAACATCTATATATTTATCAGAGTTAAAGCGCATGTCAAACATTCTTTCCAATAGACCATCTTCCTGCCCAACCCACAACTTATACATAACCTGCAGGAAGAGAAATGGTGGAATTAGCACGAGGCTAAGTGAATGAATGTACAACTAATAATTCAACTTAGCATAACAATCCGTTTACATTAAGCACGAAAACACATAAACTCAAGGGGATCGGTGGTTACAGAGGAACCCTACAGCCGCGGTGGCCCTCAAGTAACGCTTATCACAATCTGTATTGACCCATACAGATTGTAACTCTTTCCATAATCGTATAACATATTTCACTACTCAGTATCAAATGGCAAACAATCACCAAGTTGCAATTTATCAGTTATAACCGCTCTACAACTATCAATTTATATCAAGTTATAACAATTCGTTTGTTTAATTATTTACTCAATTAACAAATTTCGAAACATTATTATAACATATTTATCCAATCAGGTGACCCTTGTAATCTAGGAAAAATAAAAGTCCGATCCGCAGTTAATAAGAATCTGTTAAATTTTTGGTCGCTAAAAGTATAACCTTTTACTTATGCACTTTTAAAATTTGCAAAACTCAACTCGCAGATCTCAACTCGCACCGCAGGAACTCAACTCTCATCGCAGAAACTCAGTTCGCTTCGCAGATCTGAGTTCCTGTTGCGAACTGAGTTCAGCTTGCGAACTGAGTTCAACTTGAGAACTAAGTTCATCTTGCAAGCTGAACCGCTGTTACCCCAAAAACGAACCATTTCGACTCACAAACTCAAAAATCAGTTTCCTATCAATCTAACAAACTTTCTAGCATCTCTTAAACATCAAATAACATCATATAACAAGCTTTCAACTTCACTTATCACTCAATTAACCATAATCGAACTAAATATTTCGGTTAATACAAAAAATTACAACCGGACCGTCACTTAATGGTTTGGGTCGGTTAATTCTAACAGGATAATGAACCAACAAATTTACCCTTTTCTGAAGACCGAAGCATATATCTTGCTTTTCCTTGTGTTCATCAGAAAGTTGTTGATACAAACACAGAGTCAACAACAGTCAAGCCAAAGGAATCAAGGGCATTACAAGTTTATTCAAGGAGGGCAAAGATGGCATACACAAAGGTGGCTAATGGTTGCTGGAGGAGAGAGGAATATATGGGTTGCAAGCCCCCACTATCTTTTTCATTCTGTTATTTTTCTGATTTCATTGTAATTGGGGGGGGGGGGGGGGGGGGGGGGGGCTCCAACTTTATGTTGTGAGAGAGGGCATAGCCCTGGAACTTAATATGTAATCTGGAACTTTCTTTTTCAATCCATACACATTTCCATTCCTCTTTTGTTGGAGTTCTATTTTCTGTATTGTTCATCATCAAATACCCATCATTGGTCCGACCTGTACGGTACCTGCCATCTGAGTATTACGCCGATTATGGAGACTCATTCCATTCAACAACGTTTGGAGCAACAGGAAGATTGTGTTAAGAATCTTCAATCGGATGTGGCTGAAATCAAGCTTGCGTTGCAAGCACTTGAGGTTGATAAGGTGGAATCAAGCGAATTCAGAAAGGTGATGCTAGGATGGATGAAACAACAAGGTAAACAGCACTTCCAGGATTCGGGTGGTGGCACCGGATTGGAAGATCAGTATTCTAGCTCATTTATGAATTCTCCTGGTGGTGGGCCAACACCATCCATAGGTGCTGCTGGTGGTGTTCATTAGGCAATTAAAAAAATCAAATTGCCTGAATTTCATGGTTTTGATCCACAAGGGTGGATTCAAAAAGCCAATTTGTACTTTGATGTCAATGCCACTCCGGCTAACCTCCGATTACATCTGGCTCAATTGAGCATGACAGGGGTAGCCCAACATTGGTTTACTATTGTCAAGCAAGTTCATGAAACACTCACCTGCAACAATTTCAAACCGAATTATTGCACCGATTTACGGGTTGGAAATACAAAACCCTTATGAACAATTAGCAACCATAAAACAAACTTCATCAATTTATGATTATATTGATGATTTTGAATATCTTTTATCCCTAGTCCCAAAATTACCAGAAACTCAATCCCTGGGGTATTTTGTGGCTGGATTACAAGAGGAGGTCAAACGTTGGGTGAGATTACACCAACCTAAATCACGATTGGACGCGATGTATTTGGCAAAGGATGTGGAGGCCATGCTCCGACCGGCGACTATCATTGAGAGCAACATTCGTTTTAGGTATTATAATGGTTTCAATTTAAGCCCAGTGGGCCAAAGAGATATGAGTTCATTTTCATTGGGCCGTAATGACAGTGGAAAAGGTCCAATATCCCCTAAACCTACTGATGGTTCCTTTCCACCCAAACCCTATCCCTCTTACCGTCCACCTGGTACTCCTCCTACAGACATTTCAACAGGAACCAACCGTGATAGAGGGTATCATTCATTGACACGAACGGAATGGGAAGATCGATGAGAAAAGGGTATGTGCTTCCATTGTGGGCAGCAATATGGACCTGCACATAAGTGCCCGGAAGGGAAATTACGTGTATTATTGTTAGGCGAAGATGTGGATAACGGTGACTTGTGTTCTATCGAACAACAAGACACTCATACAAAAGCAGCTGAGGAACTTATTACTACAGGAATGTGTGCCGCATTAGAATTTTTTGGGGCTACCAGGAGCACATCTCAAGGAGGGAAAATGATGCACTTAGAAGGGGTCATTCAAGATATTTCTGTAATGATTTTGGTGGATAGTGGAGCGACTCATAATTTCATCTCTCGACATTTGGTTACTTCATTAGCTCTGCCAGTAACTCCGTGTTCGGGAATTTACATCAAGTTGGGGGATGGCCACAAGGTACTAATTAAGGAACAATGTCTCAATTTGGATGTGCAAGTGGGTACCTATACATTTACCGTTAATGTACTTATTATGGATGCTGGGGAATTAGATTTGGTTTTTGGTATATCTTGGCTTCAAACATTGGGAGAAGTGGTTCACAATTGGGAACAATCATGGATGAAGTTCACAATCAAGAATGTTCCAATTTTCCTACAAGGTATGCGCGTTTCAAAAGGGTCACTGGATTGTTTACAACATTGGTTGAGTATGGCCGCAAGGGTCGAAAGTCTAGATCACTCGTCGACTGTTGTGGATACTGAGATAGAAATTGACATATCACCCGTCCAACAACAAATGTTACAAATTGGTGTTGGATCAGTTTCCTGACACTTTTCATGAGCCTTCGGATCTCCCTCCCCCAATGGTCCAAAATCATGTGATCACATTACATACTCCTCATGATCCAATTTGTGTGAGACCATACCGGTATCCGCATATTCAGAAAGCAGAAATCGAAAAACAAGTGACAGAATTGCTATCCCTTGGGATAATCCGTCCAAGCAAAAGTGCTTATTCGAGCCCGGTAATTTTAATTCGAAAGAAAGATCAAACATGGCGTATGTGTATAGACTATCGTGCCCTCAATAAAGCAACAGTAGTGGATAAATTTCCCATTATGGTGGTGGAAGAACTATTAGATGAGTTACAGGGGGCACGTTTTTTCTCAAAACTTGACTTGAAATCGGGGTATAATCAAATTAGAATTCATCCGGATAGTATTGACAAAACCGCATTTCGTACACATGATGGCCATTATGAATATCTTGTCATTCCGTTTGGACTCACCAATGCCCCGGCCACATTCCAAGCGGTGATGAATGATATTTTCCGTCCATGGCTCCGTAAGATGGTAGTGGTCTTTTTTGACGACATTCTAATTTATAGTCCTACTTGGGAGACACATTTATCTGATTTAAAATTAGTTCTTCATTTGTTAATGGAACATCAGTTGGTGGTAAATTTCAAAAAATGTTATTTTGGCAAAATATCGGTGGAATACCTGGGACACATCGTCAATGGGGAGGGAGTTGCCATGGATCCCAAGAAGATTGAAGCAGTTTTAAATTGGCCGGTTTCTAAACAGATTAAGGGACTGCGTGGGTTTTTGGGCTTAACCGGTTACTACCGAAAGTTCATTCGAAACTATGGAAGCATTGCTAAACCATTGACTGATTTGACAAAAAAAAGACTCATTTGTTTGGCATCAAGGGGCTCAGGAGGCATTTGAAAAATTAAAGGAGGCCATGGTTACTGCTCCTCTTTTGGCACTTCCCAACTTTGAAATACCGTTTACTATGGAGTGTGATGCTTCGAGAAGAGGTATTGGAGTTGTTCTTATGCAACACCAGCGACCTATTGCGTATTTCAGCAAGGCTTTAAGCGATCAAAATTTGGCCAAATCAGCATACGAGCGGGAAATAATGGCACTAGTCCTAGTTGTCCAACATTGGCGATCCTATTTAGTAGGAACAGCATTTGTGGTTTACACGGATCAAAAGAGCTTAAAATTTTTACTCCAACAACGAATTACAAGTCCGGATCAATAGAATTGGGTGGCTAAATTATTGGGCTATAATTCCGATATCTACTATAAACCTGGGAAATAAAATCGAGCAGCGGATGCTCTTTTCAGAAAAGAAGATGCGGGAATTCTTTTTACCTTCTTATCGCAGCCCTTATGGTTGCAAGGGGCTGAGTTATTAACTGAACACCAAACGGATCCAGAAATTCAACAATTAATTTCTGAATGTGCCAACTCACAATCCAAAAATCCACATTATTCGGTACGTCATGGTATTCTTTATTATAAAGACCGATTGGTCATTCCCAAAAATTCAAAATTTATTCCTATGTTGTTGGAAGAGTTTCACCAATCGGCTACTGGTGGACACTCGGGGTATTATCGTACCTACCAGCGATTAGCAGAGAATCTTTATTGGCCCGGTATGATAGAAACTGTCAAGAAATATGTTAGAGCATGAGATGTGTGTCAACGTTGTAAGGCAAGTACCACAGCTCCCAGTGGTTTATTGCAACCCTTAGACATACCTGAAGTAGTTTGGGAACACTTATCGATGGATTTCATTGTGGGATTACCGAAATCAAAGGGATTTGATGCTATTTTGGTTGTTGTTGATAGATTGTCCAAGTACAGTCATTTCATACTTTTGAAACATCCCTACACAGCTAAGACAATTGCAGAATTATTTGTCAAAGAGGTAATTCGTCACCATGGTATTCCTAATTCGATTGTTAGTGATCGGGACCCTTTGTTTTTGAGCAAGTTTTGGCAAGAGATCTTTCGTTCCCAAGGCACAGAATTACGAATGAGTTCAGCTTATCATCCAGAAACGGACGGCCAGACCGAGGTCATTAATCGATGTCTTGAGACGTATCTACGTTGTTTTGCTGTTGATCAACCGCGAACCTGGTCTACATGGATACCATGGGCAAAATTTTGGTATAATTCTACATTTCATGGGTCAACGGCAAGACTCCATTCGAGGTAATTTATGGCAGGAAACCTCCTACGGTAATGCAATTTATACCCGGCGAATTACGTGCGGGATGAAGCATTGAAACAACTCAAGATTCATTTGTTAAATGCTCAGGATATTATGAAACGCAACGCTGACAAGCATAGAAAAGATGTTCAATTTAATATCGGGGAATGGGTTTATATAAAATTAAAGCCATATCGACAACTCTCAGTGGCACACATGATCCATCAGAAGTTGGCAGCTCGTTTCTTTGGACCATTTATGATTGTTGCTAAGATTGGGTCAGTAGCATACAAATTGGATCTTCCTCCCACCTCCAAGATTCATCCTGTTTTTCATGTGTCATTATTAAAGAAAGATGTTCATAATACTACTACTGCGGTCCTACCTCCTGAGTTGGATATCAACACAACTGATTTGATCTCCCCGATCGCTGTTTTGGCTACTAGAACCATTAAGGTTGACAATACTGATGTGGAGCAATGGTTTACAGTGGAAGCACAATTCTATGGAAGAGGCAACGTGGGAAGATTCTCTGACGATCAAAACTCAATTTCCGGATGCAAGTCTTGAGGACAAGACTTTATTGGAAAGGGGGAGTAATGATACAAACACAGAGTCAACAACAGTCAAGCCAAAGGAATCAAGGGCATTACAAGTTTATTCAAGGAGGGCAAAGAAGACAATACACAAAGGTGGCTAATGGTTGCTGGAGGAGAGAGGAATATATGGGTTGCAAGACCCCCACTATCTTTTTCATTCTGTTATTTTTCTGATTTCATTGTAATGGAGGGGCTCCAACTTTATGTTGTGAGAGAGGGCATAGCCCTGGAACTTAATATGTACTTTGGAACTTTCTTTTTCAATCAATACACATTTCCATTCCTCTTTTGCTGGGGTTCTATTTTCTGTATTGTTCATCATCAAATACCCATCAGTTGTGAACTCTTCTTCTCAAATTGCTTGCATAAATGTGTTTCAAATCAAGTTGGCCTGCAAGATCATCAGGCTTCTCCTAGTTGATTTTTGTGCATCTTATCCTTGCATTTCACCTTTTCCAAGCTCGCTGATAACTTTCTTCCAACTTCTTTAGCACCTCGTCTTTGGATCTTAGATTTTGTTTTGTTCTATCAAGCTACAAATAATACAAAAGATCTTGTCTATAAACTGAAGCAGTTACTAAAAATTGAAAACGCATAATTGAATTTTTCAAACACCGACTTCAACTTTTGAAGCTCACTAGAGTCTGTTTGCTTCTTGGGTGGACCTAACTCAATATCTCTTACACGAGTCGCAAAGTTTAGAGAACTATCACTAGTGTCTTGCTCTGATGGGCTAACTTGCACATACGTCAGAGTCTTGGAATCACCTCCTGTTACATGCAAAATTGAAGTTTTTGGGTGTCACTTTGACCAACAGACTGCACATATACAGAAAATGCTAACGTATCATTCATTTACCTTGTTTATTAAAAAACAAAGTAGAAAACATACCTTATATATTAAACACCCGAAAAGGTATAATACAAAGTATAATGATAGTAGACGATTTGGTCGATTCATTTGCCATAATTAATGGCTTCCCCATGCCTGTAATCAGCGAACAAGAAGGAAGCAAGAACCGAATCAACATTTTGTTTCCCAAAAGAAACTTCCCGCTCTGCCTCATATTTCCCCTGACCTAACTGATTTGGGCCCAAAAATGAGTATACCCTAACCCTATTACATATGAAAAAAAAATTATAAGCCCTATGTTTTGGTGGGCCCTATTCATATGAACACCCCTTGGGCCGGCCCTATTACTAGCTTACCTCGACTTGAGGCAAGATATTATATGGAACAATATGGAGAAGGAACATTTGGCTCGCAAAAACACTTTATAGGTTTAGTTATATACAGATCGATGGCTAACGAACAGTTTAATATTTTTCACTTTGTCAGGTTTATCTTAAATGAAAAATCAAATCTACCATAAAGCACGGGAAATGTTTGCAATAGCAAATATCTTGAGATGGCCAAAATGGACTACAATCACTGCCAAGCAATTTGTCAGTTGGAATGGATCCAGATCCAAAAGTATGTCATCTTTGATAGCAGTTTTGTATTTTATCATATATACATTTAAAATTAAATGAAGCTAAAAAACGATAATTGGAGAGGCTAAAATGACTAATTTTGTAAAAATAATTGAAACGGGCAAACGAAAATGCAAGGTACAACAACAGTTATTTTGTTTTGCATTTACACTCTCATATTTTATAAAATTATCAACAGATGGTACGAAATCTAAAAATTGACGAGAGGTTAGACACGAGGGTTCTATGGGCATATTATGAGGCAGCAGCGAGCATATTCGAGCCAGAAAGATGCAATGAGCGAGTTTCTCAGGCCAAAACAGTCTTGCTACTCAACATCATTATGTCCTTCTTTGCCGGACCCCAATTCACGAACGCTGACATGAGATCGTTTGCAGACGAATTCTCAAACCCTCAATGCCATCAAAAAGAGGGAAAACCTTGGCACATGATAGTGGATGCACCGCATATAACTGTCAACCAAATCTCATCAGAAACACGCGTAGCTCATGTCCAAGACATCCACCTACACCTACACCTACACCGTGCTGTAAGTTATATGTTGCCCTATTTCAATTTTATCGTACACTAAGGTTTCCTTATTTATCTTATCATCCTTTTTCTACAAGATTATTTTATGTTAACAAAAATAAGTGGACATCGTGGCTCTTTAGCTGGCAAAAAGTAGTGGATGTAGCATCTGAAGAAGCCGAACTCATTGTTCAAACTATAATTATGAGCAGCAGTCGACGGCTACCTGAGGAGCTGTTGTCTCACCCTCAATATCGACGACTATCTTCCATTACAAATGACCTTTTTCACCAATTATCTTATAAGGTATACAAACAAACAAAAATAATAAATAATAAATTATGTGCATCATAAGCTCTTAATGGATAAGTCCTTTTGTTATTAGGATAATTGTGTAATAGGTTCCCAGATCGAGTCCAAAATGCAAGAACTTGTACAACTCGTACTCTGCAACTCACCAAACGATCTTGAGCCTGACCTGAAGCAGACGTTTTTAATGGTTGCCAAAACATTTTACTACAGAGCATACTTCGATACTAAAACTATAAACCACCACTTTGGCGCAGAGTATTGTCCGAATATGTGATTTGATATGAATCACGAAGGGCTTATTCAGATTATAGGCTTTCCTATGACGAGTGCTGATGATAACAAAGAATGATAAAATAAGGACAGGGTATGGAATAGTATCTGTCACTTTGTTGATTGTAATGTAATTGCTTTATCTTAATTACAAATTTGAACTCAAAAATTATCATGTTAAGTTTCTGTCACTTTGTATTTGCTTTACCTTAATGAAAGGGGTCAAAATGAGTACACTACTAGAAATGATACTAATTTATTAACATTATTACACTCATGCCTAGTTTATTAGCAAGATAACTTCAAAATTTAGTCGGTATCTATTTACAATGGGCAGTGAAATTTACACCATTATTTATAATAGTTGCATATATTGTTTAACAATTCTTACTCTAAATAATAACATTATATATTTGAAGTATAAAAAGTAAGAGGATGAGGAAATCTGACTAGGACCTGAAAAGTTTATGCTTGCACGTTAATTTCAACTATTCTTGCATGATAAAAATGACACTGGTAACATCAAAATTGGATAAGCTGATGATAAAATAAACAAGTCCATCACTGAGTATGGTAACTTCCAAAAGTTTAAAGCAACTGGATACAGTTCTACAAAAAGATAAGTATCTAAATGCAATGCTCTCCATGACATCAAATGCAGACAACAAATTCTCAAAGACATCTAATTCATCCTCTGAGCAGCTTCCTTGGCCAAAACCCTCTCCTTTGCCTTTGTTTTCGCCTGGGATTTAGAACCCATAATTCCACCACCCCACTTCTTCCTGTACTCTTCGTATTTGTCGTTAAAGTTGGCCTAAAGCAGCAGAAAACCAAACACATAAATTTACAGATGAACAATTGGTATTCGGTTAAAAAGCAAAACCGTTGAAAAATATACAATATATACCTTGATGGCCTCCAAAATTCGGCTGAACTCCATTTTATCTTCATTCTTGACTGTTGTCAAGCACAAAGCTGCTGCAGTTTTTTGGTGGACAATCTGATACATGTCGAACAAAGAATGTCTTAAATCTGAATAGGTAAATCTGAAAATAATAAATTTAAATAGAAGTAATTTGAAATTTTCACTTATGAATAGGTAAAATTTAAATGTGACAAATTGGTAAAATGAAAAGGTTACGTAGAAGATGAATGGGATCAAACAGGTAATAAGTCATTAATAATACTATCGACTATTTTTATGCATATATACTAGAGCATTTAATTCACAGATTATATAACTACGAAAGCATATTGTTTCTGTAATCATCAAATCATATGCAGTTCTAAAGGACCTAAAAATGTTTCTGGTTCGGCCAAGCACAAACCCAGTCCCTTTCAACCCATATAAGACGTGTTCCATACTTTCATTCATCTCAAACCAATTTAACATGTGACCTAACTTACACGGTGCCACCACTAACAAAAAAATAAAAAATCAGAAACATACTTACAGTTCCTAGTCGAGATTTTCCTTTTACAATGCAATAGGGAATTTCCATTTTCCTGCACAAAGCAGGCAGCCAGACAACCAACTCAATGGGGTCGACATCATGAGCAATGATGACCAGTTGTGCCTTGTTCTGAAATGGAATATGGAAAATGTTTCAAGTTTTCATAAGCAATATCATAAGAGTGTATACATAATAAATGGAGTTCATGAAAAACCCAAGGTCCAACCTGCTCAATCAGATAGGTGATATGATTTAGACCATACTTCACAACGATGGGCTTCTTGACTTCAACAGTCTTTCCATCAACCTCAGCCTCAGCTCTTTTTGTAAGGCGTTCCTTTTTAGCAGCCTTATCCTCAGGCCTGTACTTGAGCAGCATCTTGAACAAATTAGTTGCTGCAAATCAGAGACGGAAATTTTACAAATTAGTTCCATAGCTAGTAAACTAAAAGTAGAAAATGATTTGGCAAATCAAGCATAAACTTCATTATTCACAGTGTACGTTTTCATCGCCTACAATTTTATAAGATAATTAAACGGTAAGTGGCCAAGTGGGAAAAAGTCAAAACAGTAAACCACTAAAAGAGGTGCAACAACAAACAAACACACATTATTAGTTAACGTGATTACATAGTTTTGAGACCTTCACACAATTCTTTTGTTTTACAAACGCTAGTTTACCATTATTTAGGTTACTCAATATACAGAGGACTTAAAGAGTCCATCCTTCGATAACTGACCTAAAAGAAGTGCAACTATACAAAACCTTGACATAATTAAATTTATTAAAACAAATATACTAAAACACATAAAATTCATCCATTTCCAATGCAGAGTGTTCTTATTCATATTTGCAACTAGGCTTGATTGCTTATTAATCAATTTTCAGACAAATGTAGAATCCTTTTTTTCTCAATAACCTTCAGTAATATCAGAATAAGATTAGATTGTTAACACAACCTCTACCGATCAAAATAATAACATGCATTGAAAGAGATAGATATAAGATAATAATCATTATTCATTCTTACCAAGATTCTTGTCAAGTGTCTTGGTGAACTGGTTCAACGCTGGTGGGACTTTCAAACGCTGCTTGAGGATCCTTCTCTTCCTCTGAATTCGAACAACTTGTGGCCATCTTACAAACCTATGCAAATCCTTCTTTGGTGGCAATGCTCCACCAATCCCAAACTGCTTCGGCCTTTTCTCGAATAATGGATTCGCCACCTTATCCTACATAAAGAAAAACATAAATATAAAGCTAGCATATCAAAATAATAAATCTGTTTAAGACGACACATACATATACACTGGTGTAAGAACGCCCATATTATCTAAAATCAGATCATTTAAGACGACAGATTATAAAGATACATTTTTATATTTCAAAAACATAACTAGATACATACATGCATGTATGCTTTTCTCATAAGTTGAAAGAACATAGAGATCAAAAGTTGTGATTTTGTTGACTTTTAAAGCTTCAAACTGTTGTCAAACACTCAAATAGGGATACAAAAGTATAAAATAGGTTGAATTTGTCAGCTTATATGATTCACACTAAAAACACTAGGTTATTATTCTATAAGTACTCTAATTGGATCCTTTCTATGTATATACATACACAAACATAAACATTCATAACTTTTTGTGTATATAGATGCATACATAACTGTGTTTGTATAATATGTTTCATCAAAATGATAATATGTGATTGTTTACTATAGCGCTTAGCATTTTCTAAGAAAATTAGTACATAAATGATCGTAGATATATTAGATACAGAATATGAACAAAAAAAACACTAGAAATAATTGAGAAATCATACCGTTTTCTTCTTGGTTACTACTGGCTTTCCACCTTTCTTGGGAGCCTGTAATTGATTAAATTTAATAAAATCAAATTAACAAAAAGTAATAATCGATTAATAAAAGGAAATGAAATTGAGGTCTACTCACCATGTTGTTGTCTGAGAAGCTGAAATTGAAGGTCTGGAAAAAACGGCAGAGATGAAAAGGGTTTTTGTGTTTATAACAACAAAGAAAAAGGTTTACAGATTTTAGGGTTACAAGATAAATGGGCCGATAAGTTTGGGCTGGGCACATATGATATGAGCTTATCGTCCCCTGGATGGTTAACCCATATGGCCCGTTTATGGTTGACTCTAAAACACTGTTTCAGTTCTTTCCATAAGTGTGCTAGTAGATTAGAAGGAAATCTACAAAGATCGTGCATTCTTGAACTAGCGAACGAATTTGTAAACTGAGTTTATAGTTTTAATAAGTGAAGTTGAAGTTACAATAGTAAGATGAGATCACTAATGATATCGCTAAAAGAAAAATACTTTATTTCTTGTAGGGACAATTGAAATGCCAAAAGTATTATTTAGACCAAATACCAAGACAACATCATCTTAATTATACCTTCTGTTAACTAGAATTGGAAACTTGATCTGGGAGGAATTTGTGGATAGGCTTGACTCTTGGCATGTTCAACTAAAGTAGGTTTGACTCGTACAAAAACTTAAACCACGAATATCTGCATTTATCTCAATCTTGAAACTAAACTCTTAATTATAAGTTTACCTCAATACGACTAGCCCATAATGAAGTAAGAAACCATAGTGTTAGTAGGACTAATCTGGCATATTGTCACACATTGGACCATAAACGATGGAGGTTCCGCCCTCCTTTACCAAAAAGAATATACATGTTAAACCGTATCCAATTTTAAAGATATACAGTTAAGAGCATGGATCCAACAAGATCCAACATGTAACAGTACACAAATCTTAGCAACATAGATCATTTCCTTCTAAATTAGTTGCTTTCTATCAAGTATATTCAACCAGTACAAACAACATACTATAGCTTCATCGTCTTAATTTTGTCCTCACACAAATTAACGATAATTTTTAGGTTCAACTATTTTAGGCCAAAACATCCATTCCACAACAACCTCAAAAAATCTCAAACCAGCAAACAAACCAGAAAGATGGTCAGAAAGACTGAGCATTACAAACTAGCAACAGTCCGTGGCTACAACGCTCTGGTCCTGAAACTGGTTGGTCCCAGTCCTTTCGAGCTTCACAATCCATCATTACATTAATCAACTTCAAGAAAAGACCATTCAAACTGAAAATACATAAACTCACAGTAAAAGCAAAAATACAAAAGGGAGATCAACCTCTACCCATTAGCTCTCCTCAGTTCGAAATGCTCAACAAATCAGAGTACAAAGTTAGTGAAAACAATGAAGTTACAAACCAGAGACATGACAAAATTGGTCAACTCATGCCTTCTTTGGTCTTCCTCTTCCTCTTTTAGCTGGTGGCAGTCCACTTTCATTTGTGGCAGAAGGAGGGCGGCCCCTGCCACGACCTCTGCCTGAAGACTTCCCGCCCCTTTTACTCTTTTTATCAGCATAACCGTTAGCTTCTGAGTCACTACTATTATCGTCTTCGTGGACGCTTTCATCATCTTCTATGTCGGAAGAGTCTTTGGATTTCTTCCTCTTATTGGCTGCATTTGCAGCGGTCTTTCTGTTAGTTTGTTTAGCAGGTGGCGGTTCGCTGCTAGGTTCCTCAACACCTTCCCCCACAGGTTTTCCGTCATAAATTTCAAGCTGTAAGGAACACCAAGTAAGTAAATGCCTCAGTGACATTCTTAGAAATGGCAAGATTGGTGGGTTGACTAAAAAACTAAAACAGATTTGGGTCAAAACAGGTCATTTCTGGTACAGGTTAAGATGGATGAGGTGGGTTTGACTGTCAATGCACTAATACATTCTTTTTGTAAATTTATTAGAAAAAGATATTGAACGGTTAACTCTGCTATGATTAAAAAAAATTATTATACCCATGTTATCTTAAGATAAAAAGGAAATTTAGGAGGCTTTATATAATTAAAAATGGATTGTTGGTGACTTTCAATCCTTTCAGCCCGTTATACCCATTCACCCTGTAGCAAAAAAATTGTTTGACCTATTAGGCAGAAAAACGCATCAAAAATAGATCCATCACAAGTAATTGTGTCCAAATTGCCATCTCAACTGAAGGATATTCTATCCATAAAAACAGCAGTTATAAGTTATAAGTTCCAAGTAACTTTAAAAGTCCCCATACAGAATTCTACAAACCCAAACAGTACACTGAATTTTGGTTACCTGCTCAAGTTTATCACTGACATTTGTTCGATCAACCACCACCAAGGAATGCGCAAAACCACATGCAACACTACAGGATGACAAAATAATCACTGTAAAAAAGATAATTACAGGTGATTCAATGTGTTATGACTTATGAAAGTGATTATTTGGCACTGAATATACAGAACTGAACAATGAGCTGTAACAAAACAGGTTGTTAGTGTTTGAATGCACCTAAATTGTTTAAAGTTGTAATGATTTGGTAATTCAATGCTTTAGCCAAATTCTGATTGTTTGAGAAATTACTAGAAAAATGATTAATAAAACACCTTTTTGTGAAAGATGTAGACAGTTCGTAAAAAAAGCTGCATTAAAATAGGTTCGAGGGGACAACATATCTATGTTAAGTTTCCACATACATTATTAGTTCTAATATAATGGTTGTCAAGTCGTGTTTGGTTACAGGGTTTATGCTGTAATACTCAGATAATCACATATTTTGCAAATTGTGATCATTCAAAAATTACAAGATAAAACCAAAAATGACATTCTTGTGATAAAAGTAGAAGACGATTTGTTGAGTACAAACATAAGTTCTTCAAATTAGCACTTCGAATACACGGATAAATATATAACTTTAACCTACCCTTACATATCCAACTTTGTTGTACCTTGTATAAACTGACTATTTTGACCTCCTAAATAATACTTTACCCTACCCTAACATATTCAACTTTGTTGTACCTTGTATAAACTGATTATTTGACCTAAATAATCAGAAGCGGAATATATTTTCACACACCTTGCATCCCCATATAGTAGAGTACTAACCTTATAACATGCATGCCTTCAAGAGCATCAACCTTTTTGGGGATTGAAGAAGATCTGCAAGTCGTAAAAACACATATATTTGCAACCATTAGATGATGGAGAAGACATGCACAGGTAAACTATAAACTAACTAACATACTTCTGCTGATGAGGACCATAACCGAGTTCACCAGATTGAGCATGCCCCCAACTAATGCATGAGCTATCTGCACCAACAAAATGGTGCATGCTGCCTGAATCCATGCAACGTACATTCCAACCACTACAAAATGAAAAGAAGCCAATAGTATTGATCAGCACTTATGTACAGACCAAGTGAGTGAAGTCAAAAAAATAGCTTAGAAAAAAAATGAGTCGAATGGACCAAAAACAAGTCACCTAAAGGGTTTTTTTATCCTTAATGTATTAAACCTCCTAAATAATTTTATTCAAGAAACTTGATTATTAGTGAAATAATGAAACTTTAGAAATCATATTTGAAACACACTTTCTAAGAAAATACTGTTTTGGATCAATCTGACCCGTACCATATAATAAGCCATTTTGATTTGATACCCAACCCGCCCATTTCTACACTTGGAATCAAATTTTAGAGTGAAGATAGAAACCTGAGATCCATCAGAGGTTTGGGGTACATCGAGTCGTCACCGGTGGTCTTTATCTTGCCCCACATGTACATCTGCCCTCCAGCTGAAGAAACAAATTTGTCATTTATAATACAATGAGAATGAAAACATCATCAATGTTAGTAATTCCTTAGAATATTATTACATGCAAAAAACATTGGTTCTATTACCAACATGAATTGATAGAAAATGACATACCAGCAGTGACAGAAGAGTTGACAGAACCAGCAGACACCACAGCATTAGGAGGTACAAGATTATGCTTTGTGAAGAGATCAAGACGGCGAGGACTAAACTCATCCTTTTGCTCTCTATGTCCAAGCCTAAAATCATAGTTTAAGATAATATACTTTTAAATGCCATTCAAAGGATCATGAATGGTACTGATTTTCAGCCCATATATGTGAGAACAAGTCAACTTAGGTTGTATATGATTTAAAATGAGTCAATAAGGTAGAATATCAAAAAGTGCATAAAAAAAGGGTTGCACAGGTTAAAGTAGTCTACCATGTATGTAAATACTTAAACGTCTTAAATTATTTTAATTAAAAAATATTATTCTATTAACCAATATAGGTTTTTGATCATATTGATACTTGTATATTTGAAGTAAAAAATGGACAAAAGATAATCTCGGTTGGCCACCCTAACCTGATTGGGCCAATTTCGACCCAGGCATAACAATTAAATGTTTTGACCTGAACCCATTGACTAGTTACCCAATATGACTCTTTAAAGAGAATTCACAACTACTAACCTTCCATATCCTCCATAGCCCCACCTACAATGCATTATATAGCAAGTAATTAATAAAGGAAAGACCCATAATTTACCAATGACATACTTTAATCAGAGCTTAACACCAAAAGTGCATATAAACTTACGTGTAAACGAAGCCCTTGGAATCCACAGCAACTGAACACAACCAATTATAGACAGAAAAATGGAAATCAAATTATCTAATAAAATAAACACCATAAGACATTAAGTAAGGTTCAAAATATACACAAAACTTATGAATAATAACCTGTATGGTTAGATCCACAAGCAACTTTTACGATGGTTTCATTAGCAAAAGCAGATATTGCCTTAGGGCGAGGCTGAGCCTCGTAAGCAAGCCTCACAGAGCTATCTTTAGTATTGTACTGGAATTGTCAAAACAATAATTAAACAAAAAAGATACTTCATCAAAGTTTGAACAATAACAAAATTGTGTAATTAAGTTTGATTCGTCTCTTTCATGCAGGTATCAGAAATCCCAAATTACAGAGATTATAACAGGAGGGGAGTGAAAGAGGGTAAAATGAGAAATAATCTTATAAAAGTTTCAAAAAAAGAAAAAGAAAAAAAGAACAAAGAAAAAAGAAACATGACAAATATATGTTACTTAGTATACCTCATTGTCAGTTCCATGTCCAAGTTGACCATACTGTGGAAGTCCGGCAGTTCTAGAAACCATAAAAATACTCTACATTCAGCAAATATTTGGTCTAGAGGTTGCAAGCACAATGAAACTAAATTTAAATTCATAACTAATCTGTCAGGTCAGTTTGTGGCTGGAAACATGTTTTGTCCAATTTTTTAACTGCTTTAAAAATAATTGTTGTGTCAAATATGATTGCAAAAATTCTATAATTCCGGTGATGATCTAACTTCTGAATATTAACAACTTCAAGAAATTTTACAGATTAAAAACACACTTTCGACAACTTCCAACCCATCTGACCTGATTCCTTTAAGCTAACTTTAAATTTTCCTCATTTGACCCGTTAGAGATAAAACATAACCCAATTTAGCCTATTTTCAAGCAAATAAATGAAAATTGACACCTTTATTCATAAAAAGTCAGTATCAAAGAAAATACATTGACCATACAGTATAGAAGCACCGTCTACGGAAGTTAACCAAACCGTAAAATCAGCTCCACATGCAACACTTGTTACTTCAGATACTAGACAGCGCACTGGATATAGCTCAATTTCTGCACGCAACAAAGGTGAGATATTCAGCATCACATAATATAGCTCAAGATTCTTGGTTCATTCTTTGATGTCGTGATTATAAATATTCACATCTCACCAAACTTAATATAGAAATACTGTCATCAGCGCATATAAATAATGAGTTTGGTAAACTCACCATTTTTCACTGAGCCAGTACCGAGCTGTCCATGTTTATTCCAACCAAAAGCCAACGAAAGGCCATCTTCTGTCACTACAACTGTATGACCTTTCCCACTCCCAGCTTTAACAATTTTGTACCTGAAGTTGAAGAAAACACATTGCCGCAACAGAACTACAAGTTAAAGCAAGATGAGAACATAGGTAGGATAAATAAGAACGAGCACCTTCAATATATAAATGTATGTGAATACAGCACACTAATTTGAATCCATGCAGCCATGACTTGCATATCATATATCAAATACCCACCTAATATAGTTGTCAGTTTGTAAACTGATTATGCTTTTTTGCTATTGAACAGAGCAGAATCATACATTTTGAATACTGAATAGTACAATTTGACCATTATGACTCCTTTGATAACATTGTATCTTCTCTTCATGAAATAAGTATGCAACAATGGCATGAATTGTTACCATCTTCTGAGTGGATTACTAACATAATCTGGCTTAAAACTGAATATCTGAAGTCACAAAAATCAGTTACTAATTGTACGTTAAAAATTTTATGCTTCTCATTATCTTATAACTTATGGGTCAAATAATCAGTTTCCAATGATCAATCTCAGGGTGTGTTTGAAATTGCATTTGCAAAGAAGTTTTTGTGAAAAGCAGTTCTCAACCTGCTTCTTCGATTTTGCGCTTCTTGTCCAAGAAAACACATATAATTACTTTCATATGGTTTGCTAAACACTGTTGTATTAAACTCCCTAATCATACAATCTCCCCAACAATGGAATCCTGAACACCCTCTCCTTATACCAGCTGCAACAAAACTTATTATCAAAAGGTACGCACAAACTACATATCTACTCATTCTTCTAACCTAATACAAGAGACTTCCACTCGCACTTCAAAAAAAGTCTCTCCTATCTCACAACAATGGGCTTTTCTTATCGTTTTATTGATAAGCTCAACACAGAATTAGAACTTTTAAATCACTCAGACATTCAATTATTTGATCATCATATCTTCAAAACTGTCATTTATAGAGCTCATCATATACGATTTATCTCATAGTTATACGTACCACAAACTCACAAAACACATAAGCCAGCCCACTACACAAAGTTCCCAAAAACAGAATACAAACTCACGAAGCAAGTGCCGAAACAATTGTCGGCCTATCTCTTTGAACTTGATCCCCATGTCCAAGCTGCCCCTTCTACAAAAGCACAACCATTCTCAACAATAAAAATATCACAAATTAACACATATCCATTTAACGAAACACAAGCTTAATAGTTTGTAAACACCACCGTGCTTTAGCACTTGAAATTTTGCAGCTTTAAAAATAAAAATTGCATATATGATTCCATAACCTCAACAACAACTACAAATATAGATACATATATACAATTAAAAATAATATATATCAAAAATTAACACTTTTACATACTTGTATTTTTAAAACACAAACTTTATAGTTAGTAAGCCTTGATAACACACTATAGTACTTCAAATTTTCATCTTAAAGTATAAAAAATGGACCTTGATACCAAAATCTCAAAAACAAAAAAACAGCTACAAATATCCATATATACATATAAAATATATCAACTTACATCATTTCTTCCCCAAGTATAACAACGTCCATCCACATCCAGTGCTACACAATGACAAGATGCTACAAAAAAAAAAAAAAAAGAAATCAATATCAAGTGACAAAACTACGACAAATTATTACTAATCGCTACTAACAAAGACTTACCACAACCAGAAGCAACGAAACGAATGTCAACGCCGACGAGTGGCCGGAGTCTCGTCGGAGAAACTAAGTTAGTTTCCGATGACCCTTTCTTCTTACCAATAGTGTCCCACGCCGTCGTACCACAAAACAACAACTCACCACCTTTCTTCACTTCCTCTTCTTTCTTCTCTGTCTCCGCCGTTGACATCTCCCCGGTTTTAAAAATTGGATCTCTCCGCCGGAAAATCAAGATTCAAGATAGTGTTTCTTAAAACCCTAAAAGTTAAATTTCTTTTCTATTGGTATTGGCAAACCCGAAAATTGGTTGTGTGTGATTTTAATTATTTAATATTTATTATAAATTATAATGGATAATAATAACTTTTAAAGACAATTATGAAAATGAATAGAGAAAGTGAGGTAGTGAAGTATGGATTCGGCAAATTGGGTTTCTTTTGTTGGTTTAAATATTAAATCAAACAAAAGATTTTGTTATTGTTACTTTTTCGAATCTGATCAAATTTTTTATTTATTTGGTTTCATTTTACTTCTTTCTTTCACTTCTTTTGGAGTCATTGTCAGCAAGATTTTGTTTTCCCCCTTCTATTTAGATTACGGTTTAATGGTTCCGATTCTGCAGGTTCTTTTTTTCTTATATTGTATCGAATTGGGTCCCCATGGCCCACTGGTTTCCCTTTTTGAGAATCTTTTTTTTACTCGTCTCTTTGTATATACTAAATCGGAAAAAAAACTATATTAATAAATAAAAAATTAATATAAGGGACATATCATATTAGTACAAATTAATATAAATGATATTATATTTGAGTCTACTAACGAAAATCTATACAAATGGTTTCCAAATTTAATGTCCAAACAATAACAAATGAGTATGAGTGAACTAACCTATTTCCTTGATTTACAAGTACAACAGAAACCTTATGGTACTTTTATGAATCAAAGTAAATATGTACATGATTTACTCAAAAAGCATTCCTTTGATAATTGTTCTCCAATGGATACTCATACGAGTGTTTCTAACAAATTGCATAAAGTAGACCTGATATAATGTTCTCTACATGTTAATATGCTAGATATCAAGCTGATCCTAAAGAATAACACCTTAAAGCTCTGACAAGAATGTTTAGGTAGGGTACTCCAAACCTAGATCTTTGGTATCCCAAAGACTCAAGTTTTGATCTAATTGGTATCACATTTGCATATTATGAGCATGCAAATTAGACAGGAATAGTACTTCTGGTGGATGTCAACTACTTCGAGGCAAGTTAGTAAGCTGGTTAAGCAAGAAACAAAATTATGTGGCTACATCAACAACTGAAGCAAAATATGTTGTTGTTGGATGTTGTTGTGCTTAGTTACTATGGATGTACCAATTGGTAGACTATGATGTGATGTTTACCTGAACACCCAAAACTCGCCGAGTAGGTTTTTTTATCTCATAGACTTGTAGATACAGTTAAACTCAACCGGTTTTGTGAAAGGATAAGATTCAAATTCCTAATAGATAAGAACCAAAATAGTTGTCAAAGTCGACCAATAGTCTTATAAATAGAAGATAAAGCCCACAACATCGGATATCATATAATATCACTTTTACATTCTCAAAAACTCTTCTCCAGCAGAGTATTGGTGATTCTAGGTTTCTTGAAGGCCGTTCAAGCACCAACAAGGAAAATTCAAAGCTCCGGAGTACATATTCATCATTTATTCGATCAATTCATGATTATTTTTGTATTATATACCTTTGTTTTGTTAGATTTTGGCTTGTTTATGGGCTAATTTCTTACATTCACTTGGAAAAGATAACCTTACAATAAAGGATATAGACATATAATTTATGGATGATTATTATGGTTAATTTATTCTTATCAGTAATATTATTGATATAACTAATTTTAATTGGTTAGGTTTATTTATTAAATTAATTAAGAAAACATTGTGGGTAAAGGAACTCGTCGAGTGACTTGCTACCCCTCGACGAGCTTATGTGTTGGATGAGCAATGACGTGTTTATTTGATATGTATTTGCTTAAGTCTAGAGTTTTCAATTAGGAATCACAGGTTTAGTTGATAGAAAGAAGGTCATTACTTAATTGCCTATTGATTGATAATCTGTAACCATATTAATTGCACTATTAAATTGAATCTATCATGTTTTTATGATAAATTTTATAGAATTAAGAAGATAATTTCAATTGAATGTTTCTATCCTATTATTATATTTACTACATGCCAATTGACTCTAGAATACGTTATACTAATTTACTTTACTTTCTTCATTTCTTTATAGTTAATATCCCACCTTTTCAATCTAAAGTAATTAATAATTAGAGTTTATTATCAATATTTCAACTGAGGTTCCTTAAGAGATCGACCTCGATACAATTTACCATTACTATTATATCATTGTAGGAACTTTTTTCTATATGTGTGCTACTCTCTGGTTATAATTAGTTTATCGTATTTTATAAATTTAAGACTAGTTGTTTTACCAGCACCAAGTTTTTGATGTAGCTGCCGGGAAACGGTATTGATTTATTGATATGACATGGTTATTAGTTATTTTACAAAAATATTAGTTGCTGTTAAATCTAAAAAAAAAAATATTCTGAACTCCCCAAGTATCTGTTCGTACTCGGAGAGTCACTGTAAAAGTCTAAAAAATTTTACTAAAATTTTCTGAAATCAGTTTGCTTGAAGAGTACCACTTACGAACTAGCCGACTTCATCAAAAATCTGAAAAACAAAGTTTTTCATATTTTCTTTTATTATTTGTTTCGTTAATCTGAAACTCGGCGCGCACCTTACAAGTGTTCAGCGAGTGTATTTTCTTTCTTATTTATTTTATTTTTGTTATTAGTTTCATTATTTTCCATTACTGTCTATTGTCGTTCTGTTTTGTCTATGATTGATATCGCCTAAATTAAACATATTTATAGGGGCGATGTTGGTGCATATTGTGTGACAACAGCTTCTAGTTTGTAATAGTTAGGTTTGAAGTCATTTTGTTAATCATTGTAAATTTTAACTTAAGTTTTGTATGTGTATTTGGTAGGTTCGCACGAACTTAGAGTAGGTACGAACTTAATAGGTTCGTACGAACTCAGAAGGTGCCTAAGTTCGTACAAACTTAGGTGCCTGTATATACACAAGTCCGAAAGTTTTAGATAAAGACGTTTTTCAGAGTTGTAAGTTCGAACTCAGGCTTAGTTCAAATACTCCGTGTTTGTTCGAATGTAATACTTGTTTAATTCAATAAAAGTGATATTTACACATTTGTATTACTCGTTTGTTATCGTTTATGTATATTTGAGGATTCCACACTCAAATATATCATATTACCTCGTAGATCCAGGTTACAGGAACCTACAAGCGATATCGATCCAATTTGTATATTATTTTAGTCATTTTATAAACTTTTAATACTTAGTTAGTTTAGTTTGGTTTCAAGTTAATAATCGAGAAGAGATCGAAAAGATATGAAGAAAAGATCAAAAGTTGATTGATTTTTGCAGCTTTTGCGAGGCTCCACGGTTTTGTCCATAACTCCCTCATACGAACTCCGATTGAAGGTGATTCAAGTGGCCAAATTCTTGGAACTCAAAGGGCTACAACTTTCAAACAACGACTTAAGGTTAAAAATGAAAATTACCCGCCGGGTAGGCCTAGTACCCGTCGGGTACTCATAAAAAGTTCCAGTTTGGCCTAGCCGGGTACATAACACTTATCCTGGTGGGGAGGCCATGGTACTCGCCAGGTAGTTGCATTTCCAGCCGGGTAAGAGGGTCTGTTAAGGCTTTTTGGCCTAAAATATACCATAAACCCTAATGATCATTTACTTGTTGATTAAGCACGAATTAGAGACGAATTTGGGAGCATTTGGAGAGCTTTTGGGGACACCCTAAGTGATCTATTCCTCTTGTAATCGTCCTAGAAGTTAGTGTTTATTTCTCTTTTTCATTCGAATCTTATTTAATTAATGTTTGATTTATATTTGTAATCACATTATGAATCATTCCTTGATTATGAGTATTTGTTTGATTGAACCCATGAGAATGAGATAAACACTTTATGTTCATCTAGACTAAATACCCTAGATGTTGGATTTATAATAGTTATATTTCATTTTGCGTATGATATGATGTTTGATTGAAGACCCATTTGTATTTAATTTATTTAGCTTATTCAATTGGTGTGATAATCGTGCTAATGAGTGAGAACTCTTAGATGTCATATTACATTTACTTTTAATTGGACATAATAAAAGAGTTGAATTAGGTTAATTGAATTATAATGTTGATGAGTCATATTGAGAGACATCTTGTATGATTTAGTAATCTCTAGGACACTAGGATTATAAGATTGAATTATCATGTTAGTTGAGTTGAGTAACCATAAATGGAAATATTAATTTTTCAAGGACACTTGCTCTTTACGATTTCATTTAAATGACAGCATTGTGAAAACAAGTAGTTTAGGTTATTAATTCCTATATGCAAAATACATATTTAATTATTATCCAACTCTAGGAGGGACAAGTCTAGATGAACATATTTCTATCACTTGATTTAACCTATCAATTTATTTGCTTTCTTTAATTTAAACACCTTTTGACTGCCTGTCGTTAAGAGGCATTATCCTGATACCTTAGCTATAGATTAGATAAATAACCTTAAAATATATATAAATTGTTTATGTGAGAGACTACCTAGTAAACTTATCATTGTTATACTACTATTCAATTAGGTATACTTACCTAGTTCTGTAATAGTTAGCTTTGACATGTTTTACTAAATTTTATAACTAGATTAATACACATCAATGATCGTGTGTATGAATTCCAATGTGGATGAGTCCCTAAAAATAGCAACACACGCTATTTATACACGCATAACAAGGCCCAAGTTTTATGAAAAACTAGAACATATGCCATTTACAATGTTTTATTTTGTTTTAACTCACTAAATATTATTATGTGTGTACCATGATAATAGATTAATTTAGAGTTTCCATGTTCCAACTCTCTCTAGGTGGGATTGCATCTAATTGGCTTGAATTCCAACTACCTGATACTTATACCACATAGGATGAATTGCAATAAAAATTTCCTGGAAGAATTACCTAAGAAAAACGCATTGGATAAACAATTTTCACTAAAGGGGTCACACGACGATGATGTTCTCGAGAATTTAGATATGAAACTTCAAGAACATGATCAAGAATATCCATTTTGCAACTATGAGAAGGAACATAATTCTGATCCTTAACAAGAACATGAAATGGCAACGTTGTTAGATGAAGATCTAAGTTCTAAAATTTTATCAGAAATAACTATTACATATGAAGAGAAGGCTACTTGGGATCTTGATTTGTTAGAAATAGAAGATGGCGAGAATCTCAATGAAGAAATGAATAACTATTCAATATTTTCGATGAACAACGCGACATCCTCATATTCAAAGAAAATGAACATCATAGAAGGAGAAACCATTCAAAGCCCCAACCTACTCATTCTTTCATTTTTGAACGGTGATGGAGCGGAAATGAAAATCTTAATCCATCCATCAAGTTGAAAGTGGTACACCAGTGATAATAATACGATAAGTTCTCTAATATTCTTATTTTAGGGAATTTACATTGGGAAGGTACGTATCACTATTACCATCCCCACTTCATTTTAAGTGTGGGAAAAGACACCCAAATTTTTGAAAATTAAGGATGGAGTCGAGCTAATGACTCGAATAAAAACTAGCGCTTCTCGAGAGTCATCATGTTTTTAAAATTTTTGTTAAAATATTTAAATTTGTAGGTAAATTTTAATATTCAGTTTTTATATTTTAGTTTTAACTTATCTTAACAAGAATCGATCTTATCTTTGGAAATCTGAGCTTTGTATTGTACAAGTTAAAAGGGGGAGATGCAATAGTGACATTTAATAATCAAACAAAGCAGCAACAAAAGAACTTGGCGAGCAAGGACTTAGTACTCGCCGAGCATAAGGAAAAGAGTGTGAAAGGACATTCTGGATTTGGAGTATAGCAGCTCATAAAACCTTCGATCCCCAGAGATTAAACCGTCGGATCGTTACCATCTTTAGACATCAGGTTCACAACAGATGGCCCATCGTTTTCAGCAGTTGGAGTTGTCTCTGAGGTCTAAAACTCCAGTTATAGCAGCTAGAACTTAACGCAGTTTTCTGAAACAACAGGAACTCGACGAGCTGACTGTTAGTACTCGTTGAGTATCATCTAAAAATCATATGTATAGACCTCGAATTCAACCGAGCAATTCTTCAATAATTTTATCAGGGGAGTCCTTTCTAATTCGTGTTGTTCACTTATATCTTACATTCTTTGTTTGTTTTACGTGTTAAAAATATTTTTCAAACTAAATGTGGGAAAAAGTTGAATAACATTTGAACCTACTTATTTTTCCTCTTGTAAATTATCTACTTTAACATACAAGATTGATTATCTTATACTATAGTAATTAAACCTCATATTTGACGTAAATTTTTATTTTTGATATGTGTCACTTTCTTAAAGCAATCCGGCCAGTGATAAAATTGCATGACTCACACATTTTTAACGTTAGGATCTATTTAGTGAATTATTTGAGCCTTATATAGCCATTATTTTTAGTGTGCGCATGGAGTTCGCTTGTCATGAGTATGCTAGTTTGTATTAATTCTAGAACTTGTTTTAGTTTATACATTTCGAGACTACATCACACCACACTTAATGGTTAGTTAAATGATTAAATTGGTAATTATCATTAATAACTTATCACATATAAACAAAATTTATGGAGGATTATTACGTTTAGTTTATTTTGGTCAATAATATTATTGATATATCTAATATTAATTGGTTAGGGTTTATTTATTAAATTAATTAAGAAAACATTTCTGGGTAAAGGAAGTCGTCGAGTGACTTGCTACCACTGGACGAGCTAATGTGTTGAATGAGCAGTGACTTGTTTATTTGATATGTATTTTGCTTTAGTCTAGAATTATCAGTTAAGAATCACATGTTTAATTGATAAAAAGAAGGTCATTACTTATTTGCCTATTGACTCATAATATGAAATCATATTAATTGTATATTAAATTGAATTTATCATGTTTGTATTATAAATCATCCGGAGTTAGTAAATGTTTCTATCATATTTGTCGTCTACATTTATATGACACATCTCTGTATTTCTGTAAGATTATATCCGGAAGATAGTGCATGTCACAAATGGATTCAAAACTAAATTTTCCACTATCATGAGGTTTAAACTTGAAAAGTCTGAGGTTCGTACTAACTCACAAAACAACAACCTTGTTGGTCCCAAAACTAACAATAGATGTTGTAGAAAGTGGGGGGGGGGGGTTGAATACAACTCTTTTTAATATCTAATTTAGAGTGAATTGTGTAATATGTTTGATTGTAAAAACGGTAATGAGAGCAGATGTATTTTTTTAATTCAATTCTTTTATTTGAATAAATAAAGAATTACAAGTTAGATGTGGAATGTCTAACTTAATTGACTATAGGTATCAACACTCTTATCAACTAAGAACAGACTCTAAGCTGGTTACAAGTAATGCTATTCTTGCTAGCACAAATGCTCTCTTAATTCAGTATAAAATTCACTCAGGATTCACACACACAGACTTCATATCTTAAATCTGGTATTTATAGTGCAACTCGTGTATCAATTGCAACTTGATTAACCAATCAAAATCTTCCACATATCTTCATTTTCATTGGACGCTTTCAGGCATAATTACTTGTGTGTTTTGATGAGCTCTGCACGACCAGGTCTGCAGTCTGTCAAAAGGTACACTGCATAATTTGTCTTGTTGGCCGTCATTGATAATGAAACATTATGTGCATATAAAACCAAAATGGACAGGTGTGCACAATGTGTACAACCTTTGAAGATGTCATCTGATCATTCACATAAGTTTCAAAGTGTTGGTTAATGCATTTACTTAAATCTGCAACAAGTAAAGCATTCTTCAATCTCTGTGCTGGGTGAACTAGACTTCATCTTCAATGTTGGTCTCCAGTTCTTTAATCACTACTTTTTCTTCACAATGTCATAGTGTCTTTAGTACATGATTGATCATTAAAAGCATGATGTATGATTATTCAAGTAGTGAAACTTCTCTGTGCTTGCTATTCTATCATATTCTGGGTGATAGGTGAACTGTCAATTTTCTGTCTGCTGGATGAACTAACAGAGCAAATCCTTTGCAACGAGCATACAAATGACTTAGCACCAAATTGAATAATCCCAATACTGGATGGACAAACCATATACATAATGTTAACTATATATTGTTGTCATCATAAAATCATCATAGAAAAGATCACGACTTAACAAACCTACTAAAATTCGAAAGCATTGGCATGTCTAACATATTTAGTCCATGTCTTTGAGTGAATTCATGATCGATGCAACTTCTTAGGATAATGTTGTTGTTTCATTTAACAAGGAAGCTATTGATTCTTGGCCTATTTTAACTCCCAAACTCTTTTGAATATAACAATGGTTATTTAATTGGTTCATTGTATTATCTCTCTCGCAGTGAAGATAACAGTGGAGAAGTAAATGTCAATTTTTTTCCTTTTAAGCATACGAGTAATTTCTAAGCATGCAAATATTGCCACTTATGTCTAAGTTGAATAGGTATGTGACTCAAAATGATTATGTAGTACAAGTGTACGAGTGAAAACTCAAACGTTTCCTTCCATTCGTACGGTTAATCTCTAAAGTGCAATATTAATTTGTACAATATGCTCACAGGGGTGTACTCATGTGAGTTAAAATGTGTATTTCTCTATTGCACTATAAGCTTTAGCACATGTACTAGTTTATCGTAGTAAAAACTTAGATAGTTATGTTTATAGTTCGTGAGTAATATATAGAAACTTTTAAATAATTCATGTCATACTAAATCACAAATAAAGTATATGTATGTTTATATAGGGAAAGGATACATAGGGAAGCTCCAAATTTTGGGGAAGGGGAAAACAAATCTTAACCCTTGATTTTTTCATAAATAAACGTTTTTAACATTCATTTGTGATGAATGTTAAATTTTGAAATTATTTGTGATTTTTCAAATTCATTTATGATGAAATTAAGGGTTGAGATTTTCTTCCCTCCTTTCCTAATTTTTTTGCTTCCCTCTTGATCTCCACTCTGTTTATATATTTCAACTTAACTAAATTATATAATCACAATAGTTATCTTTTTTTTGTGTCAAAATTTATCCGTTTATTAACTTGCTCAAATATATTACCTGTTTGTTGAATAAGATCCGAACTTTTCATTAGTCTCTTTTCAATATCATTCCAACAATTTGAAGTTATCCACTTTCTATACCGTACAGAAGTGTATATAAATATAGTGGAGGAAAAAAGAAGTACACTGATTTTTATCAAAATGTTCTTCTTGGTTATTTTTTATAATTTCAATTGTTTAAATTTTGTTAGTCATTAGTCTCTCGATTTTCTTGATCTACATGGCCACTTTCTGTACCTATAAGTCCCCTTCTAATCCTTACTTTAAATCATAATGATCTGAAGACAAGAATAATTGTATTTTCCTTTAATTATTTTGATTATATTACATGTGATTACTCGTGATAAATTTTTCGATAATCACGTTGAGTAAACCTCGTGTGTCATTTTACTAAATTACATCTAATACATGTGTTTTTCTGTCGCAGTAGGTGGTGGTGAGATGGTTCATGCTCGTAGTCATACATAAATCAAATTCTAAAGGTCTAAACTATGTTTTGGTTTAGCTTTACAAAAACACACAAACATAACTTCATATAATTTGAATTGTACTAGAGGAGTCATGGTTGGTTAGAAATCTCTGTACAAACTTTTTAACCAAATTTGGCTTAAATCACACTACTAGTTGAAAAGTGAATGATTTGATGTAGTTAGTCAACCAACTAAATGACATAATTTATTATTGGATAAGTAATGCTAAATGCATGTATAAATCTATACAATATCTAACAAATGTATTCCCCTATTGATTTCTCATTGTTTTCACAATTCATTCTCGTACGTTAACCAATTAAATTGTTACACATATAGTTAGCCTATATTTTTAGGCATACAAAACATTGTTCGTTATTAGATTACTACAACGACCAACCATGTCTGCCTCTATATAAATGTTGAGCAAATTGTTAGGTCACCAACTATACAGTAATAAGTGTTGATTAATGTAAGAAGAACTTATGTGACCCATCTCTTCTAACTTTTTTCACCATTCACACAGCATATTGGTTATGTGTTACAAATTTTGTAAACCTAATCCGCATTTTCAAACCTAAACGAAAAAGAAAAAGAAACATCTTAAAATATATACATACCATCCAGTTGCACCCATATTTTGGTAAGAATTGAAATATTGTACAGAAAATTACTATCGACACCATAATTACACTCAATTTCGTTGTTCTTTCTTTTCCGAAGCCGAAAACCACACCATAAAGATGAATTTTTTGTTGTCTACCTATAACACAACATAATAATTCATCTGGCATTAAATAATCTACTCATACACTGGACCCTCTTCTTTTTTGTAGTTATACTGTAGGTTGTAGCTGTAAGCTGTAGGCTGTAGCTGTAGCTTTACGTTTGGAGTTTTTCGTGAAAAGCTACTTCTAGTAGCTTTGAAAATTTGAGCTTTTCGTTGGATTGTAAAGCTACAGCTTGTACATGACAAACATAGCTTTTATTTTCATAGGAGCTTTTTGTTCAAAAATTAAAAGCTAAAGCTCCGTAAAGCTTCTAAAAGCTCTATGCCAAACAGGTCCATAGTGTCCAACTTTTGGCCAATTAAGTCGATAATGACCGAGTTCCCCACAACATACACTTATGTCAGATGATCAAAAGTTGTTTTGCCAACTTAAGTTATTCAAGAACTCCAGGTTACTTTAAAGAAGTTAGAGATACTTAGCAAAGTTGGGTAATATCTATTTAATCGGTATAGAAAAAGAAAAAATCTAAATAAACTGAAATCACATTCTAAAAATTAACCGGAAAAAGCTACATTAGAAGAAGACTCGAGGGTAGGAAACAGGCTTGTGATCATCTACAAAAGGGGGGATAAGAGTCTACAGCTAACGATGGTTTGCTACTCAATCTTTGTCTATGCACCTTCAAAAACAATCCCTCGATAACTGTCACCGGCAAGTATTTCGGTAAACCTACCATCCATCTTCTGTGCTCCTGATGAAGAACGGAAATCAAACCGCATAGCTCAAACTGCCCCAAAAAAAGGTGGTGAAAGCTTTTAGTCCGTGTTTGTTTTCTCTTCTATACTTGACCTACTGAGTATGAGTACACCAACTACAATGAGCAGGGCACCTGCAAACCACTGTAATAACCTCTATATCAGACATGGGACAAATATAAGGCGATGAAATATAATAACACTTTCATGTCATTGTTCAATGGAAATAGTTGATCATTGAGTGTAACTTTTATGCATTCAGTATATACAACTTGTCTTGTGAGAAATCTACTCGCAAATTCCAGTTAACCCTGTTAAATTAGACATCTTCATATGACTCCAAAAATGAATAATCTAATCATAGTAAAGAAAAATTTGATGGATCACTTGGGCATCTAGAGACTAGAGATGGCAAAATGGGTGGGGGCAGGTCGTTGGGCAAGAGGTGAAAAGGGGTAATTTTGGTACAATGAAGTTGAGATGTGTTGTCCCAAAACACTTCTTATCTCAGTTATGTTCAACTTTATAGTGTGCAAGTGTGATTAACAAAACTATATTATTTAAATAGAAAAATGCAATTTCTTTTAAATAAAGTGATCTAAGAGGTTCTTTACTACATTTTGAGCGCCTTTCGACACAATATATTTTTAGCTACTTTTTTCATTTTATGTGTTTGACCAGTTAGAGATCAAACATAACCCGAATTGATCCATTATTAAGTAAATGGGTCGAAATTGCCATCTCCGTAGCCAACCAGTTATTTAAGTAAGATTTGGAAGTCCATAAGCCACACGAAGGGTGTGAAGTAAAAATTCTAGTCATGTCCTATTCATGACCAGAATACAATGAAGGTTGATTATGTGATGCTGATGATGTTAATTTTTTGCAAAAGTTACTGAATGCTATCCTCTAAGGGAAATGTGTTACCCGATTCACCACAAATATCTGTGCCCTGGGATTTTTTTAAGTGGACTCTATTGATTATATAGTCTTATATTTGCTAATTTCTAGCATCTATCTATGCTTTAGCAAAAATATAACACCAGCAGAATCCAATTAAAAAAAAGTCTCAAATGTGCAAAAAATGAAATAGGCATCTGAACTCAACTTCACTTGGCGAAAAAGCTATTCATCTATAACTCACCATGTTTGATTTGACACATAGTACAAGGAAAATCTTTCAATATCACTAAGAAGTCTACAACACCCTTTCATAAAGAAAAATAGAAGAATCTTGCGGAACCAAATTTGTAATGACAATAATGAGAAAATACTCCGTAAGTAATTAACTTGATATCTTCATAGAAAAGCAAAGTTTACAATTTCAAGGATATCTCATAAATTAATATGGAGACACATACATGAAGTCTAACTAATCATATTATATTATCATTTTACCGGTGCATTAACTAAAAATCTAAGCAAAACTTTGACAAAGAAACTGAAGCATAAGCGTGTGAACCGATATGTTCTGAATTCTATTCAAAAATGTTTCACATCATATCTTGTACGCAGATCAAAGCTCATAAGTGACAAAAATGCAATGTAAACATGTGACAACCCTCAAAATACGGTTAATTTTGTACATCATTATTACGTGCATTTAGGCTAATTCCCTGCTTAATTAAAGTGAATTCGTTTTTATGAAATAAAGTTTAGCACAAAGCCCGTGTTTGCATATGAGATGCACAATAATTTAATGCGAGATGCATTGGTAATTTTTAAGAATTATATGAAAAAATCGGTAGAGACCGAAATAAACGAACGTTGGTGATCTATTTTCAAAAATAACGTAAATCTATTCAATTATAATAGTAGTTATTATTATTATTATTGTGACAACCATGCTAAGAAATAAGCATATCAACTTTCAAAATCAATAAACGTTCACGTGAACTAGAAAACGTGTAACGAACGAGATAAGTTGTGAATATAACCGAATAATTATCAATCAACATCCGAATATTATTCAGATCAATTAATAAAAGGTAAATTACTATTATTAAGATAAGTTATGGCATGACATGCCAAGTAATCGAATCAAACGATTATACCAATTCAATTATCACAAAAACGTAGAGAATCCCGAGTAACAATAAAGGAAGTATCGGTAAATGACTTGAATACTATATCAATCAATTATCAACATTATAATATCCTAATAACCTTACTATATCCTAATTAAACCTAATCACACAATTAACGCATAACTAGTCGAGATTAACGCTTAACGACCTAAATATCTAGCCTAATCTTGGATTAAACCTCAAAGGGGCCCCCCCTTCCTCCTCCCTCCTAGAAATCAGCCAAGAAAGGGGCCCTAGGGACCCCTTTGGCTCTCTCCTTGTGATCCCTAAAACAAGGAACAAAGGCCATCCTTCCATACTTCCATGCTTGGCCCCCTTTTTCACCTAACTTCTACACACACAAGTCAAAAACTCTCTCCCTTTCTCTCCCTCTCAAAACCCACGAAATTCTGCAGCCCAAACCTCCCTTTCTTGCTCAAGAACACCCACCACAAACCACCATACAACCACCACTCATCCACCATACAACCACCACTCAACCACCATGAATCACCACCTCTAAAATAATCCTTTTACACTCTTTTAACTCCAAATCACGTTCATATAATAGTGTCATTTCATTTCATGAGTAAAACAAGCTAAACCTAAGGAATCGAAGCTAGGAAGTCATCCACCAAGGAACCGAACCGTCATCTTGCTCAAAATCGCCTTTTTAGGCTTTGTAAGGAAACCCTAACTAGAAACTCTTTGATTCTTTCATTTAAATAATTATATGATAGTTATAATATGCCTAGATGTTCACTCATGCTAGATATAACCTTAAAAACTTGAACTTGTATGGATTATAATAAAGATTGGCTAAAAAGAA
Source organism: Logfia minima (assembly GCA_963921325.1). NCBI lineage: Eukaryota > Viridiplantae > Streptophyta > Magnoliopsida > Asterales > Asteraceae > Logfia > Logfia minima. Next base: position 6,379,058 of record OY992773.1, read on the forward strand.
ACCAAAGTAAACTCCAAAACAGGAAGTGTAAATTTGGACAGAAACTTTGGTCCACTTTGGTGTTAAATAACTCGGTCAAAATTTAACCAAATCTAGTGTTTCTTGAGTCTAAAATTAAGTTCAAAGAGTTACCTTTCCAACCCAACTAGTTTCATGAATTTTGGATAAGTATAAGTACTCCAAAACGAATTTATAAGAAAGAGTGTCTGATCTGCCTTCTGAGGCCAGATTATGACCTCACTTAGAAATATCATAACTTTTAAAAGAAAGATCCAAATGACTTGATTCTTTTTCCTAAACGTCACATATTGTGTGAGCTTTCCAAGTTGTATGATTACACCTCGTGAAGATAAGTATAACTCCGTGTACAAACAGATCTTTGACCAACTGTCCAGAAAGGGTACTGTTAGACCTGTGGGTAGTAATAAATATATTTGGACCCCTTAAACGTGAAAAAAATATTATGAATCTTATGTTTCTGGAAAGCTAAGACATAGGGGAACATGTAGTAAAAATTTCATAAAAATATAAGCTTGTTTGACTGGTCAAAACCATAGCCAAAGATGGACTAAATTTCGGACAGATTATGTGAAAAATGGACAATGTAAACTAAAAAGGATAAAAAGGATAAAGATCATATATTAAGGACTTTTGATATAAAAATTTGTATATTTCATGTATTTAGGTGTAAAATAAGTATTAGAACAAAATCTAGGTTATTAAACTTTAAACCACCAAAGTTATGTGTAAAAAATGAGATAAATGAGACTAGGAGGACTAAATTGTAAAAACCGTAAATTTGAGGACTTATGTATAAAAATCAGTAGGTTTAAATGTATTATAGATAAATTAAATGAATTAAAATGTTAAGACCAAGACTTAGATATTAAATGCGGATTAAAACCGAAACCGTGAACTAAAAACGTTAAAATAGGAAATTTAAGGAATAAAAGTATAAAATCCCTAAGTTATGGACTTAGTTTACGAAATCAATAAATTGAAATGTAATTAAGTATAATTCATGACTTAAAATATTAGATACGAGATTTGTACGATTAATACCCGAAAGTTAGGTTAAAAACGGGGTTAAAACGACTTAGACGATATTATAACGTCAAAGTATTATAACGATATTAATAATATATATATATATACATATACCTATATGAGTATGTTTTTATATATATATATATATAGAATAAATGACATAATGATAAGTATATAAACGTAAGATTTCCGAATTAAAGACGAATCCCGAACCTGGAACCAAATGTAACAACAATATATATATATATATATATGGATATGTGAATTATATATATATGAGAAATCACAATTCGCGTTAATTATATAATGCGTATACAAAGGTATTATGACGTTGACTTAAACGAGTTTTAATGTTTTGAAAACTAATAAGGAACACAACGTGTCGTTTTCATTTGAAATAACGTTACATGATATTCAAGCCCGTCGATGGCAATTTATAAACCTAGTTGAGTGAACAACTGGCATAGACTGACTATTGAGTCGTCTACATGTATTGATATAAACTCTTGCGTTTAGGGCGCTAAGAGAATGTGATTTGGCAATTTATATAAAACTGTTTTGCTAGCACGCTCGGACTCAGGTGAGTTCACAGCCCCGTTTTTATTGCTTTTAATGCAATTGACTTGGGGTGAAAAACATATAACTGAACTGTACGCGATTATTAAAACCTGACATTGTATCCTTATGGGAGACTAAGGTGGTAAGTTGTAGTGCCGAAGGCCTAGCATGCAATACTATAACCATTAGTTAGTTGACATCTAACCACTGAGTATACAGATAGTACTATCGGGTTTGACAAGCTTATCCCAGTTTGTTTAAAGTTAGTCGCACTAACCTGCGACTTCGTTCGCGTGTTCTTTGGGGATTAGTATACTTAACTGATCCAGGCAAATGTTCCAATCTATTGTTGTGTTGTGGTTTGGTTATAGGCTTAGTTTCGGCATATTAACTCGTCGGTTTAGCTAACCCTCGGTGGATCATAGTCAGAGGTTTTGATTGATTTAAATTGAGAATAATCGCACAATAGGACTTTGTTGCCATTTTTGATCTGTTGATAAAATGTTTATAAATGATGGTTTATGATAGAGTCATTAAACCTGTGAATTCACTCAACAATTATGTTGACCTTTTAAAATATGTTTTTCAGGGGAATTAGCTATGCCGTAAGACACATGCATATTGGGACCGTACCTGCCACGATAAATTAGGATGCCATATTTTAAACTTGAACAATGGGATTGAATGACTTGTAGTCTTATTTATGAAATCCCAAAAATTGTAATTTTGTTGAAAACAATGTATTTGTAGCATTGCTACTTTGGCGGCTTAATACGTCGTAACATTTGTAAAATAATTATTGGCATCCTAATAATATAGATGTTCTGCGATAATCATACGCTCAAGGTAATGTTATTCGATCTTCGTCACGCCCCGAAAGCTTCCGCATGATTATTATAAATGTCAAATTCAGGGGTGTGACAGAACACCTATAATGTGTACTTCATGATATACATACCTTAATTGGCAATGGTTACTCGAAGAGAAAAAATCCGGCTAAACCAAAAGAAAGAAAATTGGTTGCAAAGTTGGTCACAGTAGCTTGCAAAGATGAGAGTGCTTTCAAGCTATTCACATAGCATCCCCACATCACTAGATTGAAAATGATAACCATACCTAAAAAGTTGTTAAAGGGGAAGAAAAAAAGAAAAGAAATGTTTCTATAAGTTGCAAGAAATACTAAAGCATTATATACTCATACTTCGAAAACTTTAAACCAAGTTATCATGGACGAGGGTAATAATGCTTATATACGTAGTGCTAATGTGCTACACACAATTCATTTATAACACAAATGCATACATATTGTACAACAATAGTTTGACCATTGTGGCTCCAATAAACTGATCTAACATTTTGCCCAAAAAAATCAAACTAGTGTAATACGTGTGTATTTCTTAGGACACGGTTCTTATAAAAATATATACTTGCAATTTACGAAACATTAGTATTTGGCTAAGCTTACTTTCCTGGCTTACAGACTCACTGAAATATATATACGCACAAAATTATTATTTGGTTAATGGCCATTAGCTCAAATCAAGGTTACATGGAGAGGTTTTCCCGTTCAGGTTACCCGGGAGGGTGAGTATACGCCGCCTAGCCGATGTACCCCGAGACCGTTTCCAAGTCTTATACCCAAGATGTGGTTTTACCTCTTGTGAGGATGTCAGGACACCGACTACTAAACCGTCTTGGTGATGGTTAAGCTCAAATCAAGGTTGTTTAGCTGAATTTATTATATGGGTTTATCGGATTATTGAAATTTTAAAATAAAAATAAAAATCATAAGCTGATTCTTTTTTCGGGATAAAAAGCTTATCAGCTTAACAAAAGCCCCCAGTAAGAACTATAGCTAATCAACATAATTAATTTTTAAAGTTTTAGGGTTCCGATCAAGTATAATGATTATTAGGTCAGTAAAATAAAAATGAGATTTTGGATACCTACATGTGGAGTGATGAATTTGGCAGAAACGGCGGCAAAAGCAGCATTGAGACCTGCTGAAATTGCCCAACCGTAGCCTTCTTCTTGCTAATTATACTCACCGCCATTGAAGATGTTGTCAACGAGCTAAAAACGGTACCGGAGCAATAACATAACAATGCTTATACAACACCCTTTTATGTAATTTTGGTACTAGAGTGCTTTTAAGTCGAAAATAAATTTAGGATTTATGATTTATGATTTTTAGTTTTTAATTTTTTTAAGTTCAATTTTGTATTTTTGAACTATAGGATACAGGGATAGAGCATGATGGGAAAGGTTTGATGTGTAATGAGGTCAAGAAATGTGAGGCCTATTTACCATTGCCTCCGTCACAATTTTGTTGTCTATTTAAAATGTTTTAAAATGGTTATTGACTTTCAATTTCAATAAATTAAAAAGTATTTATATAAAAAATAATAAATATTAATTAGTTCTAATTCTATTTTTTTTTTAAATTGTGTGCAAATTTGTACAGGACGATTAAATTGGGACGAATGGAGTATTAGTATTTACAATTGATTTGGAAAATGTACTTAAAACTATATCGATTAAAAAGGTAATTCAAGATCGAGCTAGTTGAGTACACTTTAAAGCATAATTATTTTATAAAACGTGTCAAGTTTGTGTCATTTTTATAATTTTATCCATTGTTTTTATATATTTAATTATTATGTATAGCAGTCCGGTCAGGGGAAGCTTATCAAAAATGAAAAGGTAAGGTGAGGGAAAAGAGAAGAGGGAAAAAAGTATGTTATGTACTTAAGTTAAATAAGTTACAGAGTATTGAACTAAGTCGAGATGAACTTGAAAGCATTAAGCTTGATAGTTCGAACTTAAATTGATACTCACCCGTATATATTATAATGATGATGATGTATAGAATTAACAATTGAGTGAAGTCAAGCCAACTTCAAAATTACCGATTCATAAACCAAGTTTGAGAATTAGCTTGCTTTGTAGAAATCTTTGGAGGATATGATTGTCTAGCGTAAGGCATTAAGATTGATTTGGAGAAACCTTTGGAGTCTGGAAAAATTGTATTTAATAACAAAACTCCGAAGTGCATCTGTCTGAGAAAGATTGTACAAATTAAAATAGATATTCTTTGTCGAAAGAAAAGTAGTGGTATGCGGATGGTGACATAACTATTAGGATCTCTCTCTTTTTTATCAAGTCATATATAGAGAAATACCGCCAAACTTCTTAAGAATAGAATGGACAGCTCAAATTTGATATTTTATTAAATAGACTCGTCACAATTACACCCCAATGAAAGTTGCATATTACATATGCTAAAATAGAGAAAACTGTCAATAGCTCACTTTAAAGGCTTTTTTCTTATAGTTGATTCGATAAGAAATAAGTTAAATTTAATGAAATTAATAAAGAAAAAAATATTTTGTACTCTGTATCAGTTAAGATCGTGATGAAGTATAAATAACCAATGAGTTAATAGGTATGACATTTTTTTTCTTTTGTCTTGTTTACTTTCATTGTTGACATATTTCACTATTTACCAAGGGTGGATTTGTTTAGTAGGAAGTGGGGGGCTAAGCCCTCAATGGCCAAAAAAATAATAGCATATATTTGTATACATTTTCTAATATACTCTCACTCCAACTATAGATTTTCCCTCAGTCCAATTTAAAAATGCCCTAAGCCCACTTAAAAAAGATTTTCAACTCAAGAAAGAATAGAAAAATAAAATAAGGCATGTTATACTAATCGGACTCTGTGCATACCAAAGTGTTTATTCGCTTTTCTTCATGGTTGTTTCCACTATTGTCTGCACTCTGCTTGCTTCCTAACCAACAACAAGATCCCAATTGCTTATTTTTAATCTTTCATTGTTTCGATTTACACAATAAAGAAGGTTTCAAATTTTTGAAGTGTCAACATATGCTTCATTGATCCTTTAAAAATCTAGTAATTTAGAATAATTTAGGGTTTGCAAATTTTATGTTAAGTTGAGATATAATGTTATACTAATGCAGTTAAATTTGATACTAGCCTACTATGATGAAAATATAACCCATTTGTTATTTTAACCGAATTCTTTAGTTTGATTATATAACAAATCATTAGCTACTATATATATTCTTTTTATTGATAGTTCTTGACTTTTATATTTTATAACCCAAATATTTTATTTATCAATTGTTATGAATTTGTCAAGAACTATGAGAAGATTTCTTACAAGAGATGAATCATTTTCATCAACTCTTATTAATGTAGTTGAAATAGAAGATCTTCCATGTGATCCATATGATAGGCCACAAATTTTACATTATCACCCTAATCAAAAGAGTTGAGATAAGGAGACAATATTGGCTTAGAGGACCTTGTCAACCACATGGTCATGTTTTTCGCAAAAAAGATAGAGATTATGGAAGAAGCTTTGTCAAAGCTTGTTTTATAAATATAGTAATTGATTAGAGTATAGTGTTAAGGCGAACAAAACTTTTTGCTTATGTTGCTACTTATTTAGATATCACGTTGAATGTCAAGGTGGGAATGATGCATTTGTGATGAAAGCTTTTAATGGTTGGAATAAAACGAAGACTTAAAGTTCATATGGTAGAGGTTAATAGTTACCACAATAGAGCACTCTAAAAATGTGAAAATTTGATGAGACACTCAATCTATTATAGCGGCTCTTCATAAGCAAAATCATTGTGAAGAAAGAGAATTGAATTCGATTGTGTGCTACAATTAATACATGTAGATTTTGTTTGAAATGTGCATTACCCTTTCATGGTCATGATGAGACGGAAACACCACTTTTTAAAGGAAGGTTCTTGGAGTTAATGTACTTAATAATGAGTCAAAATGAGAAACTCCGAAAACTACCGAAAATTGGGAATAATAAATTAGTGTTTCCATGTATTAAAAAAAAAGATGTTGCTAAATGCTTCAAAGAAGTAATCGAACCCATTTTAAAGAAATTGGAGATGATGTCTTTGCTTTGTTAGTTGAAAAGCCTAGTAATGTATCTAAAAAGGAACAAATGGCAATTTTTTTACGATATGTTGATACTCATGGACTAGTTAAGGAGAGATTGGTAGGTGTTGTTCATGTGAAGGAAATATATTCTTCATCTCTTAAATCCTCTATTGACGCCTTATTTGCAAAACATAATTGAGCTTGAAACGATTAAGAGGTCAAGTTTATGACAGAGCGAGCAACATGCATGGTAAGTTTAATGGTTTGAAGGAAAAAATCTTGGAAGAAAATAACTCGGCATAGTATGTACATTATTTTGCACAGAACTTCAATTAGTGGTGGTGACGGTCGCAAGAAAACATTTGACTATTGTGAACTTCTTTGAAAGTTAGCCATTTTGATGAATGTGGTATGTGCTTCTTGTAAAGGAAAAGATATTTTAAGAGAAATGGAGAAAGAGGGAGCGGAAAAAAGCATTGGTAGTGGTATACTTGAAACTGGAAGAGGGTTAAACCAAGAACATTCTCTTATATGACATTGTCACACCCCGTCAAAATCTAATCAGAGTTAAGTGCGGAAGAACAGGGCGTGACGCGATTAGTCATCTAATTAATCAAGAGCATATGATTATCTCAGAACATAATATTAGAATGTCATAAGTTGTTTGTTACAAAACGTAGCGACTATTCAAGTTGCAAAAGTAGTAGTGTTGTCAAAATACAATTGTTTAGAGATTTTACAAATATAACTAAGACAGTTTATAGTAATACAAATGTAATCTCGTGAACTTCCCAAAAATGGCATCCTAAATGATATGGTAGGCGCGGGTCCCAATATGCATGCAAATCTTACTTCGCTGCTAATTCCCTGAAAAACATAGTTAAAAGGATCAACAAAATTGTTAAGTGAAATCCACAGGTTTAATATTCAATCGTTTAAACCAAATGTTTGGTAAATATTTCGCAAATCATATCGTGCCAACCATGGCCAAGAGTACGATGATATATAGTTTAAAACAATAAATAACTAACGATGATCCCCCGAAGGCGAACTTATAAAGTGTGATAATGGGTAAATATCTTTACAATAGATATGTACATTTGTTTATTATACTTTATCAGAAAAGTACATTAGTTTTTTGAGATCCTAGGAATATAATATTCAATACACTTTACTCCTATGATGTATTGTCACTTCCATTCCTTGAAAGTTACAATTGGCCCAATTTCAAGATGGTGTTGACACGTGTTAAGGTTAGGACACCCTCGCACGTGTTAAGATTAGGACGCCCTCGACCGTGATTTCAGCGCATTCCTGTTTGTCAGTGAGCAATTGTGCCCTCATTTATCTGTTAAGTATTGATCACTAAGTGTCATTAGTGAACCTATCTGATGACATGTTGAAGCAAATAATGTCACAAGTGAGTTTACTTAGACTAGTTTGTCTTGTCTCTTTCCGCAATAAACTTTCTAAAGTAATTCTTTAATTATTATACCAATAAAAAAAAACTTAAACTTGATTTTATTATTCTAGTTACATTTGTTGTTACTGTTTATCATTAAATTGACAAAACGGGACCATCACTTTTTTCACAACTCTAAACTCCTTGCTAAAGTTTTCCTTAAAAAGTTCCAGTTCATCGTCACAACTAATATCATCATCTCGTGAATATGTTGACTGTAAAATATCTACCTTTTTCAAAAATATATCTATCTACTCAAGGGGGAATCCATCGATATGCATTTAAATATAAAAAAGTATTCATTTTGCAATTTATAGAGTAAAATTGATCAATTATGGATGAATATATTGACCTGAATTAAAATAGACTGCAAGTTCGCAAGCACATGGTAACCCACAACTATTGCGTAGTTGACAACCACAATTTGAGGAGTCTATCTGGAGATCCTTCAACCTTTGACGTACTTTGAGTATTATATTGAGAGCCGCATTTGAGACAAAACTGCGTAATGGCTTGAAATAATGTAGGTTGTGTTGATGAATGCAGTCAATTATGCTTTTCTCTAAGGTTTCTATAATTGGTGTAACTTATGCCTTAACGACTTGATCAATACAACCAACAAATCTGTCAAGACTATATTTAAATATTTCAAGTATCTTTTTAACATTACATGTTGACTATCAACTCCATTGGTTGTGCGGTTTCCAAAGTTGAGATGTTTATCAATCCAAGCAGACACAAGCATTTCCTTATTTTTGTTCAACCAATTTTCATTTACATACTTGAAAACACTTGAAAAAAGTAGCTTGGACGTAAAAAATATATATAAAAAAATAACTAAAAATACATAAAAATAAATAATGAATGTGAAATACATAAACATACCTTCATAGTCTATCAACATTGATTTAAGGTGATTGTAGTTATTCTCGTACGATACCAACGTTGGAGAATCTTCTAGCAACTTCCACAACAAATAAATGAGTCCCAATCATGTCTTGATTTGAATCTTGACCTACACCTCTTCACAGTGTTAGTAAAATGTTATATCTACAAACAAATGAGTAGCATCCGGAAACACTTGATGGCATGCGTTAATCAGAGCCAACTCTCTGTGTATTATTATTGTAACACGTGGTTGCATGCACACATCTAGTATTAACTTTAGATTGTTTAACACCCATTTATAGTTGGCCTCTCTTTCTTTTTCCATAAAGGAAAAGGCTATGAAAAATGTTAGGTTGCTTGAAGTTACGCCAACAATTTGGACAAATGGTATATTATAAATGTTTGTCTTATACGTAGCATCTATAATCACCACATGTGGGAATGCGCGCCAAATATCGAATGATTTTGGGTTCCGAAAAAAAATAATTTCTAACTCATTTGAATCATTCGTAGAAAGCTCGTAGTCAACCATTCAAATGCAAAATTGACATAAGAACTTGAATCATAGATTTGCCTATTTGCTCGGCCATGCGAATTTTTTGTTGTATATTATAAATGGTTATGAGTGAGGACATGTAACACCCGAGTTTCGTCCATCAAAAGAAATCTAAATATTATTTCAACATACTAGAAGAGTCTAAGTTTATATAATGTTATTTTTATGTATTAAAGTTTAGGTATATTTTTCTATAAATACATATGAAGAGTGATATCTTTATTCTGTGGCCAATAACAAATATCACATGGAAAGGACATGAAATGTTATTGTGATTAGTGGAAAGTTTATAAAATTAAATGTGGCTGAAGATTTTATGTGCCACGTTTCTTAGCTAAAGTCACTATGTGTCAATCTAATTGATTTGGATGATGATTAAGTATAGCTAAATATGCCATTTATAATTCTAAAACTGTTAGCTGATAAATCTAGTTATAATAGGTATGCTAACTAAGCATTATACGAAAGTTTTATTGGCCACCTGTATGGCTTCTAATCAAGACACCATAGCATAACAAGAGTTAATAGATATGTTAATCTAATATAGTGCTCAGGGAGTGATCTTGTACTATATACGCATCGCCACTATAGTCGTAAGTTTTGATATTTTTTTAAAAAGCACCAAAACTATGCAAAAATGTGAGTTATTAATTACTCAAAGCAAATGGGAATATAAGGGAACTTAAGAGAAAGGATATTGACTCACAAGTATATAAGTTGGGTGGATAATCATCTTGAAGATCTCAAACATGATTCGAGGCTTAAAGAACTTACATCAAGGATGTCATTATGGTTAAGAAAATGTGAGTACTCGTGTTGTTTACAAAAACTGAGATATATGCTACTTACGTGTTTGATGTGCTACATGTTGCATTAGAATGTTTATGCATGTATTTATGATCACACTTTAAGCATACGATTTCACGTATATGTATTATGTTTGGTTAATGTGTAACGAGCGTAAAATATGTTATTCATAGTTTAGCACGGGTTAGTGCGAGGCTTCCTGTTGTTCAGTTCATGGGATCCATATCTTTAAGATTGGATCCAAATATGAACGGAAAAGTTATGGCTCGGTTGCACATTAACGATGAGATCTCAATATGTATTTTGATATTGACATTGTATCATTGTGTGTGGTATTTTAATAGAAAACGCATTTGCTCACTAAGCCATTAGGCTTACACATTTATTGCATATATCTCAGGTTTAATCGGATAGATTTGTCAAATGAAATAAATGGAAGAGGAGCATTTATGAAGAAATGTTAAAAGATAGCAATTGTATGTTTATACAGATGCTCATGTTGAAAAATGTAATTTAGATAACTTTTGTTGTAAATTGACACAAAAACTATGAGGTAAAAATGACGGACATTACACTGTTACATGACACATTATTCACATACCGCTCCTTTAGTATTGATAAAATTTCACGTGGCGCCACATTTATCCTTGTTAAATATGTGAGCAAGCTAACTTTATTCGTAGTTAATCACTTTACAAATGGATGCCCCTCCATATACTATACAACATGATGATTATGTAAATCAGATATCATCGTTAACGTCCAACGATCGTATTCTTTTAAATTTTTCCCTTCTAATTCGAATGGATAATTACATTTTTTGGGTGCCAGAGACTTTACTTGAATCCTTACCCTTATATTCACCGCCACGTTCACACACGAGTACAACTTGATATACGAAACCACTCGGATATTTATTAGATCTTTTAGTAATAATGACAACACGAAGAGATCGTCCTTTATTTTGCACCCACTCCATCAACTCTTCGCAAGACTTGAACATCTAAAAATTAGTTTAATTTTTTTTAATATTTACATTGGGTTTTGAAAGATAAAATATAAATAAAATAAGTGATATTGTAACTTGCTAGTGGCAAATTCTAGCGTCCTCATGTAAATTTGAGCATCTTCGGTTGGATTGTTTTCGTAAGAGCTTGCCATCATTTTATACGAAAATTGCAAAAATTAATTACTAATAATTACAAATGTAAAATTATTTCCGTAAAAGTTTATCATCACTTTAAAATAAATAAAAATACCAATGTATTTATTTGGTGATCATTTTATATTACTCTTAAAATAAATTTTAATGAATTTCTATTTATCATAATTTAAAAATCAATACTTTTATAATATAAAACCATTTAAACACCATGAGTTATTATTCTTATCTTTTCTATCTGGTTTCAATTATTATCACAAGATACATCAGACAACTATGCACCCTTAATCACAACCACATGAAAATCACACAAGTACACCCTTGTTTAATTTCTCTCACTAAACGTCACCTTATGAAAAGTTAAAAAATTATTGACTTTAATAATAGTCCTTAAGATATTAAAGCTTCAAAATGAGATCAAAAAATTTAAGAGGGTTATGATTATACCCATGTTAATGGTGGACTAAATTCTAACTTTTAAAATAATATTTGCATAGATAAACAACATTTTAACATGGAAAGAAGTTATTTTATTTTTATACGTAGAAAGAAAAGACCTAAAAATGATTAAAAGCATATTATGGTGTAGTATGTGTTGCCATTTTGTATTATGTGTGATCCTTTTGTATGTGGTAGTATTTGTTTGATGGGTGTCAAAATTTTTGGCAAATTTTCTAAGTGTTCATGCCAATTAGTTATGCTTATTGTTTGTATTCTATTTATTATTAGCATGTTCGAAATACCTAAACACATAAAGATGATGAAGTATATGTATATAGGTTTGGAATTGTTAGCAAAATGATAAATACTCCGTTGAAGATATCACTTATTCTTGTTTTTGTTGTGTAAATAAATATTGTTCTTATTAAAATTGGTATGAAAATGACATTGTAATTTGTAAACTAAAGAAAATGAGTAACAAAGTGCTTAAGGCTAAAGGTTATTTTCCCACTTTTATAACCATATTTATATTACTATTGAGTTTGGAACTAACTGGAAGACATGATCCTCTGATACATTCTAAATATTTAGTTAAAATATAATACATTTTTTTATGTACTGACATTTTGCTTTTGTCAAATTGATATGATGTTCTTTGAATTTTGATGAGATTGATCAATTAAATACAAAATAAAGAAAAGAAAAAAAAATTGAGGACAAATAAACAAATACATAGATAAAGTCAACATCATAAGAAAAAGAAAAAAAATATTAGAGGTCAAAACTACCAGTATGTTTAACATCTCCCATAATTCGATTTTGTGTTTTATTTGCATATGATGTTGCACATTTTAGGCCTCACCAATATCTTGTCACGAGCTCTTCAAAGAAAGATCAAGACATTTTGGAAGGGGTTTCCTTGGTAGAATCAACCAAAGAAAATTTGGAAGAGTTTAGGACATTTAGGTTTGATACACTCTTAAAGAAATTGTGTTCTTTTGGTGACAAACATGGTAAAAATGATGGAAGATTGTGTTAACTCAAGAGGACAAAGGGACAAGATCACTAATAGGCATTATATGAGTTTGATTGTTTCAACACCGTTGTGGATATGCAAATTCAAGAGTTTGGTGATCGTTTTAGTGAGGTTGGTACCGAATTACTTCGAAACATGGCTTTTTGAATCCACGTGATTCATTTTCTATGTTTGATGTATCAAAGTTAATAAGGTTTAGTGAGTTGTATCCAAACGATATTTATAGTATGGATAAGATTGATCTTGAAAAAGAACTTGATATGTACCATTTACAATGTGCAAAAAGATGCAAAATTTGCTAACTTGAATGGCATTGACGACCTTGCTCGAGTGATGGTAGAAACAAGGAAACATCTTTCTTATCTTTTGGTTTATCGATTATTGAAGTTAGCATTGGTTTTTCCTGTTGCAACCGCAACAGTAGAGAGATATTTTTCAGCGATGAAGCTTGTTAAGTCAGATTTACACAATTGAATTAGTGATGAGTTTTTGAACGCTTGTGTAGTAGAAAAGGAAGCACTTGCTAACATAGAGGATGAAGATGTAGTCCAACGTTTTCATAAGATGTGTGATCGCACGGGAAAAGTTTACGATGTAGTTTATTTAATGTAGTAAACAAGATCAACTTTTTGGTGTTTTTTTCATGTATTTTGAACTTTGTTTACTGCAATATTCATGTCGATTATGTACAGTTTTACTGCTCTATGGTTGCTGTTTGCTTTTTATTGTTTGGTGGTTGACAATTTTTGTTTTGCTGTTTTACAGTTTTCTGGTTGTTGTTTTGTTGTTGGTTGTTTGCAGTTTAGATGTATCACCAAAACTCTTTTTATGCTGATTAATGGCCAGTAAAAATTGTTTACTAACTGTTTATTGATTTTGTTTTGTACCCTTAATGCCATTTTTATGTTATTTACTACAATGTTATAGTTAGTTTTAAAATTGCTTAAGGTGCTGTTTATTTTTACACAAACTGATTTCGTGATAATTTTTAAGCCCCTAATGACACAAATTTCTAGGTCTGTCACTAGTAGTTACACAACACAATAATTCACATGAGTGATAATTTGTGACCACCAAAAATTATTTGTACATCACTACTTGTACTTTATCGTATTATATCGTACTAACACCGTAAATTATAGTTAATGATATACAAATAACTTTCCATTCATATGAGGTCACCAGTTACAGACAGAACTTAAAAGTTCTTGAAAAAAAGAAAACGAAAGGATTTTGACTCAGAATTAGATTTATGTCTATTATTTTAGTGTAATATTTACTCTTGACTTTGATACAAACAAAGAAAAGTACGTTTGCCGGGTTAGGTGAGTCAGCCGAGTCCGACTCGTAAATCTTACAGACACAAAAGAAACACAAATCGACCGAGTCAAACAAACACAAAATCACTAATCCGTATTAATTTCTTTTAACCAATCAAAACCGTCCATTCTTACAGTCAACCAATCAGATACAATCACACGGATTCCCACTACTAGCCTCTAAAAATCCGTTGCAAACACAACATCCACGTTTTCCCGTGTATATATATACATACACATCAATCACGCTTCAAACTTTTCCCCAATCTGAAACCCTAATTCCTGAAATCAACAAACTAGATTTCTCACTTTGAATCGCAATGGCTCGTACGAAACAAACTGCTCGTAAGTCCACCGGTGGAAAGGCTCCTAGGAAGCAACTTGCTACCAAGGTATGCGATAATTAAACAAATTTCAGACAGTTTTGTTTTGATTTTGTTTAATTTAGTAGATTTTGATATGCTAGTGATTTATAATTGTTTTTTTTTTGCTTTGATGATTTGTTAGGCTGCCAGGAAATCAGCTCCGACAACCGGAGGAGTCAAGAAGCCCCATCGCTACCGTCCCGGAACTGTCGCTCTCCGGTGAGCATTTATATATGTTTTTTTAATGCTTATTTATGAAAATGATCGAATTTTGTTAATTCTTTTTTATTTGTTATTTCAATACGTATTGCTGAATAGTAATCATGTATGGTTGCTGGTTTGGACTTTAATTATCATAAATAATAATCTTGTATGAGGTTTCTGATCGTTTAAGAATCTGTATTTCAATACAGTTATATGAAGGTAGTCAACATATGCACTCGTTGCTGACTTTGACCTCTAGAATAAATCTATAATTAGACTAAATGTTGATGTATCAAATTGATCGAGTTTAGAGATGTAGTTATTGTTTGTTTGTGAATTAAGTTTTGAGTTGATATTTTATGTTTCTGGTTTCTGGCTTCGACACATTCATGAATATGATCGAACTTTGTAAATTATGTTTTACGTTTTATATTATCTATATCAATGTGTATTGCTGAATAGTTATGACGTATGGATGCCGGTTTCAGTTATTTTAAATTTTATAGTAAATATAATTTGGGGATCTGATTGTTTAAAAATTTGTATTTGACCGATATTACTAAATCTTTTATGCATAGATATGATTGAACATACAAATTAGGTTTTATGATACTGTTACATGCAGATAGTTCAATCAATGTATTTGCTTGTTGTGGACTTTGACCGTTTGAATAAATATATAATTAGGCTTAAATGCTAATGAATTGATCTGATTAAATTGGTTGTACAGTAATTAGTGTTGAGTTAGGTTTTTTAAATTCTGGTTACTGGCTTTGACATGGTATTATTTTTTCAACTGTACATGCCTGATCATTTAACAATTTATTTGTTTGGATTACAGTGAAATCCGTAAGTACCAGAAGAGTACTGAATTGCTGATCCGCAAATTGCCATTCCAGAGGCTTGTCCGTGAAATTGCACAAGATTTCAAGGTGTGTATTCAGATAATTGAGACCATTGTGTTACTTTTGATTAAGTTAATATGTTTTGATTTATAACTAAATAAAACCTTCTATGTTCTGTGTTGTTGTAGACTGATCTGAGGTTCCAGAGCCATGCTGTGTTGGCACTCCAGGAGGCTGCGGAGGCTTACCTTGTTGGTCTCTTTGAGGATACCAACTTGTGTGCTATCCATGCCAAGAGGGTTACCATCATGCCCAAGGACATTCAGTTGGCTAGGCGTATCCGTGGGGAGCGTGCTTAAGTTTGGTAGTCAATGTAGTACTTGTATGTTTTTTTGGTGAAGGTTTGTGTAGACTTCACCTTCTGAACCTTGGTAAATTTTATTAGTTTTCGTGGTAATGTTTGGGGATTAAACTTCAATATGAACCCTTTAATTGTGGTATGTAAATTCTCTACTACTGATATGTTGTTAGCTTTGGTTATAAGTTTGGTATCGATGGTAAATGTTTGTTTTTGATTTGTCAAGATTATGGGTTTGCTTTTAGGTTTTGGAGGTGGTCCTTCACTTCTTTTCAGATATATGGCTTGTTTTTGTCTTATTGAGTAACATTGATACTGGAAGATGTACCGGAAAGGATTACACTCTTAGTATGTTAAAAACTTATTTCTGTTTTGTGTTCTTTACAATGAGAGTGAAGGGTTAATGAAATGAAGCAACACATGAATTGTGTTCAAAACGTGTAGTTCATAGCTCAAATGAAGTTATGATGCAATAGTGCAATCTTTTTTTTTAGTTACCAGGTAAATGTTTCTGTTACACTATGCCCTGGTATGTTGGTGATCGTCTTCGGTTCTAGTTAGACCATTTTCTGTATGGCGGGTGGTTTGTAGTATAATGTAATCAGTTAAACTGATTATGGTGAATGTCCCCCTATTATCTTGTGGTATTAACCCCCTACCTTCGATAGCAGGTGTGTGATCTGTGAGCACGTCTATATGGTCTGTTTCTCTGGTGTTCGTCTTTTACTCAGTCCTCTGCCTCTTGAACTAAGCCACCCTAGGGTAGAGGTGCATACAATTGGTTAGACTTGCATACCCCTGCAAATTTATGGCTTATAGGTTCTATACCATCCTAATTGAGACAGGTTTTTGTTTTTTGATTTCGTGGGTTCTGTTCAGTTAATATATATCTAGCTAAAACATGTGTGGTCTAGTGCAACTCCTCTCGAGTTGTTATTTCAGAGTTCCTTATGTAAAAATTAATAGTTAGTTAATACTGCAAACTTGAACCATTAGATGAACATGTACTTTTCTTTTGGGTTCCAATATATTTAGCGGAAACAAGTTTGGTCAATTTTGATTCATGCTCTCCATCCTTCCAATCTTGGTGACTTCATTATTAAAGTTATTTATATTAACTTTAGGTGATTGATAAGCTGTTCGTCCATCTGTCATATTGGCAGCTACCTGTTATTAACTCAAGATGAGTCGAGTAGACTTTGTCCCAGATCCTAATGTCGTCCTAGTTGCTTTTGTGCCTAAGTATACCTTAAGGCACCATATCATAAATATACGGAACTGGCAATGATCGAATTCAGTTACATGGGTCTAGAACAAGGTTCTGTAGGAAACTAGGAAGGATACGTGTGTGGGATCTTGAGTTTAGTCCAAAGTTCAAACAGCAATGGGAAGATGCATATGCAGAATACAGTCGGCAAATTCGCTCTATGATTTTGATCCAGTAAGCTACTTAAAGTAATGGTTGCCAAGCAACAGATCACCATGCTGCTTCCTATAGAAAAGGGATAGAAGTATTGTTTATCCTTGTATTGTTTTGTAAAGTAAGTTTTGATAACGACACCCTTATCCTTACGGTGGCCATGAAAAATGATTTTCATTCTTAAGAAAATGGTATTTAAGTATTATGTGGGCGATTGATGATTGGAGCTTCAAGTACAACCTTTTAAACATCAAAATTATCTTGGTTTTAGTTGTGTAGAAAGTCTAAAACTCTCGGTACAAATCACTTCTTTTAAAGAAAATAAAAAACAAAAAATAACTGGTCTTTCATCTTACAAACTTTAGACATTTTTGAATGATGTCTTTGTAAATATGTATTATTTTTTTATCTTGATTTCACTATAATTATCTCACCCATATATTTATCAAATAAATAAAAGTAAACAATAAAAATAACCGTTAAAGATGTCAGTAAGGATGAATCTGATGTATATATTCGTAGTCAATTCACGAATATAAGCTTCGTTATCCGCTTATTTATTCCTCAAAGATGTTGTTTATTATAATTGTCTTACCTTATATTCAATGGCTAGCGAATCTTATTTATGTAAACTTCACTTTATTGCTTATAGTGTTAAATGCCATATTTCAAACTAATAACTTGGAAATTAAATTGTACGGAGTAATTCAATGTGTACGTAAACTGTTTCTTGGCTAAGGATTATTCCAATTGAATTAGAACATTATGGGACAACAACCACAACAATATTAAAATAAAGACACTCGGTTGGAAACTTGAAATCAATGTGTCCATAAATTGTTTTTTTGCCAAGGATTAAATAAAAAGGCTTAATGTGTAAAAACGTATATAATTTTGGATGAATCTGTATTGTATGTATCCATCTGTAATCGCTTCTATTACATGTAATTAAGCTTTAAGAAACTCACGATTAATGCATTAATCAAATATAACCGTTAAATTACTATTTTTACCAACATGAAAGTTAAATGAACCTAATTAGTGTTAAAGGTTGAACAACATAATTAAATTTAATTTAATTATCATATAGAAAAGTTTAAGAAACACAGAAAGTTAGTGTTTAAACTGTAAATTATTTGAGTTTTTCTGCGTTTATATTACGTAAGTTATGTAATGTAACATAAAATAATTGACAAACTTTTAATAAATTATAGAAAAAAGGGTTCTCACATCGTACACGCGCTTCTCGCGCCTCTGTACCGGTTTGTCATCCAACACTTGCACAATATTCGCTTGTTCCGACATGCGAACTATGGATGCAAGAAGAATATAAGTGTGACATGTTGTGGCTATCAATCGGTGATGTTTTGATAATTTATGGTGTAGCATCCGGTTCCGCTGGAAGGGAATTAGGGAGAAACCCGGTTCTTAGCCCGGTTTTATACAAACCTGATGAACCAGATGAGGCCCGATTTGAGACTCTAACCGCGAGCAACATCCCTAGAGTGTACCATTCAACTGCAATATTGCTCCGTGATGGTCATGTGCTTGTCGGTGGAAGTAACCCTCATATATATTATAATTTCACAAAGGTACTTTATCCTACGGAATTAAGTTTAGAGGCCTTTTTACCGTCATCAGGGCCGGTCCAAGCCAATTTGAAGTCCGGAGCGAGATTGTAGAAGAGAGCGGCATCTCTGTAAAAATGAGTCTAGTCTAATATACTATACATATAAAATTTGAGGCTCTCTTTTAGGTGAGGCCCAGGGCGGTAGCCCATCTTGCCTGCCATCAGAACCGACCCTGACCGCCATATATAGATCCTATCTTAATTAGACCTAAAATATCACCGCTGATTCCACAACGAAGTTTGGATATGGGTGGGACTAGATAACTATAAAGTTTTTTCAATTCAGCCATTTGGACCCAAATTCAGTATTTGTGACAATGGTGTCACGTTCTTTTAACATGCACTTGTTTTCCATGAATCAAAGGTTATTGATCCTAGACGGTGTTGCCACCACCGAGCCTATCGCAAAGGAGAAATACCAAGTGGTGGTGACGGCACCGCCTTCCACCAATATTGCTCCGGGAAGCATTACAATTTATTCGTTGTTCATCAAAAAATTCCAAGTGAGGGCGTCAACCTTAATAAAATGAAGGCTTGCAATCCGTGAGCCTTTGATATTATACTTTTGTGACACCCGTGAATTGCATCTAGTGCACATGGGTTGAAGAGCATTAACAAAATGTATACATCTGATTACGAATAGGAGGGCTTGCTTTTAAGGGCAAATAAGGTGGAAACAAACAAAAGGTTGTTAACAAAACAATTATATACGTATATTGTTATATTTTTACAAGAATTAAAATTCATTTTTTATTGAAATGTGAGTTGTATGTTACGAATTGAAGATTAATTTGAGCTATATCCCATCGTCGGGTTTATGATAAACTTTGGACGAATAGGGTTAAGATGGGTCGATGGTCGACTATATATGACGAATATGATGTTTTATTTCACTATTCATTTGTTTTTCTTATGGTTTGAACACCATGTTATTATTTATTATTATTATTATTATTATTATTATTATTATTTTTTTTTTTTTTTTATTATTTTTTTTATGTTTTGAATTTGAAGGTTTTATTCTTTTTATCACCTCTTGTTTGGACATATTGATTCTAATTAACATTTCCAATGTCATAAGAAGTACAATGTCACCTTCAATTACTTATTATTAATTAATAGATTCGTTTATTAATATTAGAAAATTGATAGTATTTATTTAATGTTAAAATGTTCAATATTATTTAAAGTACTTTTAACAAATTTCCTGTTGGAATTCATAAGTTATAACTCATAACTAGCAATTTAAAGAGCTGTTTGTGGTCGTAAGATATTAATTAAGCTTCTTTTATGTGAAAGAATATTATGTTTATTTTATATCTTTTAGTTCTAAGTTATTTTGAAAAAAAAGAAGAAGAACAAGTAAGTTTTATCTTCCTCACGTTCCATTTTCACATAAGAGTGATTTCTAATCATTTTTATATATAATATATTTTCACTGGTCAAATTTCTCATTTGGTTTTTCGCACGTATCATCGTGTATTTCATTGACTCGTCTATCTTAATCGTTTAAATATACATGGCTAATGATTAAGTAGATGAGTTAATTTGAATTATATCATTAATTTGATCATTATGTCTGTCAATATGTCGTACAATTCAATATATAAAAACTACGATCGTTCTCGAATTAGTTGTTTGTTTTGTCTTATGGTCTTTGTGTTTGTTGCTTTTAAAGTTGCCTATCAACCAACATACCTTAATGGCCTAAAGTCATGGTCCCAAATACTAATATTGTAGAAGTAGTAGAAAGTCATTGTAGCATAGAAAGTTCTTTAAAAATAAAACATAACACATATATATATACACACACGCATATATACAAAGAAAATTAAAATTTAAAAACATAATTACATATACGAAAAGAATACGTTAAAATGTTATATATATTTTTGAATGTAGACTAAAACTAAGAAGAAAATATGTATACACCTAAGAGTAATTGGTGTTGATATATTCATCGCACTTTTTGATAATTCTATTAAAGTTATATATTAATTATGTATACAGTGCAATTTGCTAATACATAAATTAGTAAATTTATTAAAAAGTGTGATAGAATATATTATTGCGCGTAATAATTTTATATTGATTGTCACATCATTCAAATAAATTTTAATTATTCACTTTTGTATTTATTAAGTGCATGAAGAACACATGCTCTATCTCCACTTAAGTTTTCTTGTCAATGTGGCTGTTAATCCTTCCTATACAACTGTAAAAAACCTTACATAAACTATGTCTTATGTCTTAAACTGTATATTGCATTGATTGATTGATGCATATGCAATAAAGTCAATCATTATAGTGACTTAACCAAACTGGAGATTAAATTGATACACTGACTAATTTTATTGAAGTTGAAGAAATAGATATAGCAAACAAAGTACGTTGTATGAAAGAAATAGATCGCAGCGTAGCGCGATTTTTTGCTATCCTTGTTTATATTCTTTGCTATCGTTTTACAACTTTTTGACAACTTCTTTTCTGAAGAATTGATATAGAGTGAAACCAAATTACTCGTAATATTTAAGATTTGTAAATACATTGATGTACTATATATGCATTATCCCTAAAAATTTATGTAATTTTGTCTTATGGTCTTTGTGTAAAATATTAGCTTCTACTGTATTTTTAATGAAATATATTTCTTTATATTTTTATACGTTTCTAAATGTATGTATAACTCTACATTTACATAATAAATATGTAGAATAGCCTAACTTAATTCTAAAGAGATACCAATTAAAGAATCCCACTCAAGGTTGTTTTGGGGTTTGGAAGCCTCTAATTTGATTGGCATAGTTAATGTTGGTGGCCCAACGTGGGATGGGCCTACTTGGTTTGCTCGGATAGCACGTCTTACATGCGATTATGTGAATTCGATCGACGAAATGTAATTCTTTAGGGATAATTATCTAATTAAAAAAAAAAAATTGAGGATTTTGTTGATGATTTAATCATGCTACGAGCTATTTAGTGTTTCAATAGCCCATCTTTTTAATCCCTAATCTATATATCTATGGTGATTTGTTGGGGGAAGAAAACATGAAAAAATAAAATAGAAAAATTGTGTAAGGTTAGATATATATGCTCTAGTCCTTTGGACTTTGATGAATTTAATCATTCTGCAATGTTTCTTTATATGGTTTCAAGTTTTAGAAAACAATTGTAAAAAGACTCCAAGTCTAAGATGTGATTTTTGATGAATTTTTACCATAGTTTCTTTAGTAATACTAATGACTAACCATCACATCCTCGTCGCTAGCACTTGTATTTCTTAAACATATAAACATTGGTTGTTATTTGACAACTTTAAGAGTCAATAATATTTGGTAAATCGAGGAAAATTCCTAAAAGAAAGTTTCAAAAAAATTTGCCCCTAAAATCTTTTTTATCGCATTTTGTCACACTCGATGCTAGACGCGGGTCGCGATGTAGCCTTGTCTTGCGTCCTGTCATATGGCCAAGTACGTGAGTCGCAAGGGTTCTTTCGACTGGGACTTGCGTCTTGCGTATGAGTTACAGTTTTTGCTAAATATTTGATAAGTTTCTGATAAGATTTGCCATGGTATGTAGAATTTTTAAAATCGCGTATGTGTTACGGATAAGATGTGTTTCTAATTTTTTTGACAATTTGAATAAGATTTTTGGTACCTTGTAGATTTTTTTGAGATAAAATTTAACTTTCAAAACAACGAATTTGATTAGTTCTTTCTAACCTCAAATCACAAAACACTCTCTGGATTATTTATAATCGATTTACAAGGAATTCCAACACATTTATGTGAAGATCTTAAATGTACGATTTAGAACTCGTTTAAGGTGATTCTTTATTTTATTTTTTAAGCAATAGCAATATAAGTCAATGAATTGATAAGTTTAAGGTTTATGTTTGTTCTGGAGGTCATTTTGAATAGAAAAATGATACATATGCCTAATTAGGCATATATGCCTAAAGATGTGATTGGTAGATGAGAAAATGATTGGATGAGATTAGGAGAGAGAATAAGTGGAATACATGTGTCAAAATATGTATGGTTAGGCTAAATTAGGCATACGCCTAATTAGGCGGATATAGCATTACTCTTTTGAATATATAGTAAAATGTCGATGAATTTGCCAGTAGATTGCTATGGAGTGCCTTTAAAACTCCCCGTTACATAAGAAAACCCTTGGACATACAAAGTCTAGTTAAAAAAATTTATAAAAAAGTAGGTCTTCCACTTGATACACCAATTTATATGAAATATAAGGTGGATCAGTATGTTATAGATATTACTGATGATGAAGATGATTTTGGGGAGTTTTTGTGCCATATAATTAATAACAGACTCAATAATGCTCAAATAGAACTTTACATTGTTGAGACTGTAAGAAATGTTTTGGATATAAGTAGCAATCACCCTAGCAGTAGTAGTAGTGGTTTTCAACAACTACAAACCCATGAGTATAAGTAACCACCTCAAAATCAACAGTACCTAATGCCTTCTGAATATCAAACATTTCCATAATTTCCGTTTCCTTTTCAACCCAAACCACCACATGTTTAATCATTTCCACAATATCATGATCATGCTGCTCTACAATTACCAACAAATAACACATATCCAACACAAACCAATCAAGACACACAATTTAAGGTAGTTGAACTAACCCGAGATGATCATAACTATTTCCAATATCATGAGGATGTTCACCATGATCACGATAATTCCCAATATCATGTGGAAGTTCTTGATGATCATCCTCATGATTATGATCATTTTGATGAAGAAAATGTCAATCGAGTTAGAATGTTGAACACTCGTTTTCTAATGACGTTGTTAAGGATGATGATGATGAGGAGGAGGATGATGATCCGAATCCCAGAGACAAATATAACAAACCAATAGCCATAAAAGAAGCCAAAAAGGATATATTCTTGAATATGCCTCCATTGTTATGTGAAAATGATAGAGAAGAAATAAAACTATCAGTTACCATGTATGAACCCTCTTACCAGGTTCAAGTTAGACAAACATTTGAAACTAAAGAGAAGTTACTTCTAGAATTTCATACCAAGTGTGTCGAAGAAGGTTTTCACATTAAGCCAAAACAATCGGACAAGACAAGGCACAAAGCATATTGTTTGTTGCATAATTGCAGTTGGAAGATAAGTGCATCACATATCAATGATAGTAACAACTTCCAAGTTAGGAAGTTGGTTAACGTTCACACGTGTTCTCGTAGTTGAGTTCTAAACAATAACAAACATGCAAGCATGAAAGTGTTTGGTCATGTGACAACCCTCAAATTACGGAAAATTCCGTACATTTTAATTTACGTGCATTTAGGCTAATTCCCTATTAAATTAAAGTGAATTCGTTTTTATCAAATAAAGTCTAGCACAAAGCCCGTGTTTGCATATGAGATGCATTGGTGATTATTGAAAATTTTACGAACAATCGGTAGAGACCGAAATACCCTAACGTTGTTGATCCATTTTTTTTGTTGAAAATAACGTAAATCTATTCAATTAGAAATAGTAGTTATTATTATTATGATAATTATGCTAAAGAAAGAGCATGACAACCTTTAAAAATCAATAAACGTTCACGTGAGCTAGAAAACGTGCAAAACTATGAAATTAATCGAACGGGTTATCGATAAGTAATGGAATATTATTATAATGGATAGTAGTTAATCACTATTAGTAGGTTAGGATATTTCATAACATTTCAATTGATCGAATCAAAGAATATACGAAGCCAATTAACGGAAAACGTTGAGATTTCGCGAATAACAACAAACGAAGTATCGGCAAATCAACCGATTATGATTTCAATCTACTAGCAACCTTATAACAACTTAATAAACCTTAATCTACTATAATCAACCTTAATCTACCCTAACTAAACCTAATTAACCTTAATCATACGATTAACAACTAAACTAATCGCGATTAACGTTTAATGACCAAATTATCTAACCTAAATTGTGATTAACCCTCAAAGGGGCCCCCCTTCCTCCTCCCTCCTAGAAACCAGCCAAGAAAGGGGCCTGTAACACCCACTCTTATGGCCTAGGGGTAATCTGGTAATTTCTCTAATTTTATACTTAATTATAATTTTTATATTATATTAATATGTCTATTAGATAGGAAAGTTAGATAAAGGTCGAATAGTTAATTGTGTCAGGTAAAATATTAATAGTTTTAAATTAAAATAGCTGTCAGTAAAATAAAATAACTTGTCTCGCAAAACGGTTTTCAGGTTCCAGACAATAAGCCAAACAAGGGATTAAAATTAACCAACATTTGAGTTGGTAGGTGATATAAATCACCAACTTCATTTCCTTTCATCTCATTTAGTCACCTACTTATTTCTTTCATTTCTCTCAAAGTTTCTTCCTAAAATCATCAATCAGCCAATTTAACATTTAATTGAGTTGTGTTAATAATCTGCTGTGATTCCTTGCTTTAGTTATCATCATCATCATCTTGTTATTTCTCCTAATTGTAAGCATTTTGTTATTTTGGTTATAAACTTGAAATTTGGAAATTTTTGAAATAGGTGTGTAATTGATGTTGAAATATGTTATATGATGCTACTTGATGTATTATAGATGTTAGAAAGCTGGTTAGATTGATAGGAAACTGAGTTTTTGTGTTTGTGAGTGAATTGGTTCGGTTTTGGGGTTTCTGAGTTCATTCTGCGAACTGAACTGAGTTCTGCGAACTAAACTGAGTTCCTGCGAACTGAACTGAGTTCTACGAACTGAACTGAACTGAACTGCGAACTGAACTGAACTGCGAACTGAGAATTTTTAGACATGATTCTGAAAGTTTTATTTTGCTAAATTCAAAGTGTATAAGTATAAATGAATCGTTATAACTTGATATATAAATTTATAAATGTAGAGTAGTTATAACTGATAATTACTACTTGATAATTGTTTGTCATTTTGTTACTGAGTAGTGAAATGTGTTATACAATTATGGAAAGAGTTGCTAACTTCTTAATTGTTATATTCTCAGATCAGCAGAAGACTCAGTAACATAAGATTTCTGAGTGTGGACTGAGATAAGTCAGGTGAGTTGATATGCAACTCATGATTTGATTTAGTTGTAATGGTGTGGTTACAACAAGTAACGTAGATATTGATAGACTGTTTAGTCTGATTTGTGATTGTGTACCTACTTGCTATATATGTGGCCTTCGGGCATCTGTGATGTTCAGAGGTCAATAGTGATTGGACTTGGTTACTATTAGTGATCAACAAAGGTTCCATGGACATGTGTTGTTACTGGAAATTGTGTTGTTGTTTATTAGTACCAAGTTATCGGTAAATCTTGTATGGGCCAATACAGATTGTGATAAGCGTTACTTGAGGGCCACCGCTGCTGTAGGGTTCCTCAGTAACCACCGATCCTCTTGACATTATGTGTCTTCGGTACTTAATGTAAACAGATTGTTATGCTAGGTTGAATTATTAGTTGTACATTCATTCACTTAGCTTCGTGCTAATCCCACAATTTCTCTTCCTGCAGGTTATTCATAAGTTTGTGGGTTGGGCAGGAAGATGGTCGTTTGGAAGGAATGTTTGACACGTGCCATAACTCTGATATATGTATAGATGTTTTGTTAGCTAACATGTATGCGGATTTTATATAACAACTATATATGTTTTACTTCCGGAAATAATTAAATGTTGTAAAAACTCGCTAAATTGTTATGGTCCTTTTTGTAATATAATATATAATATTATTTGTATCCATCGCTTCCGAATCAAATGACACATTTAATATTGAGTAAATTCAGGGGTGTTATAGGGCCCTAGGGACCCCTTTGGGTCTATCTTTGTGATCCCTAAAACAAGGAAAAGGGCTAGCCATGCTTCCCCCTCCTACACCTCCATTTGCTCTTTCAATTGTAACATTTCCAAGCAAGGAAACAAGCACATTCGCTCCTTATTCTGCCCCTTTCACGAAATCAGCAGCAGCAGCCCCTTTCCACCACACCATTTCAGCCCCAAACCACCACCATAACACCACCATACATCCACCCTTCAACCACCCTCCACCACCATGAACCACCATCACTAAACCCCTCTTTTAAACACTTTTAACCATCAAAAACGTGCACACATATTCCTTCATTTCATTTATAAGTAAAACAACTCAAACACAAAGATAGGAAGCTAGGAGCTCATTCACAACAAGTACAACCTATACCTTGCTCAAACTTGCTCTTTTAGTGCATTGTAAGGAAGTTTCCACCATAAAATCTTTAAATCTTTTATTAAAATGCTTATATGATAGTTAGAATATGTTTAGATGTTCACTCTTGCTAGATATAAACTTAAAAACGTGTATTTGTATGGTTTATAACAAAGTTATGCTAAAAAGAACCAAGACAAACTCTAAAACAACAAAAGTAAAAACGGCAGAAACTTTAGTCGACTTGAGAGTTGCATAACTCAGTCGAATCTTAACGAAATTTAGTGTTTTCTGAGTCTAAAACCAATTTTAAAGTGTTAGCTTTCCAACCCCACCAGTTTCATAATTTTTAGACAAGTATTGGTACTTCAAAACGTATTTTTAAACCAAGGTGTATAAGCTGTTCTTAAAGGTCAGAAACTGACCCAACTTTACGAGGTCATAACTTTCAAACCACGGATCTAAATGAAGTGATTCTTTTTCCTACAAGTCACATATTGTGTTAGCTTTCAAAGTAGCATTATTAGACTCTGTGAAAGTAAGTATAACTCTGTGTACAAACATATCTTTAACCAACTGTCCAGAAAGGGTACTGTTGGACCTTTGTGTAGTATTAAATAGGTTTGAACCCTAAACGTGACCAAAAATTATGAACCTTATATTTATGGAAAGCTAAGTCATAGGGGAACATGTAGTAAAAATTTTATAAAAATATAAGCTTGTTTGACTAGTAAAAATCGTAGCCAAAGGAGGACTAAATTTTGGACAGAAACGGTGAAAAAGGGACATATGAAAACTAAAAAGGACCAAAGGGATAAAAATCATATATTATGGAATTTTAATATAAAAATAGTAAATTTCATGTATTTAAGTATAAATAAAGTATTAGAACTAGATCTAAGTTGATAAACCTTGAATCACCAAAGTCGTTGTGTTAAAAATGAGATAAATGGAACTATGAGGAATAAAATGCAAAATCCGTGAAATTAAGGACTAAGATAATAGAAATCAGTAATTTTAAGTTTAATATAGATAAATCCATGGCTTAATGTATTAAAAACGAGGCTTGTACGATTAAAACCCGATAAACCCAAAGGTTAAGTTAAAAACGGAGTTAAAACGACTTAGACGATATTATAACGACAAAAGTATAAAAAGTCAATTATAAAACTTATAACGACATTAATATATATATATATATGTACATATATGAGTATAGATATATATATTGGTCAAGTATCACAACGATGGATAATTATATATATATATATATATGTGACTATGGGTATATATATATAACGTCTAAGTATTATAACGATATTGAAAAAATATATATATATATACCTATATGAGTATGTTTATATATATATATATATATATTGAATAAATGACATAATGACAAGTATATAAACGTAAGGTTCCCGATCAAAGAAACTAATCACGAACATTGAATCAAATGTCATAAAAAATGTATATATATATATAGATATGTGAATATATATATATATATACAAGAAATCAACAATTCGCGTTATTGATATAATGTGTATGAAAAGGTATTAAAACGTTGACTTAAACGAGTTTTAATGTTT
This sequence comes from Logfia minima, assembly GCA_963921325.1. Classification (NCBI taxonomy): domain Eukaryota; kingdom Viridiplantae; phylum Streptophyta; class Magnoliopsida; order Asterales; family Asteraceae; genus Logfia; species Logfia minima. The sequence goes on from OY992773.1 coordinate 6,407,880, forward strand.
TTGAAAACTAATAAGGATCACAACGTGTCATTTTCATTTGAAATAACGTTACATGATATTCAAGCCCGTCGATGGCAATTTATAAACCTAGTTGAGTGAGCAACTGGCGTAGACTGACTATTGAGTCGTCTACATGTATTGATATAAACTCTTGCGTTTAGGGCGCTAAGAGACTTTGTCTGGACAATTATATAAAACTGTTTTGCTAGCACGCTCGGACTCAGGTGAGTTCACAGCCCCATTTTTACTGTTTTACTGTTTTCAACTTGAGGTGAAAAACATATAACTGAATGTATGCGATTATTAAAACCTGACATTGTATCCTTATGAGCGGCTAAGTTGGATAAGTTGTAGTGCCGAAGGCCTAGCATGCAATACTATAACCATTAGTTAGATGACGCTAACCACTGAGTATAAAGATACTACTATCGGGTTTGACAAGCCCATCCCACATATGTTTTAGTTAGTCGTGCTAACTAGCGACCTTGTTCACATGTTTTTGGGGACGAAGTATACTTAACCGGTCCAAGGCAAATGATTCATTTGTGTTGTGGTTTGGTTATAGGCTTAGTTCGGCATATTAACTTGACGGTTTAGCTAACCTTCGGGGGATTCGTAGTAAGAGGTTTTATTGTTTTAAATTGAGAATAATCGCACAATAGGCCGTTGATGCCATTTTGATCTATTGATGAAATGATTTATAAATGATGGTTTATGATCGAGTCATTAAACCTGTGAATTCGTTCAACGTTATGTTGACCTTTTATAAATATGTTTTTCAGGGGAATTAGCTATGCTGTAAAACACATGCATATTGGAACCGCACCTGCCACGATAAATTAGGATGCCATATTTTGAATTAACACAGTGGGATTAATTACATATTAATTGACTTGTAGTTTTATTTATGAAATCCCGAAACTTATATTTTGTTGAAATGATGAATTCAATAATATTTCTCTTTTAAAGGTTTAAATTAACGTAAAGTTGTAAAACTATTATTGGCATCCTAATAATATAGATTTTCAGCGATAATCATACGCTCTCAAGGTATTGTTATTCGATCCTCGTCACGCCCCGAAAGCTTCCGCATGATTACTGTAAATGTCAAAATTTGGGGGTGTGACAGGTCACATCTTGAAGGAGTTGATGACTTTGAAAGTACGTGTATATAGAGGCAAATAAATCAAACTTGATATGTTTACCCGTTTGAAAATCAGCTTTTCATACAACCAAGCTTGGAGGGTATATTGTTACGCTATAAAGTTATTAAGAGGTAGTGTCCAAGAATCGTTTTAGGTGCTTCCCTTTTACCTACACAACCTTAAGCTGAAAAATGAAGAGAGCAAAACGAATGTTATTACGAATGAGAAAGATAGATTCATAATGTTACATGTCTGCTGGTGTAACTGTAAGTAACTATAATTATTTTTTAAAATACGTATAACTTTTCATAATTGACATTTTAACATTAACAGTCTTTGTAGGTACAACACGTTTGTTAATCATAAGCGCCAAATAATTATCATAGACGACTCACATTTGAAAGGTGGTTAGTTGGGGACTAACTTGGTTGGCATAGCGATGGATGACTATAATGACATCTTGCCAATGGTCTATGCAATCGGGGCAGGGGAGACGGTCGACCATTGGATGTAGTTTTTGGCAAAATTACGTGACGCCCTTGAATCTGTTGGTGGAATTGACAACCTGACTATTTTTTTCGATAAGGCTCCTTCAATTGCGACCACTATGTCAGAAGTCTTTCGAGATGCATCATGCCCTATGCTATCATAATTTGTTGATGAACTTGAGACACACATATTCCAAAGTCAAGTACTTTGAATGGCATCAATGGAAATGTGTAAGTCGTATCGAGAGTCAGATTTATGTCGTACCGTAAGTCAGATTTTGATTACCATTTTGATGTAATTTCTAGACGTTTACCGGCCATTACTAGGGTTCTTAGAGAGGTTGGGAAAGAAAGATGGTCAAGATATCATGCTACACATACATGATATGCTTACGTGACACTTAATAGCGCAGAGTCTATAACGGCTAACCAAGCATGCAAGAAGATTCCCTCTCACAATGTTATTAGAGTATTTTTGAGCTTCGGTACAACAGTTGTACTACAAACATCATCACACTGGAGAATGACTTACAACGATTGTCACACCATATGTTGAGCGCAAGATTAGGAAGAGGAATGACAAAGCCAAAAAATGGAATCTGAATCCATCCACAAATTTGATTATGGAGGTGTTAGATGGAGGAAACAATGGGACAGTCAATTTGAAAACAAGATCATACAGTTGCATGCAATGGAAGTTGTCTAGTTTTAATCGTGGACACATTATCGCAATGACCCGTCAATTAAATCAGGACGAAGTAAGCTACTATGCGAGAGTATTTCACATAGAGACGTATCGAGCTGCCTACGCAGAGACTATTTACCCAATGGGTAATCCTTCAGAATGGGTGGATCCAGGTGATCTGAAGACTATGTTACCGCTGTGCCTTGTGAAGAGGCAATCCGGTCGCTCACCTGCCCGTGCTCGTATTCTTTCGCAAGAAGAGGAAACGGAAATAAAAAAGACAATGTGGTCATTTCAAGGAAATCTGTCCAAGTCAATCTGGTTGCAGATCTCTTTTGGATAGAATAGGCAAGCCGAGCCAATCAAGATCCACATCAATATCAAAATCAAAGGTAAAGACCGAAACGTCTCAGTCAACTGCTAATTTGAGTTCCCTTTGAAATTATAATGTGTTTCCAATTATTGTCATGTATTTTTTAAAGTAATGTCATTGATACACTTACTTGATGTAATTTATATGATGTGTTCAATATTGGTCAAACAAAAAGTGACAAAATAAAAAAATAGCACAACTCAAAATACATAAAAAGTCATATTGGTTGACCTAGTCACTCAGTGGTCTCATTTATTGATAATGGATATCTATAGTGTTTTTGTGAAAATCCAAGAAATGTCACAAGTTTTTTTTTGTTTTTTTTTGTTTTCAGGTAACAAAAAGGATAGTGTTTTTGAGTAAATTTGTGACATTAAATGATAATAATCTCGGTTGAGGGTCACATTATATACATCAAGTTTACAAATTTCGCATCCCATGGTAAATCTTATAAAAAAAATATCAAATATTTAGTCATAAATGTAACCCAGATGCAAGATGCAAGTCCCAGTCGCAAGGGCCCTTGCGACCCGCGTACTCGGCCATATGACCAGTCGCAAGACCAGGTGATCCGTGTCTTGTGCCCCAGTGGGCAAAATGTGATAAAAATGTTTTTGAGGTGCAAAAATTTTTTAGAATTTTTTTCAATTTTCTATAATATTTCTACTAATTGTTATATGATCAAATCATGAAACTAGATGCAACATTTTCAAAGAACTAGAGACTTGAAACTCTTTCGAAGAAGAATAACAACTAGATTTCTCAAACTTCCTATCGAATTTAGCCGTATTTATCATGAGAAGAACCATTATCAATCGGATGACGAAATGAGCTTCAAACTACATGACAACACTACCATATAAGGAAAGTAAAGTGAGTCAAAAAGGAAAGTGTGATACCTATTGTGAAACTTGCACAATCCACACTTGGCATTGGCTAATTATTGTTTTACCTTTTATAAATTTCTCCGTTGAGTATATAAATGCGTCCAAGATAAGATGTTAGTCCTTCAGCTCTTATTTAATTGTTCAATTTGATAATGGGCACATATATTTAAAGGACAATCATTACAATGCTCTTCAATAAAACGTCATTCTCTCATTTTATAATTTGTTTGAATGATTGACTAGCTGTAAATGAAATTAGACTATAATTTTGTAACAACCTAAAATAGCACTGTAAAGAATCTCAAGCTCATATGAAGCATGATTGTACAAAGGGTTATTGCATTTTTTATGCGACGTATTATACCCATTTGTCACATGGTAAGCAACATTTACTCTTCATAATTAAGGTATAGAATGTAACTGGTTGAATCGTGTTGGATCTTTCAAACCTATAATTTCACCGTTTGTGTTTAAAGAAAGCTGAGTAAGCAGACATGTGTGCTTCCATTTGAGCACTTTTTGCCACGTCGGATGACACATGTCAAACACATCATTTAAATCATAGATATAAAATGACCCATTTCTTTTAACCCATTCAATTGAAAACCAAATTTCTCTCCCTCAAATTTCGACTTCATAATCTCGTTCATTTAATTTGTACACAAAGCAACGATATCCAACTGTTTAAGCTTGTAATCCACCTCTTTTTTTGAAGAAACGAACATCATGGACTGACACAAACCATGCTTGATGGTTTTTGGCTTACCCTAATACCATAGTCAAAACTAATTGTTATGTTTTTGATCTATTATGTAATGTCGATGGAGATCTTTCCGACCAATAGTACAAATGCAATAACCCTTATATAAAAAGCATAAGTTTGATAATCTCAAATATAATAAGGATTATTAGTTATTAAAAGTAATCCTCAAGCATGTTTATCTAAAATACTAAGATTTTGAGTTCTTGATATAATTAATGGTGTCATAAATAATAATAATCTGTTATTATTATACTATAATTTTTGAGGTAATATTTTAATTTTGTCATAAATATTATAATAGATCGGTATATAATAGTAGTAAGTATTTAATTTATATAATTACTTTTGAGTTTTGAATTTAAGTTTTATAATAAATAATATTATGAATTATGATATTAATTGTATAATTCCATTAGTTAGTATGTCAATTCAATCCTTCTATTTTCTCTAATAAACAATGAGAACATGAACATGTATCAAATTAGTGTTAAGCCCCATCCGGTGGATGGCTTTCAATAAAAACTTATGAATTATTACAAATATATTACATCAATAATACGATGTCTTACATGTTTATGACATAATACACCAGTGTATACCCAATTTTTTTTAAAAGTACTAACATTATTTTTATTAAAATATGGATGATGTATGTTTAGTATAACATACTAATGTCAATAAAATTACAATGAAGACTGAACGTTAACACTACATAGGTTGACTAATGAAATAAATACGAATGGATTTTATTAATTAATAATTAACATTGCAACTTTAGGCCCTGTCTTACCATAAATCTATTTCTATCTCTATCTCTATCTTTAAATATAGAGAAAACAGAAAAAAAAATCATCATATTCTTCCTCTAATAAAACCTCTCCTCCAATCATCTCTAAAAATACAACTTTATACGTTCTTATTTTATTCAATTAATCTTTAGACAAAATTGTAAGAGTTTACTAAATTTTAGTTTGTTTAGTTATGTTACTATTATTTGTTTGTAATCATTATAATGTAATATTGTAATATATTTTTTTATATATTATTTTTCTCATTAATTTAGTTTTATTTACTTATTCTTAAAAATTTAACTATATTAAAATTTAATTAATATTGGTGATAAAATTAAAAAGTATTGATTAGGAATTTAGAGGATTAATAGTGTTTCTCTATAGAATCTTGACTTCCTTTATAAGATTCTCTAAATATGGAGGAAGCGTTCAAGTGTGTATTTCCACCTCTATCTATATACTTCATCTTCTATATCGAAATATAGAGATAGAGGATGTATTTTAGAGGACCATTAGAGCTGATCTAAAATGTTAAGGGTCTGAGACAAACTTCACTTTTCGATTTTTATCCATGTCGTTTTTCATATAAAGCTTACCAGTCACCAACTAATACACAAATGCTTGAGAAAAATTACGAACTCCATATATTAAAACTGCAAAATTGTAACTTGGTTTATCATTTTTTTGTACAAATGTTGTTCACATTATTTGTATGATAAACGCTCATCTATATTATAATTTAAGACATAAATAATATAATTTTAAACATATGATAATACTATGAAGACACAGAGAAGGTATATAAAATAATTTATGTCCAATATATGATCATCCATATGTTTGTAAAATACGCAATCAACGTTTTCATCATCATCATCATCATCGTGTACATAATCAACATCTTCAATGACTAATATTTAATTAATTAGACCTATGATGATAAATTATTATAAGATATCATTACTTGATGTAAATGTATAAATATAAGATGTTCCTTAGTAGATGATTATATAAATAGTAATGTTATTTTTAAACGTAGTTGAACATACTCAATCAAGTATATATTATAGTAGAAAATTTTAAGGCTGAAATCAGAAGGTTGGCTTATGTGTTGGAAAAAAAATTATTGACTTCTAAATGAATAATACATATTGAATTCCAATCATCTCCCTTAATATATTCAATGATAAATAATGCATTACTAAGGTCATTCCATTATTAGAACATAGAAATAGTGCATAAAAGGACACATAAAACACCTAAATATTACTAGCAGGGTACCCGCACAAAATAAATAGATACTTAATTTGTTTAGTTTTATTTGTGTAACTAAATGAAATTGAATTTAACCAATTCTTTCTTTTGTATAATCTCTTACTTGACAAAGTTTGGACGTAGGTTTGGTGTTTTATCATGCATGTAATAATATCTCTAATTGTTATTTTAAAAGTCAAAGTTAAACTTCGTTTGAGTTTTTGTGAATATGTATTATACCATCAATATATACTGCGGAGTATTTTGAAATTCAAATTATAAGTCCTCCTAAAATCATCAATGATTTCTTATTTGATATATGCCTCATATATGAGTAATTAATTTGACCATCCTTCTCTGACTGCTTGTCTTATTTAGTTATTCTATGAGCAAGATAGGTATTTTCTATAACTTAATAGAATTTTAAGTCAAGTGTATTAAATGTATTATAAGTAGTGGTAGATTAACACATAAGATTTTTGATGATTTACAAGCATTAAATAGTTGTCACATAGGCTAAAAGATAATCATTTAGGGTATAGGAAAAATGTTTAACTGAACGTATGATTTTAAACTACTCAAAATAATGCATATGTGAGTTTTGCAAGAAATTATGATGATTGTAAGTTTGTAACTATCAGAAAACTATTATATTATCTCATAACTTTTTTCATATTAGTGGTGATAACTAAATTTGAATTATGTTTTAAAATATAGCAATAGTTGAATTGAATACACTAACATGACTATAACTATTAAACTTATAACATAACTTTACTATCATTGTTTTTATCAAAAACAATATTAATAGTAATAACTAAATTTGAATTTTTTTCCTTGGAGATAGCAATAGTTACCCTTCTATTGTTTCTATCAAATGATCAAATTGCACCATTTTGAGCTACTAAAAAGGTCATGCATATTAAAAACAGATTAAAAGCAAATTAAATTGAGAGTATTTGTTGTGTATAAATACAACATTCTCATTTTCACATGAACATACAAGGAGAATATATTTCATATTATTATAAGAATCTTTTTCTGTTAGATTAGATTTTCCATCTAATATGTTACTGTTAAAATTATTTGAGTTCTTACATATTTCACTAGAGGTGTTAGCATACATGTACATGAAATATGATATATTCAATTAAATTTTGTAAGAAATTCACAAAACAATGTGGACTTTGTGAACAAATAATAGAATAAAAAGAGGGAAAAAAAAGAAACAAAAAAACATTTGCTATCGATCCATTTCATAATTTACATCACTTTATGAACTTTCTTTAGGTTTTTTTTTAACTTAAAGTTCATTAATGTACTGTTGTTTGGATTATTTTTTGTTAAGTCATGAGTAAGATCTTCTTAATTTTTTTGGGATTCGTTCTACACATTTCATTTTGATTTTGTTTGTTGATACAATATAATTGATCATTTATTATAAATGTGTTATCTTTTTTCATTAATAAAAAAATCTTATAGTTATGGCATTAATATACTATTGTGACTTGAATGAATGTATATACGCTCTAACGTATCGTGTGAAAATATATATTCACTTTTTCAAAGATTATAACAACCGTTTAATTTGTTGTAAAATTTGTGAATTCGATTATAAAATCAATAGCATTGTAGTATCTTACTTTTTATGACAAAATTATCCTATAAAATTCCTTTTTTTTTTTTTTTTTTTTACTTTTTTTTTTATCGATGAATGAACGTTAGTATTTTCAACCTACATGCAAATACAATAATTGACGTCTTTGCTCAATGAAAAACAGAAATCTAGGGTTACGATAACAATAAAACGTTTAGAGTTTCATACGATATTTGTTATGTACTAGAATTCTTTTTATTGCAAGTGAAATAGATATTTGTTTTGTAAACATATGTTATTGCTTACTTTTTCTTTTTCTTTTCTAAGAATTATGAGTATGTTATGTTTTAAATTTGAATATTGGATTCAAAGCTTAGTTTTTTGAAAAAATGTTACCACCATCCTGAATGACGTAAACGTTGCTTAAATGTAAGCTTTGATTGTGGATGAGCAAGTACTTAAAAAAAGGAATTTGCGACGAGGATTTTAGCAACGACGCCTGACGCTAACGGCCACAAAAGGAAAAGAAAATATGCTTTTTCCTTTGACTTTAACATTGACATTTTCTTTGTCGACGATGATGTTGTCACTAATGTCATCGCTAAAAGGTTTTTTCAACTTTAAATTTTTTCTTTGTCTCTTAAAGAAAAAATTTCCTTGTGGCATTTTACATACACAAATCGTCTCTAAAGACCTATTGTGACGACATTTAATTAATATAGTTTAATTTGTTTTTAATCAATACAAAATTATAGATTAAAAAGAAAAATAAATTAAAAATATGAATATGTTTTAATCAGTTTTTAATTAATACAAAATTATAGATTTTAAAAAAACTAACCAAAAATATAGTTAGTGTTTAACTAATATAATCTTGTATAAATTAAATACCGATTAAACACTAAATAATCTTGAATTAATTAAAAACCAATTTTACTTTTAATTAGTTTTTATTTAAGTTCTATAATTTTGTATTAGTTAAACACTAATTATATTTTTAGTTATTTTTTTGTATATATAATTTGTATTAATTAAAAACTAATTAACATATATGAATTTCACCAAAGTGATGTCCGGTTTTTTGTTTTGTTTTGTTGTATAGGGTCTATAGCGACGACCCGTTGTTGCTAAAGCCTCTAAGAATTCTTTTAACCTTATCTTCTTCTCCATTTTCACCACTCTCCTCCCTCCCTTTTTCTCTCCACAGTCGTCGCACCCTCTCTATTTCCCCACCTTATTTCATAAAAAAAATACACTACACCGCAACATTTACCTCCAAATTCACCACCACTCCACACCGGCGACCCCCTACCTCCGGCCGACCTCCCCTCCATCTCCGACCGACCACCAAAGTTTAGCATCACCACCACTCAAGTTTTTTCTAACCTTTTAATTTTGTTATTTTTTCTTTAATTTTGTAAATTGATAAATTGAGTGTATGTTTGAATGATTTTGTGAATTTGTTAGGATGATTTTGTGAAGTGGCTAAATTGATGCAACGTATGTATTTGTTAAGTATGTTGTTAAATTGATTTAGTGTATGTATTTTGTTAAATGTATGCATTTCTTAAGTTTAAAGATTTTGTTCAAGTGTAAATATTTTTTAAGTGTATGTATTTGTTAAAGTGTATGAGTTGTTAAATTGAGTTAGTGTATGTATATGTTAAATTGTTAGTTGAAATTAATGATTTGTTAAAGATGGTTAATAATTTGTAGTTAAATTGTTGAATGTATATAGTTTGTGAATTAAAGTGTATATGTAAAGATGGTTATTGATTTGTCGTTAACTAGCGTATATATATGTTAAATTGTTAGTTAAAGTTAATAAAAATTTAGTGATTAGTTAGTTAATTGGTTAGTTAAGGTGAATTTGTTTGTTTGTTAGTTAGTTAAAGATGGTTAGTTTGTAATTAAAGTCTTGTTTGTATGCTTATGGAATTGAGTTAGTTTGTTAAGTGTTAGACTTGTTAACTTGTAAGAATTGGGGTTCGTAGTTAGTTAAAGTGTGTGTATTTGTTAAGTATACAAAGTGTAGTGTATTGTATAGTTTATTAGAATGATAAGTGAATTAGTTAATTGTATACAATTAAAATGTATAGATTTGTTAGCAAATTTTGTGTAATTTTATGATTGCATAAAGTTGTTAAAAGTATATGTATAGTTTGTTATAATTGTATGAGTTAAAGTGTTGAATTGAATGTATATAGTTGTATCAGTTTGTTAATGAAGTTAATAGTTTGAATTGTGTAGAATACTTAAACTATATGGATTTGTTAAAGAGTATGAGTGTGTCAAAGTGTATTTATTTGTTAAGTATATAGAATTAAAGTATGTAGATTTGTTAATGGTGTAGAATAATAACATTATATAGATTTGTTAGAGTGTATGACTTTGTTAAAGTGTATATGTTTGTTAGGTTGTTAAGTTGATTTAGTGATTTTGTTTGTTAACTTTGAGACCAAAACATGTATGTTAGGTTTATGTTGGTTCCAAACACTTCGCGCTTGATTATCTGTATCTTTAATTAGTTCAGTTGAACTTGTAGGTACGAATGGTCGTGGTATGAGAATGGGAGCAAAGCTAAGGAAAGTGATAAAAAAACAATTTCGAACCATTGCTAATCGAGTTTGTATTAGTCATATTAGTCGATGATGATTATGAAGTATTAGTTGTTGTTGTATAATTTTTATATGAATCCTTGTTTAAACCATATATGTCGTCGTATGTTTTATAATATGTTTTTGTGTTTAAATCGTGTGTATGAGAATATTTATTTTAGCGAAGAACTATAAAACTCTGAGATATCTCAGATATGCAAAGAATTAAAATATAATAGTGACTTGTGGTGATGACATATGTCGTCTCTGAAATTATTTATTTAATTAGAACAATAAAAAAATATTATGTGTCGTCGCTAAAGATATTTAATTTTGATTTATTTTTTTGTTAGGAAATTAAAGTGTGGTTCCGGGCTGTTGTTGCAAAAAGTTGGGCGCAGTTGATTAACACATGCAGGCGTATAGCGATGACTATATTGCAACGACATGTCGTCGCAAAAAGCCTTTAGTGATGACACGTCGCTGAAAAAACCTTATCAACGAATTTTTGAACTTTTGCGACGATATCACCTGTCGCAAAATTCGATTATTCTAGTAGTGAAGCTTTAGTTCTACGTATTATATAAATGCCAAATCATTTGGTACTTCACAAGATGTAACAACACTTGTTTGGATAACCATTTAAATAAGTGTTCTCGGCATCGGGTCAGTAGTTTTTTATACCTTAACATCATAAGAACCCTTGAAAACATATGACTCCAAAATAAAAAGAATATATAGTTATTATACATAATAACCAAAAGACTTCATCTCCATATATCAACACTTGAAGTCATATTTACAAAATAAGTATATCTACAATTTAATAAATGAGTGTACATTTAAAAAATATATAAAAATAACAAAATAAAGCTTCTTCAACTGAAAATGTTAAAGTTCAAAAGAAACAATATTATAGCAGACGAATCCAAATGCCTTCACTAGCAACTTCAAGATGAACCACAAATAACATATAATAGCCGGCCGGAGCAATGTTACCAGACGGCGGTGCCAACACACTGACTTTGTAGTGAGATTTGTCTACCGCCACCGTAGTGTTTCCGCCTGAAGGATCAGTAACCGTTGATTCATTGAAAACGAGTGTGTGTTAAATGATGGTGCGACCATTGTGACCCAAACCAAATTTGGGTCAACCGGGCACGAAAGTTTATATTGAATGGTCAATCGTCCCCCGTGATGAACCTTAACGTTGGTGGTGGGGGATATTATATGTGGGCGTAAACTCAATAATTTTGGATCCAAATAAACAGGTGAAAATGCCTCTAAACTTAAATCCGTAGGGTAAAGTACGTCTGAAAATTCATATTTATCGTGTGGATTATTCCCACCAACTAGAATTCGACCATCTCTTAGCAAAATAGCAGTCGAATGGTACATTCGAGGAATGGTGCTTGCGGTTTGCACCTCAAATCGACTTCCATTTTGTATTTCGGGTCGATAAATAACCGGGCTGAAAACTGGGTCACGCCCCAGTTCCCACCCGGCTACTCCAGCGGACCCACCATTAATAATCAAAACATTACCGTCCGGTAACAATAACATATCACCCATGACACGCGCTAATGGCATGGTCTCCGTGAACCATTGAGGATCCGGGTCGGATATTTTAATTCTTCCACAAGTATCCAAAGCTCCATCAAATTTCCCCTTATTTGCATTATTGAATGCTTCACTAGGGGCACCCCCACAAATAAGAACTTCAACATTCGCTACTTTTCCTTGTACTATACGCAACGGGAGCAACACGGCCGAGCCGGTGCTTGGGTAATTCCTCGGGTCACCACCGGGTATCGCAGGGTAAGTGGTGACAACTTGGTTGCGAATATAATCGAATAACATAGCTCGATCATTCGCGTAAATGAAAAGATTGCCATCGGTATTTAAAAACACAAATGGGTATAAATTATTTTCGATATCTGGTACACTGGTTTGAACCAAAAAACGCAAGCTGAAATCAGTTTCAGTTGGAGATTTTTTTGGGTAAAACTCATAATTAAATGACTGACGACCGCCAATAATGATTTGACGGCCATCAGGTAATATGTGATTGGTGGCATACCATCTTGGTTGGCTTAACCCAGATAATATTTCTTGCCAATCACATACATCACATGTTTTATAAACTCTAACAACGTGATCACCATTGAGCCATCCGCCAGTCTGGATTAGTCTCCCATCGGCCGTTAATGAACCCGACGAGCACCAAAAGTCAGTTAGGACCGTAAGGGGACGTACGGAATTGCCTGCAACATCATACTCGACCGAGTGTGCAGAGCAGTCGGTGGCTTTCGGAGGGCATTTGCCTTTCGGAAGAGAAATGTTGGATGTGCCGAAATCAGTGCGATCATATATGACCACACGGTCGTTAGGGAGGAGTTGCATGTGCATGGCCGAAATGCCGATGGACGGTTGGAGTAGGGACCACGAGCCACCGCCAGCCGTCACGCCACACGATGGCTTGCAAAGGAGGGTTAGTAGGAGGATGAAGAGAATATGATTACATAAGAAAGTAAACAGTGAAGTCATTTCTTTGTGTGTGTTTTTTTGGTGGCAGGAATGAAGTTAGCTGGCGGCTTTAAATAGTATTGGCTACTGTGTATGTAACACTTGTTGCTAGCTATCTATACGAATCAAAGAATTTTTCTTTCTTTCTTGTTTTATTTTTGAGAAAAGCCTATTAAAATAGTATGAATAACAATTGCATAGCCAGACCATGCTTTTCTATAGGCTGCAGTGATTCTAACATTGCTAATAACATTTATAAATAACGTCTACTAAGAAACTTTCTTTCTTTTCTTTTGCTTTCTTTTATGAGATTTTTGCTGTTTAAGTTATTCGGAGAGCGCGAGTATTTTTACTCTAATGTACGTAGTCTAATCGGAGTATTCTCGTGATTGTCTCTGACTTTTTCTCTAACCACCTAAAGATATACATCTAGTAAATTTTAAACCTAAAACCTCTTATAAGAATATCAAAACATAATCACTAAGCCATCTTCTAAGAAACGTCACCATAAAATATAAGGCCAATATAATCCATCTTTTAACTTTATGATGATTAATTTATAGAACAATTTTTGATTAGGGGAATATAATTTGATTGCTTGCAAATAAAGACATTAATATTTTGGCAAAATATAATTTTAATACAATTATAACCCTTCACGTTTAATAAAATTTATATGATGATTGGATAGCATCTGATCTTATTCTTAAAAACACTTGCATTTAAGAGAAAGTTTGTATAAAAAATAAAGAAAAACTGACAACTCGAGAGAGCTAATATTCTGGGGAATAAATATAATAGTGGAAAGAGTTCTTTCCTTCAATGCCTTCCCTTGAAAAGCAATGGTGTACTTCTTTTGCTGGTCTAAAGCTTTCGGTGATTCTGGCAGCTCACTTAGTTCTAAAGGAAGAATATGTCATACCACTTGTTAAGTTTCTACGCCATGTACATTGTACAATGCATTCACCAAATATATAATAACAAGTATTTTTAAACTCGTACATTGTGGTGGAATTTTTAAAAAATTACATTTTTAATATACAACGTAAGCCATATAAAAGTTATTAGTATAATTTTAAGCATTAAGCAAAATAATTAATCTTGATAATAATACTTTTATCGTTTATACACATCATAATATAATTAAATTTGAAGAATCAAAGTAAAACTCATACATGGAACTATGGAAGTTAATTATATAATATGTAAGAGGTTGTAGTTCTTGTTAACATATGAAACTAATTAGTCCGGTACAAAGCTAAAAATATGTAAAAAGTTTGTGCTCCATAACGTGCATCTCACGATCCAACTATTAAAACATGTTCTCTGAATTTTCTCATATTTACGTTTCACATATACATCCATTCAGTTAAAGTATTTGATTAAATAAATCATAACATATGAGTTGAGTTCAAATGAAAATGATAATTTTAATGAGAATGAATGATTAATCATTATGTAGGTCATCCTTTTCTAATACAACTATGACTTAGTAAGCTTTATTTACACTAAACTAAAATTGCCATTTTATTATACAAAAAATTTGTAGATAACGATCAAACGAAAAATGACATTTAGTGTTAAATAAAATACAAGAAAACTATTTTTTTTGTTATATCGAGTTAAAAGATCAAAAGATGACACATTAACTTTTGTGTGTTCGATAGTTATGTAAAGGTATATTTTGCAATTTCAAAAAATACAATTTTAAAACTATAAAAATAAAATGTCCTCCGTAATAGTCTATAATTTTTATTTTAGGATAACAGAGTAAAACTCTTAAAATTTTAACAAAATGAGTTTTATGGCTATGTTTATAAATCTTAATTAAATTATTAATATTTATCCTTCAAAAATAAGTACTATATCAAAATTATATAACTTTGTTAAAAAAAAGTAATTTTTTGATTATTTATTCAATAGTGATAATTAGGGTTGAGCAAAAAATCGAATTGCTGTCAAAACCGAACCGTACATATAACCAACGGTTTGGTTATTATTTTTGAATTAATCAAAGTTTTTGATCCGGTTATGAAAATATAATTTACCCACCGCAGTTTTAACCGTCCCGCGCCATTTATAATTTATGTAGTAGTAAAATATTATAATTATACTTATATGATATTAATATTTAAATAGTTAAGTAATTAATAACTAAAATACAAGTGGATACGGAAAGCTACATCTTAATCTTTAGCATTTAATTCAAGATTTCTAGTATGAAAGAAAGAAATGATTGAAGAGTTCGAATTGAAATGCAAATAAAGAATATATGCGCAAATCAACTTTCTTTCTTACAAATGAAACAATTAATTTATTCACCTTGTTATATTTCTATTCTATTATTCCCCGGTCTTTATATGCAAAATCTCATTATTTTTCTAATTTATTTCATGCTTAAGATACCTTTTAAGTACGATAAAATGAATATTAAGTACATATTTTATTTGTAATGTGTTCGGAATAGTTCGATCTCATATAGGGGGATATGACCATTGAAGAATTGGATTAGGCCGTAAATGGTTAACCGAATTAACCGCCCTATATATGGACGTTAACCAAATTAACCAATCCGCTAATTAACTGAACCGAACGGTTAATGAATATTGATTAACCAAAATTTTGGTCATGTAGCGGTTTTGGTCCATAACCGCCCTCACCTACCCCATACTCACCCCTAGTGATAATTATTAATATTTATTCTTCTAAATTAAGTATTAGATGAAAATTATATAACTTTGCTAAAGAAAGAAACTAAATTTTTAACTATTTATTCAATAGTGATGGTAAATGTAGGAGTTTCTAATGTTAGAGAATAATTTTTAATGTTACAATACAGCTCCTTATTTAGATTTCATGGTTCTATGTCAGACGAGTAATGATAAACAGGTATAAAATATCGCAGTCGCTCTTCCTATATGCCTGCTGGACCTCAACATAACAATAAATAAGAGTTGTTTTGTTCAAGAAAATAAATACACAAAAACGTCGTTGTCACTCAACTATGTACTGTATATGAATAACAAACCAAGTCAAGAAGACTGTGGAGGATAAAGCACCCAGAGTGCCACAGTAGTGTCTTCAGATGCCGAAGCCATCTGCTTGCAATCAGCAGCAAACGAAATGGCATTGCACTGCAGAAACGAATCAAATTTAGATGACGATAATTAGAGGTGGCAATTTCAACCCTACATTTGAACGGTTTGATTTGAGTTCCGCTCTATCTCTAATGGGTCAAATACGTAAAATTACAAAATTAGCTAAAAAAACAGTTCAAATGGGTCGCAAGTCCCTAAAAAGTGTTTCTGCCATGCCTAAGGCCTCCTAAAAACATTTTATCTACCAAGATTAGATCATCCTCGAAATAATATTACTTTTATATTCATATTTGACAGAATTTTATTATATTATATAAAAACAGAAAAATCTGGACAATAAAGTGTTTCAGGTCAATGTGAACCAACCTATTTTGATTCGATACACAACTGCCCGACCTGCCCACTTTGACACCATTTAACAATAATAATTACATGCATTCCGATGGTGGAAACAGATGCAGGATCAGCAACTCTAACTGACGGATGTATTAAAATCAACTACGATAAGAAAAAGGCAAATGGCATACCGTGGCACGGTGATACTTCAATATAGCCAAAGGATTTCCTTTCTTGTAATTGTAAATCCGGATCCTATCATCATATGAAAATGAGAATTTAATCATCTATTTATACGCTTAAATCAGTTTTTTATAGACCGAATAAATCATTTTTGTACATAAATGGAGTCTAACACAAAATAGATCAGTTAAACTCTAGGCCCTAGAAATAGAATTACAAATAAAAGAAAACAGATTGTTTTTCCATAACTTAGAAGCGTTGAATTACTTCTTATGTAGAGAAACTGTGTAATTTAAATAAATATACAACTCAAATACAAGATTAATCAGTTTAAACTCAATTTAAGGCTTGATGGTTTGGATTTATTCAGCAATTGAAATCACAAATTGTACTGATGAATTTATGAAATTATCTGAACAGCGGCTGAACCATCGCTTTCTCAATTAGAACTAACCAGTTTTACAAAACGAGTGGGTTGGGTAACGGGTCAACCCGGGTCACATTGAGCCATCGGCATTATCTTTCTGTAATACATTTCAGTATTAACAAGTCCTATATTAATATAAAAATAATCTAATGTTTTAAAGATAAAACAATTTAGGAGGTACTAAGATGTGAATACACTTTAGGTGACTTTCTACAGGTATGAGCGATTTGTTTAAAGCTATTCTTTTCTAATTAACTTGTTTGATCTGTAATCGACAAATTCTAATCCAAATTGACCTGAATTTATATAAATGGCTAAAACTGCCACCTCTAATACTAACCTATGATCCCAGCCAGCAGTCCCGAATATTTTTCCATCTGTACGAATTGAGGTTCCAGCTATGCCGGGTCGCTCCAAAGTTATTTCCTTCTTCACCACACAAGAACCCTAACGAGTGACAAAAAAAAGTTATTTAAGTTTAACAGATTACAATAGTGAATTTTGGCATTCGGTAAGACCAACTCAGCTAATTTGATATCAAAGAGGATATAGATTCATCATGTAAACACTAGCTTTATGTTACTACCTACAAAAAGCCAACGACTAGAGTTTATTGTCAATCACACATCTAAAGTCTAAACAACTACCTCAGAAATATATAAAAAAGAGCATATACGGATAGTTGATTTGAACATATATATAGATTTCCATACCAACGAATGATCCAAGGTAAACATGACAATTTTGTCATCTGCAGCTCCTGAAATGCCTCCATTGAACATCCCATCCACGGAAAGGCTTAGAACTGGCAAACAAAGCAATCCTTACGTTACTATAAACAGTAATAAGGCCATAGCTCCAGAAAATAATGTACTTGCTTTTCAAAAGACTATAGGTATTCTGAACCCATTTCCTTATTAATGGGCTGATCCCGATTACGGGTCAATAATAAGGCCATAGATAATCTAAACAAACACAGGTCAAACAAGTCAGGTAGAGCAAAAGTCGCCAAACTGTATCTAATGCATGCAACCTTCGATTCATTGTCTTCTTTAAAAAAGTTAGATATTATTGAAATAATATAACATCTATAATCGTATTTGATGTGCCCATTGTGCATAAAATTTTATCTTATATTACATCTTTGCCCCAAAAAGCATGTAGGATCAACCTGACCCGATCCATACCCAATGCTTACCTGCTTACCCTTTCTGACCCGCTACCCAACCTGCCTGACCCGCCCATTTTGCAACCTTTACATGAGATTGTCATTTGGGCTTCACACTACAAAGTTTTTGGCCACCACGCACCTGGCTCTGAATGGAACCTGACAGAAGTCAATGGAACCCCTGGATTCCTTAAGTCCCACCAAGCCATAGTTCCGTCCTCATAACTGCATACATAAAAGTATTATTCACGACAATAATTATGTCATTTCAAGAGAAGCCCATTGTCTATACAACATCAATGTAGAAAACATAAGTGGCTGAATGAACCGAAATTGTTTGCGCACTGACTGAAACAGGAGCAAATAACAGGGGAAAATGAAAATAAGAACAAACCCTGCTAGGACATGCAGAAACCCTTGAGATTCGGAAGGCAAAAATGCTTGAACTGCCATGCACATACCTGTGAGATCACAGTGACAGAAAACAAGAGGCATTATTATTACTAATATTAAGTTTGTGACAAATATCAATAGTTGAATTCTAGTGAAACATTAAAAAATTTCAAACTTGGTTGTTGCCCGTTGAAAAATATATGCCATACCAGACATGCACATAGTTTAGTAATATTTTTTTCTATTACTATATTAATATTTTAAGGGATCTTGTAGATAAATATCAGTGTTATGGAACTCTCTGGTATATGGTTGTTTTAGAAAGATATTGTTAACTTTCAAACTAATACTTCTCTCTTTATTTTCATTTTTCAAAACATACAACGCTAGCAAAAATTTTAACATCATTAAAAGCTTCAGGTGAGTTTTAATACGTGTTATCATCTAACTTTTAGTAATTAAATAATGTGCAACGTAGGTCGTAGGTACCTTTTCCTTTAGTGAAATCATTTGTGGCGGCACCAGAAGAATGTGGTAACCGTGCAAACCTTTCTGCAGCATTGAGATCCCATACTTCAACCTTCTCTTTGATAAACGGGTAACATTTGATATTTCAAGTAAATCTCACGGGCTTTCTGAACATAAAATAATGAAAGGAAGAGACAATAAATGGAGGTGACTAGCGTACCTCTGAGCACTCCATCCCCGCCATAGCCACATATGGACGTCCTTCGAGACAATCATCATCTAATAACAGAATCTTATATTAGATACTGTTCAAGAAACCTCCACATGTCATTATAAAAAATTACATAATAAACTGTATCAAACAAAAAGTACCTTTAAATGTGATGCTATTTTCTACTGCACTGCCTTCATCCTCTTCGTGGATATCATGAGACATTTGTTGACCAGAAGCTTCTACCTCTTCTGTCAATTTTTTGGCTTTTCCTATGTCAGAAGACGCCCTCTTCACTAACGAAAGCTTGCAGAAGTGATAGGAATTTGAATCAATTGAGATTGAAGGTGTCCTGTCAGGATCAAGAATTATCATATTTATACAGGTTCAACATTGAACACTTACAGATTATATCCAAGTTATGAATAAAAAAATGATTAATTCAAGTAAGACAGTTAATCTTTATGTCACATGACCTTACATCTTGACAGCCAGCAACAAGTTTTACACCCATGAAATGATTGTATTTCGTAACTGGATTAAGCTTATCAAGAAAGTGAAATTCATCAGTTGCCGAGCGATCTATTTTTGTTTATGACAATATTTTTTAGGCAAATATACGATCCTATAGGTATTAGCTCAATAGCTCCTGATCATCAAGAATAATATATCCACCATTATTAATATAGCTACTAAACATTAGTAAACCTTTAGAAAGATGTGCGATCCAATTCATAACTCCAGTAATTAGAGCACTTCAATTTTTCAATTTGTATCCTTTTACAATGTGGATATAGCATTCTCAATATTTCACCAGCCATATACCATTTTGCCAAAAACTGAGTCACTTATTACCTAAATTTACAAAAATAGTTCTCATTTCTCAACTAATATGTTCATAATTCATAAGGAAGTAAATAAATACCTCGATAACTCCCCATGTTCAATATCCCAACACTTAACAGTCCCATCCTTTCCCTGGCTGCATCGGTAGGAATCACCGTCCATATATCCATGTGAAATGACACAGATAAACAATTACTACCACCAAATTTCCTATGCATATAAACTCTAGAAAGTTGAGAACATGAAATAAGACTATAAAAACCTGATAACTTTGCTGTTCCCAATTGATGGGCCAGTCGAAACGCTTATAATCCCATGTGCAGCACTATGTACCCTGCATTAAATTTATCGAAAACACTACGACGTCACTATCATAACAATATAAGAATAAAGCTACATAAAAAGTAATTACAGTCATTGTGGAAGTTAAAGATGCATAATCCTGAATATCAATTAAAGCAAAGAACTTGCAGTCATACCATGCTGATGAGATGGTTCGATGTTGTACACTGTCCCAAATTCGTAATTCTCCGTCTGAAGAGCTGCAGTAAACCCCACATTAAAACACATACTTTGAAGTATGATTAAAAAAAAATGAAAACTTTATAACAAAGGGCATAATACTGACCCCGAGAATACTAAATTTTGAGAAGGATGGAAGCATACGTCCATTACAGAAGCACGATGACCTCTCAATACTGCAACGGGATCAGGTGGTGATCTTTTGCTCATTCTGAATCACACCTGTGTCATTCAGGCAATTTATCAAACACCTTGTAGACATTGGAAAACTTATTTATATTGTTCTTCTTCAAAACTTCAGTATATAAATACTAATTCCACTTTAGCATTAGGGATTGCCCGATGCTGTAAATTATGATATAATTCGGTACAAGAAATTAGTAGAAGTTAAACAATTAACTTGAAATAATACCAGAAAGGTTGCCGGAGAAGTGGTGGTGTCTACCTTCGGAGCAACTGCGATGTCCGGTCCTTCAGCCGTTGATCGGTAATTAGTAATTTGAGCTGTTCTTTTACTTTGGCTAGGTTGGGAGTAAATAAATTAGACCGGTTGTTAGATTGTTGTAAATATTAATTCATTAAAATGTAATGGTATCAAATATTTTATGTATTTAAATTATTTATTTTATATTTTGGGTATTCATATGTGTCCGGCAACCTTTTTCGCCGTCTCATTTTACAATCCTTCTGAATATTTTAGTACTTAATTTATATATCTAGTTTTACTTCAAATCAATTTGTTTAAACTTAGATTGAGAGAAAATGGAGTATGATGAACCTGAAGAGCAAGAAGAAGAGGTCGGAATTCAGCTCCCGTCAGTCAGCTATTTCACCTGTTTCTTTGTCTTCTACAATTAATAAAAAATCTGCAAAATTTTATACTAAATAACATGTAATATCTTTCATAAATGAATAATTGAAATTTTAAAAGTAATTCTAAATGTCAAATATTATTTTTTCATAAATAAATATATATATGTTTTAAATTCTCCCTAATTCAATACTCTGCATATTATGTATCAGTTTAGTATTTTCTATAAATATTACGTATGAGTTTATTATTTTTTAAAAAGTCACATATATAAATATGGAGGAATGATCCATAGGAAAACTTCAAATTTTGGGAAATGAGTGAAGCAAATCTTAGCCCTTAATTTAAAAAAAAATAAAAAAACGTTTTTAACATTCATTTGTGATTAATGTTAAATTTTGATTAACATTCATCACAAATGAATGTTAAAAATATTCATTTATGATGAAATCAAGGGTTGAGATTTGCTTCTCTCTTTCCCTAATTTTTTTGCTTCCTTCTTGATCCCTCCCCTATAAATATCGATTGTATATAAATTGAAGTCATCATGTCAAACGAAAATAAACAAGTGATGAATTTGGTTGTACTCGATGGCATTATCATCAAATTCAAGAGGATAATATGACTAAAGTTTAAAATTATTCACTACTCCAATAAATATTTTTTCTTAATATAATATTAAGTAATATTGATCTTTCAAGTATTCTCAAATCAATACATTCATAGAAATCGTTTTTGAAAAAAAAAAAACAATTTTTTTTCTTAAATATGATATCTATTTTAGTTAATACGTTTCAAAAGCCAATCATTTAGTTAAAGATCAAATAATTTTTGTATTTCTAGTTCAATGATTTACAATAAAATAGATATACATACACACATGTTACAACTTACAATAAAATACATCATTTGATTTAAAAGATGTTATACGCATTAACTTTGCAATTGTAAATCACTATTACGTACTATTTACCGATTTCTTGACTTTATAATTTAACGTAACCTACTATCTTGACAAAATATAAATCATTTCAAATGTTTTTCTTTCTGTTGATTAAGTATCTAAATTAGAGTATATTTCACGTATCTTAATCTTAATTGTATATACAAAAACAAAATTAATCATTTATTAGACACTATGACTTGAAATAGAACTCTATTTTTAACATTGTTGGTCTCTTTTGGGTTGATGTAATAAATTGTTGTCTTTCAACGTTATTAATGAACAAGTAAACAATAACACTTATTTTATTGAAACTGACTAGAATTGGAATTACAAAATCTTTGAGTAGTGTAAAGAAAAAAACATGTGAATCGAAAATTGACTATTCAACCTGCAGTTACACGTGAGCAGACTTATAATAACATACAAATATTGAACACTTTTTATAAATTTGTATGTTTTAGTACAAATAAAGTTTTCATCTTTTACTTTTTTACATTACTTTATAACATTTGATGTAAAATAAAAATTGTAATCAAAAAGTTATATTTGAATTTGATATTATTAGTTTTTTAATTTTATTACAAATATATAATTGTAATTAAGTTTAGGTTACAACTTTCTTGTCACCCCATTAGTGTATTAGAAGTTCATAAAACTGGTAAATTTTATTGACGATACAGATAAGAAAATACAATATAGAATATCCACTTCAATATTTATATTCGTTTACAATTTATATTTCGTTGCATATTGCAGGTGATATGCTAACTTGCTAAAATGATCATGTTATGTTTTTTTTATTGAGTAAAGGTATTGTGGGTTTAAGTTGCTCTAACTAAAATTATTCGTAGCTTCACGTATTAGGATGTATACCGGTATATTTGTTGAAACCATACCTTAGTGATATTGAAGTTTTAAAATTATGTTTATCGAGTACGTTATCATATATTACTATTCAAATTCAATGTCATTATCGTACCGATTTCGAACGGGTACAAGTGCAAATCATTTTTTAAGTGGACTCATATTTGGGTTTGTGAATTTAGTAACCCACCATTTTGTAAACGAATTTTTATAAAAATTTAGAATGCAATCTAATGCAAGAGATAAAGCACATGAAAAAAATTTAGGCGACATTATCATTTCACATGTTATTGAAGTTGAATTTGGTGAGAGGATTTGACAAAATTCGTATGATCGATTTAAAATAGTCCAACGATAATGCACACTGCTTCGCGACGATTGAAGGTGTATTTCGGCCATTACACTATGTTCTCGAGTTGGAAATAGGATGGAAAGGGAAGTAAGTGAAAGGAATAAAAAATGAAGTTGTGTTCTTAAGTTTTTTCATGGAAGGAAAAGAAAAGAATAGGAAGGAAGAGGAGGGGGAGCTCCCTTTGTATTTTTCTTCAAATCCTTTCCTCCCATTTTTGAGATGAAGAAGAGGGATCATTTCCTTCCTTCCATTTCCTTCATACTTAAGAACACAAATAAAAATTTATCTTCCTTTCTTTTCTCTTCTTTTCTTTTCTTCTTTCTTCATTTCTCTTCCATTCCACTTAGTTTTAAACTCAAGAACATAGTGTTAATGATTGTTTAGGGGTTGTAACACTATTTTTCTATTTTTTGAGTTTCGATTTATTCCCTTGATTTTGTGTCTATTTTTTGTAGGGATTTTTCTTAGTCTTCAAGGTACTATTTTAAGACTCTTTAACTGTCCATATGTACTTTGATCTGTTTAGTATTTATTGAATGTATTTTGGTATGAATTACAAATTTACTAATTATTCTCGTGGTATTTGTTTATGTGTTAGGGAATACATCTTTTTGTTTCTATCATCACCATTATTATCTTTATTCATTAATGTAATTACTACTATGGGTGTTCAAATTCGGATATGCGAAATTTAGGATACTGGATTTTGCTATCAGAATTCAAAATTTCGTCTAATAGAATTAAGATATCCGAATATTCAAAAATTATTCAAAATATATTTATAAATTCATCACAATGTCATACTACGTAACAAAAACTTAAGTTATTGGATTACTGCATAAAATACAAAAGACTAGAACACATATCATTATTAATATATGAGAAAAACAATGGTCAAACCTATATTATGAATCTGATGATTCAAAGTCTGAGACTAGGAATCTTAGTGGAAAAATGACTAAGTGTTGATTAGTCTGTACACATATTGCTCAGTTTGAGTTTGGGACACACATACTCTGACTAAGAAAGTCTTGAGCATTAGTCTGTACATGATGCTCAGTCTGAGTCTGGATGACGTCACACAACCTCAGACCTAGACATACTCAAATGAAGAATTTTGAGATTAATACTGAAGATTCCAAGATATCTTATTAGTTAGGAGAATTTGAATTGTACTATAATTGATCTAGTTTCCATAAAACTTATAGGGGTCATGTAAATATCTTTATTAGTTAGAGATACAGTAGGATTGCAATCTCTAACCGTAATACCTGTATAAATAGGTGTAATGCAACTCATTGAATTGTAGAAACATCTAATCGAGATAATTGTGTGCTTATACGATTGAATTATTCATAAATGAAATATACATTTACATAAGTTGTCCAAATAATCGTATGAAGTTTGTTAACCCATGTGTAAGTATTCATCAAACGCATTGGCGGCACAACCATATGCCAATTGATGTATGAAGAAAGTGCACTTTTGATAAATATTAAAACCAAGTTTATCAGTACAATTAGGCCCTTGACGAAAAAAACTAAAATACGGAGGTAGCAACAGTTGATAGTAAGACGATATACCTTGACATATACGGGGAAACAATGACTTGCTCATCCGAAATCGTCTTCGAAAGTTATCTTACAGGAATGTTAGTCTTTCGGAAAAGTAGTTGCGCTACAAATGTTTGGCGGCACCAAGACAATCTCTATGTATTCGTCTTTTACGTAATTTTGGTCGAGAATTTTCGGCTACGTTTTCTTCATTTTGTTCCAACATTTCAAGAATATTGAGTATAACATTCGGATTGTAACAATCAATACTTGCTTTGAGATTTTCCATATTTGAATCTTTGTCCGAATTTTAGAAGGGATCCATTTACGATTTGATAAAAAGAAAGTGTTTAAATTATATAGGTTGTATGTATATACAATTGATGTAATAATTAAAAAGAAAATGAGAATTTTGAGTGAAAAGAATGCTAATTGTTTGATATAACTTGTGTGTAAAATAAGGAGAGACGGTGAGAATTGAGTGTGAAAAAGAGTAGTAATTGGATGTATATATAAGGTGTTTGAAATTGGAATTTTATTTTATTTTTAGTTTAGACCGTTGCATTAGCCGTTTGAAAAATTGAGCCACAATATTTTGTTCTCGCTCCATTTCCAAGAGCATGAAGCCATAAGGAGGGCACCCCAAGACAGTGTTGTGCCTATGGGAGGTCGAGAGCAAGGCTGTCAGCAGGGACGGAGGACACATGATGGAGCTCACATAGGAAGCAATCTAATGACACCAATTTTCAACTTTAGACGTTGTAAATAAATGTGACGAAGTAAATTAATGATAAAACCGATAAACAAATTTAAAAATTGTTCAAACAAAAAAAAATAAAAATATCGAAGAAGTCGGCTAAAAGTGAGGCCACGTGGTGGCGTATAAGAGCCATAATGTTATGCCGGCTGGCATGTGCGTGGTATGAAGCAAACGAGACAGTAATACTATGTTCTCGAGTTGGTAATATGGTGGAAAGGAAAGGAAATGAAAGAAATTGAAAATAAAGTTGTTTTATTATGTTTTATGAAAAGAAAGGAAAAGAATGAGAAGGTAGAGGAGGGGAGTTCCACATATATTTTTCTTTTATTATTTCTTCTTATTTTTGGGATGAAAAAAAGGAAACTTTTTCCTTCATTTCATTTTTTTCTTACTTAAAAATACAAATAAATAATTTATCTTTCTTCATTTTTTCTTCTTTTTTCCTTTCTCTTCGATCTCTTAATTTTTAACTCTTTAACTTGAAAACATAGTGTAAAGGTGGATGGAAATTCGCAGCTCCATCTATCTATTTTCTAATTTAGAAGAAAAACCTTATGATAAAAGAATTATTTATGTAGCCAAATGCTAGTGACAAAGTGTCATTTGACAACGAGTGGTAAAAAAAAAAAGAAAAAATAAAGCCTCTCTTTATACAACGACATAGACAAAACTAATACATTTCTGATGGAAGCGCTCAGCCACCTGAGACTCAACGTTTGCGTCCCATTATCCACCCCATTTCCACCATCAAACCCTAAAAAACACCTTAAACCACCTGGCGTTAGCGGCGGACCAACCACCACATCCAACACCGTTTCCAGCACATTTTCCGCCAGTAAATGGGCCAACCGTCTCTTCGCCGACTTCCAATTCCTACCAACAACCACCAATGCCACCGACACACAAGACCAAACAACCTCCACCGTCACGCCGCCGTACCCTCCGACACTCTCCGACCGATTCGTGTCAATGCCGATCGGCTTTTATAAAGTGCTCGGAGCGGAAGCGCATTTCCTTGGGGATGGAATTAGAAGGTGTTATGAATCTAGGATTTTGAAAGCACCTCAATATGGTTATAGTGATGATGCGTTGATTAGTAGGAGACAGATACTTGAAGCTGCTTGTGAAACCCTAGCAAACCCTAGGTTGAAAAGAGAGTATAACCAAGGACTTTCTGATGATGAGTTTGATACTATTCTTACTGATGTTCCATGGGATAATGTAATTCTCTGAAAGTTCCCTTTTAAGTTTTTAATTAATATATTTTCTTTTGTTATATTATCGCCTGTTATGTTTTTAAAATGCAATAAATGCTTAAAAGTGTTTGGATAATTATTGCATCATATTTTTTATAGCCTATATACCGAAATACACCCTAAGCTTATTTTAGAGTTTATGGGCTTATCGTAATTTCAATATGAATCTTGATTTTGGTTTCGGAAGAATGATATTAATAATACGATAAAATAAATATTTAGGTTCCGGGAGCCTTGTGTGTGTTGCAAGAAAGTGGAGAGGATGAAGTGGTGCTTCAAATTGGAGAGAGGTTACTGAAAGAGAGACTACCAAAATCATTTAAGCAGGATGTTGTGTTGGCAATGGCACTGTCATATGTTGAAATCTCGAGGGACACAATGGCATTATCTCCTCCTGATTATATTAAGGGTTGTGAATTGTTGGAGAGAGCGCTGAATTTATTGCAAGTAAGACTTTTAATTAATCAGTGCCAGAAATCTTGAATTTTTATCTTTAATTGAAGTCTTCTTTCGTGTTCTCCAGATAATAAGCAAGAAATGTTTTACGCATCAGTGTGATTAGTCTGCTTGCTCAAAAATCATGTGGTTCTTATTCATTTGTTGATATACAGGAAGAAGGTGCAAGCAACCTTGCACCAGATTTGCAAGCGCAGATTGATGAAACTTTGGAAGAGATAAACCCTCGCTATGTGCTAGAGCTTTTGGCTTTACCTCTTGATGATGAGTACCGAACAAGACGGAGAGAGGGTCTTCAAGGTGTGCGCAATATCTTATGGGCTGTCGGAGGCGGCGGTGCCACTGCTATTGCTGGTGGATTTACACGTGAAGATTTTATGAATGAAGCCTTCTTACAGATGACAGCAATGGAGCAGGTGAGAAAATTACTTACTTTGTTGAGTCACCTGCAATCTTCTGCTATGTTATCCAAATGATTAGAGGGGGAAATTTTGAATAAATGTGCTGGTTTGGGTTATGTTTTACCAAATGTCCAAAATCTATAATAAAATTTAAACCATATAACCTCCTGATCCATTTTATTTAAACAATTAAATTATTATTGTAGTGACATAATCTTTGTACTTATCTAGAAAAAAGAGCTAATTTTTATGGTCAGAGTGTCAGACATTGTTTTGGGTCACCCCAATCCAAAGCAACCTTTAACAAAAGAAATTACTTATTTTGACCCACCCATTTCGCCACCCCTACAAATGATCTACTCTCTTTTTTTTTTTTTTCTTCTTTAATACCATCCACTATCTTTTTTGTTTTTACTTATTCTTTTATCCCTCTTTCCGATGATGTTTCTATGTTTTCAAGGTTGAACTCTTCACTGCAACACCAGATAACATACCGGCTGAAAGTTTTGAAGTTTATGGAGTGGCGTTAGCACTTGTGGCTCAAGCATTCATGGGTAAAAAGCCTCATCTTATTCAAGATGCTGACAAATTATTCGAACAACTTCAACAAATTAAAATAACATCCTTAGCTAATCCATCACTTACATACAATGTGAGAGAAAGCCGCGAGGTAGACTTCGCATTAGAAAGGGGTCTATGTTCACTTCTTGTAGGGGAAGTTGATGAATGCCGTTCATTGTTAGGTTTAAACAACGAAAACTCACCATACCGTGATCCATCTATTGCAACATTTGTCATGGAAAATTCTACAGATGATCCCGAGAATGATCTCCTTCCTGGTCTTTGTAAGTTGTTGGAGACATGGTTAATGGAGGTTGTTTTTCCTAGATTTAGAGAGACAACAGATGTCCAGTTTAAGCTTGGGGATTACTATGATGATCCTATTGTATTGAGATATTTAGAACGGCTAGAGGGTGTCAGTGGTTCACCATTGGCAGCGGCGGCAGCTATTGCAGGAATTGGTGCTGAAGCAACTGCAGTTCTTGATAGTGTAAAGGTCGGTGCAATTCAGGCATTACAGAAGGTTTTTCCTCTTGGGCAGGAAGCACAGAGTGTTAGGCGTTCTGATAATGATGAGTTTGACGATTCTTTTGCCGTTGAGACTGAGTTCGACAAGCAGCTGAATGGAAGTGTGCCAATTGATATAATTAATGTTCCTGAGCAAAATAGTTTTAATGAGAATCAAGAACAAGAAATGATTACTGACCAGATTAAAGATTTGGCTGTCAAGATTATGTGTGGGGGGGTGGTGGTTGGATTGATGATTTTGACGGGGTTGAAACTTATGCCGATCAAGAAAGGCTCATCTACCCCTCACATAGAAGTTGGTTCAGTTATGGCTTCTGATGTCACCAATGTGGGTATGATCTAAAATGACATGTTACATTGTAATTCGATATACATGACTAGTGATTCTTAATAAATATGGAACGTAAAGTGGACCTGGCAACAACAGGGGATGAGCCAATGAGGGGGAGGGGGAGGGAAAGCTGAGCGCCACTTTGTGGCCGTTTACAAGAGAAGTTAATAGATAAGCAATTTGTTAATTATGATTGTATTATACTTTAATAATCTAAATCTGTACTCAAAACAATTCAGGAGATTTTATGCTCTAAAAATAGGCTGTCGGCAACTCTCGACCCATTTCCCTTTTAACTAACTGTTTTTTTATTTGACTCGTATGAGATAAAAACATAATCCAAACGGACTTGCTCATAAATAAATACGTTGAGTTGCCACCTCTAATAGAAAAAAAGCAGATCATTTATCAAATTGTTAATATGATATCTCATTCCTGTCTATGACTTGATTAATCATATTTTCAGGTTAACATATGTTTTGTTCTTTCTTGCAGCGGATTCTATAGTTGAAGGTACTGAAGAAATTCCTAGAATGGATGCAAGATTTGCCGAAGGTCTAGTTCGCAAGTGGCAAAATGTTAAATCCCAGGCCCTTGGACCTGATCATTCCCTTGCAAAGTTGTCAGAGGTAACGTACTTACCATTTGTCTTTATTTTTAAACTGCTCTGTAGCTAGTTAGTTCAATTTTAAGAACGTTAGGTGACATAGAAAAGTTTGAACCAGCTTTTTTTTAATAGGATTTCACTTTGTTATGGAACTGACAATGTCATTTTGATAGCGTAACATGTACTCTAAGAGTGAGTGATGGGTGTGCTTAAGTTGAAAGTACATTATACTTGGAGGTGGCTAAATGAATGGTTTGGATAATGAGTCTGTCAATAGAGGTGGATTTTTTGTGTGGGTTAAAATGGGTTGGGCAGACCCAAAATACTTTTTGCCGGTGTATCAAATATGATTGCAAAATTATTCATTTCTAACAAACAATATCTTAAATAAAATGATTCACGAGGTTCTGTGACTGACTTTTGACATGTTTCCATTTGAGCTACTGTAAATTTTATAATAGAATTATACCATAATGACCTGTTAGAGATAAAAATTAACCTTGTGTTAGAGATCAAATTAACCCATTCATATGTCATTGCCTCACAGGCCAAAACTGCAACGTCTAATATTGCTGTTTGCCATGGAAATGGTTTTCACGGGTTCTATAATCCCATGAAGAAGTTGTATGCGGTTTAATTTACTTAAAACTCAAACTTGCACCAGAACTTGATCACCTAACACTTGTACTGGTTGTTTGATTAAAATGTAGTGTCTTCAGATGGAAAGTTATTATGGTTGAGATAGACTGGGTTGGGTGCAAACACTGTTATTTTTGTCAATTTAGCAGTATTATTATTATTGTTATTAAATGACTTAATTATATTTACTAAAGCAATCATCTAATTCTGAATAACATGATTTTGGAGGTTGGATGCATTGAAGTCTTTGAGCAACTTTTAACCCATTGGATCGGCCTTCTTTTTAGTTAGTTTTTAGACTCATTTTAATGGGTTGAATGGACACTTCTACTTTACTCTGATTACACTTGGAAACTTTGAAAATTTTGCAGGTATTGGATGGTCAAATGCTCAAGATCTGGCAAGAACGAGCAACAGAAATTGCTCAACATGGATGGTTCTGGGACTACACTTTGCTAAATATTACCATTGACAGTGTCACAATTTCACTTGATGGCCGTTTAGCTGTTGTGGAAGCAACCCTTGAAGAGTCTGCTAAGTTGACTGATTTGGCCAACCCAGAACATGATGACTCATACAATTCAACTTACACTACTCGTTATGAGATGTCATATGCCAAATCAGGATGGAAAATCACAAAGGGGGCTGTCCTCAAATCATAATCTGCAATTATATATCATGTAATTTTCTGTCTTCTCTTAGATCACTCGGTAGTTAAATGATATGTTACTCGATCATATCTGTCACAATTGTGCTAACAAAATAGAAGTTTGTATAGATAAGGGGTGTTTGGATTTGCGTTCTGGAAATGATTATCTGATTATTATGATTTGAAGTTGCAAAAACCAACTTCAATGTGTGGATCAACATTTTTTTTCGATCATCAAATTATTTAAGGTCAACCAATCCATAATATCATATTACTAATTTATGCTTTCTATTAGCATATTTTAAGAGAACTTAACTCTCATTTACTAACAAGGTTTTTGCCCCAGAAATTGTCCTCTTTGGTCATTAAAAGGCGCAATAACTATCTTTTACCGACCTACTGCTGTATAATAGATGACTATCTGATTTTAAATATTAAATAATACATAATCACTTTCATAATCCACGTTGAAAGACCTGGTTAAGTGCTGGAGGTACAAATTTTTATTCAATGAAGTACAAATTAGAAGCTACAAAAGTGCCGTGCGTATGATCATCTGCAATGGTAAATATATCACCTAACAGATGTCAAAAGGTAAAAAAGAAATTGCTACGGTAACAATAGAATGTTGGGTGGGTCTATCAGATAGTTGAATTTGTATGTGTTACCTGATTGGGTAATGTATGTACTTTAATATGATAATTTCACAATAGTATAATCGCTGTTAGTTATAGCAAGATGTGATTTTGTTTTAGTTGTTGAAAACCATGGAAAATTAACTTCTTAGCAAAGAGAGGCTGTCTCTCCAGGTGGAGAGAAGGCTACGCGGTTCTTGCTTTGGCGCAATACTCAATGCAAACATTTCTTCCTTTGGCGTTTTGTTTGGTTCAATGAGCCCCACCAGTTTTGCAACAACCTCAGCACTGTCGCTAATATGCTCAATGTCATTTGTTTTTGTCCAAAAAAGTTGAGCTAATTGGTACCTCCTATTTCTTGATTCCAAATCAACGGCCCATTTCTCAAACAAGGTCTCTCTTTCCTTTGATGTAAATTTACTCAAAAGTTTCCTGGCTAGCATAGCCCTCTCTAGATTAAGTGCCCTTGCGCTGTTGGTTATGAAGAAAGATGGTCAAAATTTTTATTACATGAGTAATTACTATATCATGGGTAACGGGTCAAAAGGGACTGGGTCAGGTTAGGTTGACCCACTCAACACTTTTCTGTAAATTTTTTCATGAAGCTTATAAAATAGTTAATTCGTTTAATTATGACCACAAAAACTATATAGTATAATAATAATACAAGTCTTGGAATGGAGATAATTAGGAGATTTGAAAATTAATACACAACACAAATCAACTGTTTTGACTTGTCCTTATAAATTTTGACCCGTTTGATCTGTTTGAGATAACACACAACTCCAACTGACTACTTAGTAAGTATGTAGGTCAAAATTGACACTATGTTCAGGAACTATTCCATTTGAAGAGAAATGGATGTAAATGTTTGTCTTTTTATCAATGGTTGTTCCTGGTCAATTTGAAAGAGAATTTGCAACATTTTTGCATGGTTATAGTGTTTTGGGTTAGCTACAAAATTTGCATGGGTAAACTGGGGAATGTGAGAAATGAAGTACCTTGCAATTTGATCTAATGTTTTTTTGAGGAATGATAGTCGCCGAAGTTCCACCTCAAGGTACACAGAATCTGATGGATCTCCTTTAATGAGCAAGAAAAAGTAGGTCCTGTGGAGCAATGGTATGTTGCAGTCATTCCACAGTTCAACTATCTTCTTTCTTTGCTCCTCAAACATCGAAGACCAGTCTTTCTCTGAATCAAATCTGCCATTTTCTGATTCACCGGCTTTAGGTGTAGCCTGCATCTGGCATGAAAACAATTGTGACACATTTACCTATGACTGAGTTGACTTTCTAATGGGTCAAACCAATTTAATTTACTTTCTTTTTTTTTTTCCTTTTTTTTGCAAAAAGGGAACGGGTCAAATGGGAGAAAAGTTCCTGAAGTGTTAATAACATAAAATCTCTTAAATAGTTTTTTAAGCAGTAAATTATTATTCAAAGAATTTAGCTATCATATTTGATTCACTTTCAATATAAGAAATAAATTTTGGTTAGGAAAAAGTGGTTATGGGTCAAACCAACCGCCCCGTACATGTTTTGAGTAGCCTGCCTATTTTGCCTATCATGTAGATGGTAATCAATAATTTTGTGAAAGAGCAACACGCTTACCATGTAATTATTATACATTCCTCTAATGTCTTCTTGCATGAGTTTTTCGAGTGTTTTAATCATCTTTTCTTTTTCTGTCTGCTGCTTTTCTTTCTCGTCAAGGCTCGTGGCTGATTTTTGAGAATCTTGTCGACATAACCTTTTGATATCTGAATCTGATTTTGATTCAACCATCACATTATTTTCGGATACTGGAGATGCGTTACCTTCAACAATCGCCGAACAACTTGTAATTTTTTTAAAGCCCGATGAAGTTTTTTCTTCATGGTCACTTTCCACATCATCCACATGTTGGTTTTGATCATGGGTATCATTATCATCATCATCTGCCTCATCATTCTCCATATGGTCACCTTCGTTGCAGCTCTCTGCTAGTTTTGTACGTGTTCTATTTTTTTGGGAAGTCTTGTCCCATTCCTGGCTCGGGTTGGGCCCGAAATATTGATTCATAAACTCACGCGGGGTGATATTATCAAACGAGTAGTGGTCTTCATTTGGATTATGTAGTTTATGGTTCTTTGGAAAACTGTACGTGTTGACTGAAGCTGGAGCCTGAGGAGGAGCATCTGACGTGGCATCAGGAGCATCAACTACCATCTCAGATGTGTCTGACATGGAATGAGGAGGATCACCTGCCACCTCAGATGTGTCTGATGTGGAATGTCTATCCCATGAACTGCTGCGTAGATGGCTAAATGCAGAATGTCCATCTGATGAAATAGAATCGATCTACATGATGATAAGATTGTGTGTGAGTTTATTCCTAATTATGGTTATTGGGATTTGGGAAAGATGACGTACCCATGGCTGTGAATTTTGATCGACTCCAGCCGCTCGTAACATTTCCTCAAGGCGAGTTCGAGCTAGATCGCGTTCCTGGGTCAAATCTTTTATCTCTTGCTCCATCTGGGAGGTAAAATTTAGGATATTTACTGAGTTAGTTGATCGTTAAATGTGTTCGCTTGTATTTTACCACTGATTAGAGGTGGCAGTTTCGATCTGTTTACTTATTAACTAGAGGTGATTTTGACGCCACCGCCTTTATCCATACACTGCTAAATTAGTGATTTGTGACCATATTATTCTTATAAATGTATATAGTCTATGCTACTAGTCATGTAACTGGTTTGCTGACCTTGTGTATTTGAAGCTCTTTTTCTTGGATTATTGCATCAGAATCAGTAGTTGTCCCAGACATATTCCTCAACTCATTTTCCAATCTAGCCATTTCTCTCTGCAACTGTTTTACCAATGCCTTCTCTGACATGACTACGTTGACCTGAGCATTAGTCCTCACTTCTTTGGCACAAACAGCAAACAGAAGGGTATTTCTTGACTGCTCAAGATGAGTATGCGCAGGGCTCAAAGTGCATATGATGGCTGTTCTTGCGTTGCCTCCTAGAGAGTTTTGTAGTATACGCGTTAGCTTTGAGTCTCTGTAAGGAACATGACCATTTCCCCCTTTGCTACATCCAGTGAATTAAAATATGTCAATTAAAATGGCATGTAGAAAATAAGTAGCACCGTGTGTCCTCATGCCGGCTTCAAAATACAGGTTTATTTTACTGATAGTAGAGGTGGAAAAGTGGGTAGGTAGGATAATGAGTCAAACGGGTCACTTTCGGTATATATCAAAACAGGTCAAATTGGGTCGACCCACATACTTTTGTCCATCAAATTTTTTTTATAAACAAGAAATTAGTGACTCGTATGAATATGAGGTATATCGTCATTTTTCTAGTGCATAGTGTTTACTTCTACTATACTTTGATAACACAATAATAAACCAGTGAAAGTACAGACCTTAGTTTGCGGATAACAGTTCCTAGTGTCAGTAAACTGCGATTTATGTGGCCCCCTTCTTTCAGCCTTGTACCCACTGATAAGGTTTGAGAAGCACGTTCACTTCCCGCTAGATCAACAAAATTCTACAAAGAAAAACCAACTTTAGATGTTTGTCGTTTTGGTCTCAACAATCTATAACAGTCAAATTATGAGAAAATGCTTAAGATAGAGGTAATTTATAGTAATATGCGTACCACAGTAGCTGTAAGAGTGCTTGCACTGCAAATCCCTGAGAATTCATTGGCAGTACTTTCAATCGTCTGCGAAAAAGTAAAAGTCATGATTCAAGAAAATTCAAGTTTGTTCATTTTAATGAGCAGTAAGATTGTTATAAATAGAGTACCAGCCGTATAATCTGATGAGATCTCGAGCTCATTTCATTCAATGATGTCTCCCCAATTCTTCGTTGAGCTATATACATGCAATTTTAATTACACTATATATCAGGATTAGATTACTAGATATGTCATTTGCGACGTATTAACTTATCATTGAGTTAATTGGGGTCTAGCTTAAAAAGAAACGAGTCAAATGGGTCAAAACTTTCCGACAATGTAGTATCAACGTTAAATTTTCTAAATCATTTTAATAATATAAATATAGATTTTGCTCGATAATTGGATTGAATATATCATTCTAATCATATTTGACACACTTTATATGTATAAAAAAACAGGGATATCATCCATGATCCAACTGACCAAATCAGCCTTTATTTTTCCATTTTCAACCTTCAGCTTTCTCATATACACAAGCAGCCCCTCTTTTTAACTTAACAGCACATAAAGTTGCGGGTGCCGTTATTGCACAGATGATTTTCTTTAGAACATTAAAGCTGCAACTTGTAAGGCAACGGGGGTTTTTGGTCAACCTGACCCGTACGAGAAGTACCCATTTTGACATGTTACCCAACTATGCCAACCCGGCGACCCGCCCATCAGTGTACACTCTTGTGCAAAGAATGGTTATAATGAATGCTATTATTACCTTCACACACAGCAAGGAGTTCCATCAGATGTGTCCAGTCCTCCAAATGGATTTCTGTAAGTTTATCTACAACTGTCCCTTTCTGATGACCACAAAAACGATTCGAGAACATAAAATTTTGGTGTCATTAATGGGCACTCTGTGACTAATAAGACAATGCTCACCTCCGGATCATCAAGGAGTCTAAGCGGAGTAGCATCTGCGCTAAGAAGGTCTCTAACACATTCGTTGTATATTTCTATGGCAGAAAATTTCAACATGAATTCTCTATCAATTTGCTGAAAACAACAACATACCCATAAGATTTAGTTCCAAGTATGATAATTTCAAATTCTTCTTGCAGATTACCTTGTTTATTTGATCAAATATGTCTGATATTGCGAACTGAGTGATGCCAGTCATTGTGTATGTCTTGCCACTGCTTGTCTGCCCGTATGCGAATATACTTGCTAAAGAAAATAATTTTGGTTACAAAATGATAGGTCTATATATGGTTTAACTTTAGAGTTTGAAAATCTAATAATTTCACTTACAGTTAATGCCATCGAGAACTGATAGAGCTACTTGTTTGGCTCCCTCCTCGTATACTTCTCTAGTTGTATTGTCCATCCCATATACTCGGTCTGTTTCCAAAACAACGATCATAACCATGAACGAGAATTAAGATACCAATAAATATAAACATACAAGTAACTAGTTCAATCCCAAATTCTACTAGCTTTATGTAACTATTTCACAAGAAAAAACTATCAAGGTTTTCAAAAAAATTTCTTCTTTTAGATAACCAAATTTCAAGAACTTTGATTTAAAGTAATCAGACCCGATTGCCCGTCCAAATGATTACGTGTCAGTAACTTTTGACCACGTTGACTCATTTTCCAGACTCGATATGACATCTGAAATGGCTGACAACTTTCAAGAATTCTGATTTATTGTGGTTGTTTTGGCATATAGCAATTTAATTTGTTTAATTCAGACAGAATTCAAACCAAAGTTGGTTACTTTTTTATGCAATTTACCATTTAAACATGGTCAAGATACTAAGGTGCGGGCCGGGTGCATTTGAATGCGTGTGAAATCAGAGGATATACCACAAAATGAGGATGGATATATGATTTTCACATTCTTTAGGATATTGCTTACCAAATGTGTAGGCATTTGGGTACGTTGATCGTTCTGTTTGGACATTTCTGTATATAATAGTAGTGTTATTTACACATTCCCAATCGCAAATATCATTCTTTGCGATTTCTTTTGCATTCATAGGCCGCATTCTCACAGAGACACAAATCTTCTCATCTTGTACGCCTCGCTCTTTTCCGTCGCCAGGATATATCTCGTCGTCACTAATTGACCTCATTGTATTTCCTTAACAAACACTAGAAGTATATAACTTGGTTTCCCTCTCTTCACGTGTAGAAAAGGGGAAGAAAATTTATAATCTTTGAATTCTTCTTCTTCTTCTATATATAACAAAAATGCATGGCATATTTATCCTTTCAAATAGTACTATAACTGTAAAACAAAACCAAAAAGGTGCATACATGGGGATTCAAAATTGCAAAATAAGAGAGAAATGCAAGAATGGAAGATATTTGTGGTGGTGATGATCAATGAACGAAAACAAAGGTGAACCAAAGAGGTCACAAATATAAAAGTATTTTTTCCCTAAGGCTATTGTTATACTTTTTCTAAGTTATATTTTGAATATTATTAGGAATGACAACCATATGATACTTGACAAAACAAACAATAAACAAACATGACCTTCTTGTTATCATATGACAAATCTACTATTTCAGTACCTCTAAGACTTTTAACAACTAACTGACTGACTAAATACAATTTTTTACACTTTAGTCCTTGAACTACTAACTTTAACACTCATACCTTTGTACTTCCTCTTTATAACTTTCTTATTTCTTGGCTCTTGATACATCCCTTATACATGCACAAACCTTCTTCAAATGGCAACACAAATGTATTTGAAGTGCTAAACTAACAAGGAGCTAAATACAATTAAACAGATCCAAAAGTAAGAAAGAAAACATGAAAGTTTCTTTCTTTCATTTCCACTATACACATTACAACCATTTATATTCACAATCTTTTATTCAACTTCACACTTATATCTCATTTGAATATATATATAAGTGTTATGGACATGTAAAATAATATGTTGATAAGATAAAGAAGAATACATGAACTTTGTAGGGATTAACCTTTATCCATTACAGAGATAAACAAAATAGTTTTCTTCAATCTCGTTTTGGAGAGGCAATCATCAATTATTTTAGCGTATCTTCTAAATAACTCTCCCATCATTTCAGGTTTGAGATGAAAATCGCACAGAAACATCGGCTCCACCACAGCACACAATGTTTTAGCAATTCGACAGCCACTAGATTCCTTGAGACCACTAGAGAAACCCCCATCCCATTCCATCTCAAATGGCTCAACTCTCTCGACCACAAAAGATGCTTCTTTTTCAACTTCACATTGCACTTCTTCCTGGCTTGGTGCACAAAGTGGGGCATTAAATGAGTCAACCTTTTCTTTTGCAACGAATCCCTACACAGGGCCGGCTCGCAGTATTTGGTGGCCTGGTGCAACGGAAAAAAATAAGGGTCCTCTAAATACAAAATTTATTTATGTAACAAAAGTTTTATCACTACTATGAAATTGTTATAAGAATAATTATTATATACTAATAACATCATACAATTTATGCACCAACTATTATGTCAAATTGAATCATATAATTAATAAATCATATTTATTTAAATTTCACAAATGACAACTTACAAATTATATAACATCAAATCATTGTAAGTTTGAAACCCTAATGTCTATATTAAATAACTAAAATAATTAATCATTAACAATGTAATTAAAATTTATAAACTAATAAGTCAATAATTAAAAAGATTAACACACATACATGTTGGTCTTGTGTTTCTCGACTGTTAAACCTTAATAAAACTGTATTTGCTAAGGGTAGCATTCTAACAAAAATAATAAAACAATATATAAAGAGGTCAATCACTTTTAAATATCAATTGTGTTGAAAGCCATATGTAATGAATTTGAGGCCCAATTGAAGTATAGAACCAAAAAGTTGGGCTCAACTCATGGACAGGATTGACCACACATATGCATATACATACACTTTACATATAAAAATGGGCCCTCTCGGAAACATGGACCTATTCCACGGATCCGCTTGCGCATGCCCATATCCGGGCCTGTCCCTACAACACCATATGTTTGACATATTAAGTACAATTCATCAACGTAAGACTCTACAATAATTCACAATGGCGATATTTGAAAGTTGAATACACACAACGTATCAAAATTAAGTTAGATACACATTATAGAGTTTGAGCTAAAGTTAAGTGCATTCTCATGCAATAGTCCATTTTACAAAAACTTAGGTTATATTTCTCCATTTTTAATAACACTTGAACTCACATCCTCTTAATTGATAGGTTCATCACATACGTCAACGATCAAAAACTCTTTTTATTACAAACTTTAATGTTATATCTCATTTGATATAAGATTTACTATTTCTACAATCCTTTGATATAAACAATAACATAGATCAACAAAGTAAGTTTATTTTGCACATATGAGAATGTAAAGTCTAGCTACATGTATACGATGTATATGTATATCTACATAATTATATTTAGGATTAAGTGCTTTCAAATGTAAATAATTATGTGTTGACTTACATTGTGTAACTTGTTGGGTGTAAACTCATGTCCCACATCGAAAAATAAAAGAAATAGATGTCTGCATATAAACTCATGGGCTACTCCCTCTATCACCAATTTGTTTTAGAGTGGAACCTCAACTGAGCTTATATGTTGAAAATGTTGTTGGGCTACAATCGATCCTATCAAGTGGTATCAAAGCTACCGTTGTAGCCCGCTAAGTACCGAAAGTCTCTCTGATGTGATCACAGTCAAGTTGAGAGTTCTGAAGTTACGGCGGTACCGAATAAGGTTGGTTCGAATCCTAGAGAGCATATAAGCTCATGGGCTACTCCCTCTATCACCAATTAATTTTAGAGTGGAACTTCAACTAGTCTTATGTGTTGGACATGTTGTTGGGCCAAGATCGGTCCTATCATAATTAACAAAAGATTATATGGATGTCACGTGGTGGTTTATGTAGATGACACGCCAGCCAAAGCACTTGTCAAAACCTTTTTCAGTCCAACTTGTTCAAAGCCAAGCATATAAGCCCAGATAGGGTTGTAATCAATTCGATTCGAGCTCAAGCTCGACTAGACTCATTTAGGGTAATCTCGAGCCCGGTTCAATAGCTTGACGATCTTCACGATGGAGGTCGAGTTCCACTCAAAAATGTTCTAGAACGGCTTGCGCTCGGCTCGAGAAGCTCGAAATTTTATATAAAAATAATTGTTAATACTAAAACCTATTCTATATTTACTTAAAAGTAAAAATCAATCTCACAAATCATTTCAAAGATATATAAAATTAAATAAATCATGAAAATAAGTCAAAAACTATTAAAATTAGTCTAACAATTACAAAATATAATAATAATATCATTAACATATCCAAATTTACATATATATTTATATACACATGTAGATATTAAATAAGTCTCGAATAGCTCGAGTCAAGCTCTTAAAATCTTTAGCCGAACTCGATATATATTTCAACCTTCATTTTTAAGCTTGAGATCGGGCTCGAACTCAATAAAAGCTCAACTCGATCAAGCTCAAGCACGAGCCGAACTTGAGTTGCTCGATAAAACCTTAACTCGATCAAGCTCAAGCTTGAGCCGAGTTCGAGTTGCTCGATAAAACCTCGGCTCCTTTGCAGCCCTAAGCCCAGATGGGGTTCCACTCCAAAACTAATTGATTTTAGAGCGCAACCTCATTTGGACTTATATGCTAGACTTTGAACGAGTTAACTGAAAAAGGTCCTGACACGATCATTGCATAATTGTTTAAGGGCCTGATCCTTTAATTGCATGTTGCTTTTACCTCTAGACGAACGGAAATTTGATAAATGCAGTTAAACTTGTTACGTGGTTCGGTTACGGTTTCATTGTACTCCTCGTGAACTTACCCAAAAGGAGTCTATAGTTTTGGAATTCCCCACTCTCACATCCTTGGAAATGCCCAACCAACGATTATTCTTCATCATCGGGAGCCAAAGAGATTGATTTATGGAAGCTTTCGGTTTATTTTCATTATTACAAGAAGAAAAGGGTCCGGCTTGTGGGTGTTGTGATGGTGGTGGTTATTATAATTTTATTTTTATTTTTATGGCATTACTATTGTTGAATATGTTTTTGTAGTGGGAGGTTTTATGAAAGTTGGTATAAACAACCAAACGGTGAAGTTTATTGATATATAATAGCATGAATTATTGTGACGGTGAATTAGTGAAAGTTGGTTTACGAGATTATACGAATAGCAGGAGTGAAGCATGTTTCAATCAAATATGGATTTTTAGAGTCATTCAATAAATAGTGTTGGAAAAAATGGAAGTGAAAGTCATAGAAAATTGTATGTAAATCTCTAAATTGTATGTGAAATAATGGTTTACGTGTAGTAATTATAGAAATTAGGGAATGTTTAAAAAAAATTAGCAAAAAATACTTATTTCCATTTTTAAAAAAGTTATTTTTTAAATAAAATATAACATTGTAACCGTTGTAGATTTAAAAAGAAAGAAAAATACAAAACGCAATCAAATGTTATTTCCTTATCCGCGTCGCATGTTCCATGGTCGCAACCACGGGGTCTGTCCTGAAAGACCTACTACGAGAAAAAAAACCCACGACTCCCATGCTCTTACGAGGGTAGTAAGGGACGTGAATATATATGACAAGTAGAGAATATATCAATAACTAAAAAGATTAGTCGGCATTATAATGAATAAAAAATTCAAGAATAAATTTTGATAAGTTCCATCTTCGTTCTTTTTCCTTCCCCTTGCGCCCTCCCATCCAACTTCCCTTCCCAACCGCTAAATTAGTAACTTTGTTCGTAAAGATATGTTGTTAAACAATAATGTATATTTTTATATATAAGTAAATCTACAACTTCTATGTAGAATTAATCTAATTGTTGATGTTTCTACAAAATACTTATTTCATGACTAAATAATATTTTCATTTTAAAATTTTAAATTGATTACACAAACTATACATTATTATTTCACTTCACATTTAAAATATTCATTGTCAAGCAATGATATATAGGTAAATCCACCCGATGAATTTAGTAATAGTCTAATTGTTGATGCTTATATTAAATACTTCTTCAATCATTAAATTAATTTTATCGTTTCACTTTAAAATTCAAATTGATTCACTTGATGTATAATCTAATTGTTAATTTTTCTATTAAATACTTATTTGATGACTAAATTACTATTTTCACTTTGCAATCAAAATTGATTCACTTGACATTTTCTTATATCATATAAATTACTCCTTGTGTCCCACCTTTTTATCATATTGATGCGGGCACTTTACAAAAAAGCATGTTAACTGGTCTAGTGTCAATAAACTTGGACTTAAGCTTTACATTTGTAACATGATCAAAATAATATAACCCCAAATAACACATATCGTGAAAAAGTGGGGCAGAGTCTCAATTTATATTTGATAAAGTTTTGGAATAGAGCAAAGTGCATCTCATAACCATAATAAGTTTTATTACAACTTATTAAACTTAAAAAAAAAGGAAATACATGAACGAGTGCATCAAACAAGTTACATTTATTAAGGTTGATTAAATAAAGTATATATTGAATAATTTATTTATAACTACTCGAAGACACTCTCAGTTTCGCTAGTGGTCCCACTTGATAACCTGAGTATGAAAATCTAAGGGTGAGTGACAACGCCCAACAAGTTTTTATAAAAATAGGTGTGGATGTTTTGTGCATGTAGGTATAGGAGTCATTGAATAGGAAAGCTGAAATTAATCAAATTTTCAACTAAAAGGTGGGGTTAATTGAGTACAAAGATAACTCTTTGTATTTAAACCTAAAATTCTTTTCAAAAATATTCATATGAAGACTTTCCTTTAACTTTCTTGATCATTACACGGTTGTGTTCGTATAGAACATCCCGTCATAAACATTCGTCGTCCTAGTTTAATAGGGTCAAACTCATTAATCGTCGCCCTAATTTAATAGGGACGGACTCATTAGGCATCATTTAACTTAGTCATTCTAATTCAATAAAGGTGACTCATTCCTTATCATTCATAACATTGTAATTTTAACTATCTATACTCAAACGTTCGGGTTATCAATGAAAAAGAAGATGCACAATAAATATTATAACCCAATATAATTATTAAACTACTAGATCACAATGAATGCATGTAGCAATAAAATTAGCTAATAGTAGAATAAAAGTGCAAAATAATTATCCAACATAAATAAATGAAAAAGAAACCTCAAAATGAAAGCATATAGCAACTTACTCATTTGGAAATATGTCTTCTGAGAAAAATTTAAGATTCCACTTGATTTCTGTAACAATGAGTAATTAACTCTCTTAAGATTTGATTTAGAACATTTATAGAAATTTATGCTGAAAGAGAAGGTATTCGAAAATTACTTCGTTTGCAGATTTTGTATGGTATTTCTAGGCAACTATTTTTACCAAGGCCTGAACTGCAAGGAGTAAATAGTCACATTTGACTGTAGTATTATTGAAAATTACATAAATCTATAAATGAACCTACTGTGGACATGACTGCCCCAAGACTTTTTAATTATTCTTTTCCATGATATCTTCTTACCGACACTTGCATTTCCTCGCCAAATCTATATCTATTTCTTACAACTATTATTGTGAGTCTTCACCTTATGTGTAAATATATTCTACTACTACATACATATGATGCTATCTAGTTGGGCGTAAGTAAGAAGTACATATATCCTATGATTTTATTTTTATGATGTTTATATATAATAGTCTCATCCACCTATGTATACACTTATATATCTACTCTTTTAACATAAGATTTTATAGTCATGGAATTTTATTGTTATCAAACATAAACCCTTGTTGTTCATACACTTAGTTTGTATGATAATGATTTTATTATTTTATGAATGTTCGTAAAATTCAGGGGTG
The DNA here is from genome assembly GCA_963921325.1 of Logfia minima. NCBI lineage: Eukaryota > Viridiplantae > Streptophyta > Magnoliopsida > Asterales > Asteraceae > Logfia > Logfia minima. The sequence goes on from OY992773.1 coordinate 6,452,580, forward strand.
TTACACTAATCCATCTTCTACCGGTGGGGGATTCATGTGATCATTTTCCAATCCAAAATTTTATAAATCATGTATCATCATAAAATAATAATTACTTACAAAAGTAATATTGAGAAATTTTATAACATAAATCTTTTAACAAAATATATTTCATTATTTCAATACAAACAATTAATCTACATAGAATATTATAATTAATTCATAGACAAACTGGTTGCATAAGCAATCAATTAACATAAAGAAATCATAAATAGAGAACAAGAGACTTGTAAACCATACTATTACTTCTTCAATTTGATTGAATGCTCCTTATTGTCTTTACAGTGCTCGTGAATGCTTAAGAGTAAAATGAAAAATTGATATAAAGAAAATAGGTTTTTAGCTCCTTTTTACAAAGAAATACAACAACCCTTTAATTTATAGATAAGAGTCTCCCGGATCTAGCTAGACGAGTAATTGGATAAGCTCAGCGAGTCTGATTTGAATCAACTCTCTATCTTTTTACATATGTATGTAGTCTTTTTTATGGCAGTATACAAGATAACCTTAAACATCCTAGTAGCTATCATCTCTATGTCTATCTCTAAGTTGATTGAAAAACGAATTTGAAATAAAATAAATCTTCTTCATTAAGTCTTTAGAAAATATCTTCAACTTTCAAATATCTTTATCCTCTCCTACTTGACGAGTACAAGGATATACTCGCCGAGTAAATGGTCGGGAATTCTCCTAAATTGCGCTTCAGACCCCGAACATCTTCGTCTTCAATACTTCAGCTCCTAATATCCTAATTATACAAATATGAACAAATTAAGTACATAATCTACAACAAATATCTAAGATAACTAATAAATTAAACATAAATAGTACATAAAAACTTATCACATATAATAGTTCAATGATTTTTAATAGTTAGTTTTTACAAGTCGACAATTTTTTGAGATAAACAAAAATAGTAATGTAGACAATAAAAATAGGACGGATGGTGTTAATGAGTAGATAGTCCATAGATCATATTAATGTAATTATATTTTTATTAATTGCAGGAGTTGCTAGTTACGAATGAGTATGAATATGTTATAAATAGTTACAATCGCATTCAATGATTGTGTTTGTTATGGATATGAGTTTGCTTTGTTTTGTTCATTTGGACCACTCTAACACTTACGTTATTGGTTTCAAACGCGCGTCAGACCAAAGACGCTGTTTGCATGGGTGCATCTTTGGTGGCGTCGTTTGCTTGGTGTCACAATAGAGACGGAGGAAGACGGTTCCAGATAGGGCCCTTCAATGGTTTTGGTATTTATATGTGAATATAATATGAATTATGTACGGTGCACACATATTAATACGTATTTATATATATGTAGCACGCGAAGGAGGTTATTGTGAATAAATAATATATCAATTATGTGAAGAAAATATGGAAAAGTAGTTTAGTAATCTTTTTTCTTATTAATGAGAGTTCGGTATCATTAATAAACATTTTCATTATTAATGTAACGTTCTTTCAAATTTAAGTAATGTAATATTTTCTTTTAATAAATATGTTTTAATTGAAAAAAAATAATTAAACAAAGAATGGGATCAGAAAAGTTCAGTTCCTCAATCTATTATTGATATTTTTTAATGTTTATGAGAAAGTACTTCCGACGTAACGCTAAATTAAAAATTCAATTCATTAATTCTTTGGTCTAGAGAGTGATCTTGAAAACAAGTTATTTACATTCAAATGGTGACTTTTTAATCCACGTCAGCATTATACTTGTCACAAATCATTTTATAAAAAAGAAAAATATATGAGAAAACGTCCGGGTCAAAATATAAAAATCGGAACCCAACATCTGAAACAACAAACAAAATTCAAAAAAAGTCACTCTCCCCCATATTTCCCTCTTTTAGCTTCAACGAATACGCTAGAACAAATTAATGGATGCAATTCGAAAACAAGCCTCCAAACTCAGAGAACAAGTCGCTAGACAACAACAGGTACATTTCTTTTTGTCAATTTTTTTATCGACATTGTTGAACATGTAAAAAAAAATTGTTTTAGGTTTTACTGTGGTTAGCTAGTTCACTATAACATAATTAATAAGACCATACCTGTTAATTTTTGCTATCAATTTGTTAGGTAAATTTTACTATTTTAGAGTTTTTATTGTTTCATCTATAAAGTTGTAGAAGATTTTGTCTCCATTGTTTTCAATTAACACGGGAGGAACTTCGTTTGATAAATCAAGTAAAACCTATAATGTGTATATATGGTGGGTTTAGTTTGGGAATTATATAATATTAATGGAAGGTTTACAAAATTGCTAGCTTAAGTTAAACTGGAACAGTTTGGAGTTGCATATTTGAAAACTTACTGCATTTTTATATAACATAGATGTGCAATTTTAAATACTTTTTTTAGAAATTGATTACCGAGTATCTTTTTATCTTAAAAAGGAAAAGGAATAAACACTTAAATATTCAGTACTGTTTGTTTTCAAAGCTAATAAGCAGTTGAAAATGCGATCCAAGTACACCACAGCAAGAGTTATAGAAATAATCTGTAAAAAGGAAAACTAACATTATTTGGAGATATAGTTGGTGCTCAAATATATGTATGTAGGCTGTTTTCAAACAATTTGCGGGTGGACTTGGAGGTTCAGAAGATATAGTAGCTAATGAAGTAGAAATGCAGCAGCAACAAAAGCTTGAAAAGCTTCACATATCAACCCGATCTGCCAAGGTTACTTAAATTTGACCCTGTTACTTTTTTGTAGCAACTTTTTTTTTCTTTATGTTTGAAGTATATGGTATTTCTTGTTGTTTATCAGCATTTTCAACGAGACATTGTCCGAGGTGTAGAGGGTTTTATTGTAACTGGGTCCAAGCAAGTCGAAATTGGTAAGTTAGCTATTGCTACAACTACCCTTAGCATTTATTGCAGTAGCTTTAATTATTTGTAAAGGTTGTAATTTTGACCCGTTTACTTATGAATGGGTTAGTTTTGGCTGTGTTTAATCTCCAATGGGTCAGAATATGTCAAATTGTAAGATTTAGCTTAAATGGGTTAGAGGGGATGGTTGAAATGGGTTGAATAGGCCAAACGGGCTGGAAGATTCCCACAATCTTATTTTGATGTATAAAATTGTTGGGAATGACCACGCTCTGATACCAGTTGCTGGGATCGATCACCACCACAACAAGAAATCACACAACCATGTATAAGCTAATAATTAAACGCACAAACAGAAAAAGCATAAACACACTATATTTTGCATCGAAAACCTCTCAAGGAAGAGCAAAAACCACGGGACCCTTAGACCACTTAACATCCACTATTATGAACAATATTACAGGAATGGACGCTTCTCTCAACACTATTGAATACGCTCACAAACCCTCTTACCGAATAATTACAATAACGGAGTTCGCCGCCATCGTTATTGAATCACAAGAGACTCACCGCACGGGATGGAGAGAGACGACTCTCATATGCTCTCTCCATTTCTCTCAACCTCCTCACCTAAACCCTAACTTAACTCCTATATTTATAGGCAAAACCAATCGTGTTCACCAAGTGGACTTCTTCCCTAAGTTAATTTGATTTCAAGAATCCTCATAATTTGGAAACTACCAAATTAATTTAACTCTATTTTAAGAAATTGAATCAACTCTCATCAAAAATTGCCTAATTCATTTTATTGAGAAATATATATAATTACATTAGTAATATTGTTTTTCAAGTAAAAGCTAACACTTTAATTACTTTGAAAAGTGTTTAGAAAATCAAAGTCTTTTCTGGTCAACCTGGACCAGCCTTTATTGACCTGTACTAAAAATGACCGTTTCAACAAGAACCTGTTTTTACCCATTCCAATCCTGCCTGGCCCACCCATCTTGCCACCTCTAATCATTTGTGTGTGCTTCTACCCGCAGGCACCAAACTCTCTGAAGACAGCAGGAAATATGGTTCTGAGAACAGTTGCACCAGTGGTACTGCATTATCCAAAGCAGCAATGAGTTATAGTAGTGCTCGTATGGACATCGAAAGGGAACGAGAAAATCTATTAAAAGCCCTTGGCACACAGGTACATAATACTTTCACTGCATAAAATAAGATTTTTTATCATGCAAAGGAGAGGTGCCTCAGTTAGCATAATGATTATGATAATTCAGACAAGTAAATTTGTTTATATTTGGTTCAATCTCGTTTATTGACCATCATATCTTTGGCCACCAACACAGGAGAAATGTAAATGAGAGGTGTTGGATGCTAAATTGTTTATTTATATGTCTGTCCTCATTCGCTATCTTTTATAGTTACAAATTTGCATGATAACTTTTTCATGTAAAGGTTGCAGAGCCTTTGAGAGCTATGGTAGTGGGAGCTCCTTTGGAGGACGCTCGACGTCATGCTCAAAGATTTGAGCGAGTGAGACAAGAAGCCGAAACTCAGGTTCAGAAAACTTATAATATGCAGAAAAACACCTCTGTATTTGTACAAATTAAGAGTGTAAGGAGTTGCAATTTCAAACTGATTATCTGAAAGTTGCAATAATCAGTTTTTAACGTATGGATCATTTAAGGAGTAAAATAATCAGTTTCTTACTAGCCGTAAAAAAAACTGATTATTTAGAGGTAAAATGAAAATTACCTATCGACCCTATTTTAACCCGATTTGTGAAAGTTTTTAGTCCCCTTTCACAAGATTTCAATTCATCTATTAATTTCTTAAAATAATTAGAATTTGTCAAGTACTATAACAGAATATCTGATTATTCCAACCTTGAACATAATTAGCACATCCAAATACAGTCTTTTACAGCCCTTTTTGTTACAGCGTATTATTTGATCCTAATTATTTAATGCTCCTCGCATAATCATGTTTAGAACACACCTCCAACACCCTTTAAGTTATTAAAAAAAATCTGGTAATCATCCGCGAGTGCTATACGCAATGTAATTACCTGCTTTACTGCTATTGTAATCTTTATTTACTGTAAATTAGCATGAAATCTTAATAGGTGATTGAAGTTGCAAGACGTCAGGCAAAAGTAAAAGAATCTAATGGGAATCCCGAGAATTTGTCAAAATTTGAAGCTGCCCAAGCTAGGCTTAAGGAGCTAAAGTCGAACATGACGATATTAGGTAAAGAAGCTGTTGCTACTATGTCAGCTGTGGAAGCCCAACAACAAAGATTAACGCTACAGAGACTTATTACCATGGTAAATGTTTTTTAGTTTTTTTTTTTTTTTTTTTAAATTTCTGTTAGATTATTTAGGATTAAATATCTGAAAATTTGTATTAACATATGTCGTCCTGAATTGAAGGTTGAAGCAGAGAAAAATCATTATCAGAAAGTTGTGCACATACTTGATCGACTTGAGGGCGAGGTATCACATTCGTTTTGTACTCATATCTGGATGTGGCCATTTCAAACCATTTGTGAATGGGCCAATTCGGGCTGTCTTTTATCTCAAATGGCTCAAATTAAGAATGTTAGCTAAAAGTATGAGCCAAACGGGTTGAAAGTTGCTGAGAGTCTTTTTCTAGTACATACACGATCTTGTAAATCATTTTTATGCAAATACATTCATTATAATTGTAATAATTGTGTTAGTGTTCATGAGTAAAGAGTTAGCTTATTATTAAAAAATTGACAAACAAGTGATTGCGGGTCAACTTAACCAGACCCAGCCCATTTGACCCATACTAAAGAAAGACCTGCTACCTAACCCACCATATTGCCATCTCTTCATATTTCTAACATGAAAAAGCAAGAATTTTCTGGTTATCATTTGGTAAACTGCTTTCTTAATTGAAATTTTCATGGGCCCGAGAGGAATAAAATTTTATGAAAGTTTAGATGATGATAATTAATGTTTTATTGTATTTTATTTATTTATTTCTTCTATTATTATTAACTTTTTTTGTAGATGATGCAAGAGCGTCAAAGGATTGACGCTCCTCCTCCTGCAGCAGCAGTTTCACCCATGACTTCTTCTCCACCTGATGATGAAAAAAATGGTGTACATGCTTCTCAAAGAAACGATAGGTTTGAAGATGATATGGACTACTATCTAGGAGAGGTGATTGTACCTATATGCCGTTCATCGTTTGTCCTTTTCCTTTCAATAACCAATTTCAGGATTATATACTATAGGTTGAACTTAATTTTCATAATTTATAAACTATAGGTTATACATCCATATCAGGCTGAGTCTGATGCCGAGTTGAGCTTAACAGTTGGGGACTACGTTGTTTTGCGTAAGGTATGGATTTAATTTTGAGCAAAACCAATAACCATGATAAAAGTCGCAATATATATTATGCAGTGTTGTAAAATTCGGCCGAGCCTAGTTGGGTTTTGGGACTAGTCCGACTCCACTAGGTCAAAGTTGGTCAACGAAAGTCAATGTCGGTCAACGGGTCAAAAGTGGTCAAAATTCGGATTTAGTCGGGGATTAGTCGGTCAAAGTCGGATTTACGTAGACTAAATATACTAGTTCCCACCAACTAGTCCCCGAGTAGCAAATTTTACAACCTTGATATTATGTAAACTAAATATACTAGTGTCCCAAACCCGACACCCTTGTCATTGTCTCTTTAATCTAAACGTGAATCGCTTATAGAATTGAAAATAAACGGATTGAACCAAACCCGACACCCTTGTCATTGACTCTTTAACTTTTCTGCATCATATCGAGCACTCTATCCCATTTCAAGCTTCCAATCTAAATTACCAAAATAAATCTCTTTTTTTCTCGGCCCAGGTGTCAAGCAATGGTTGGGCGGAAGGCGAATGTGAAGGGAAAGCAGGTTGGTTCCCATTGGAATATGTAGAACGCCGAGACCGGATTCTTGATAACAAGGTGGCTGAAGTTTAGTAGTAGACTAGTAGTTAAACCTATCAGATGTCATTTTGCAAGATTCTAAACATTGGTGTTTCTTCTTTCTAACTAACATGGTTTTAGGGTCCCTTACTCAGCTTTCAGTCTCTTCCATAGTTTCCCATGTTATTTTGAAAAAGTGCATGCATTGTTTTAGAGGGCTGATTTTTAACTACGATTCTATGCTACATATACTAAACGTCTCTATTAACTACAGAAGTTACAAGGGGTGATAGTATGTGCTAGGATATCATTCACTCTGTCACCGTCTGCGTGATATAGTAATTAGTAAATTAGTAATATGTTTAGCTTATTTTGTACTGATTGGTGTGTTCCGTCAGGGTATTTTGGCTGATTTTCGTTGTTTGAGCTTTTGGTCAATTTGTATCAGGGAGTGTCAAAGATGTACTAATTTAAGTAGCAAAATGAGACCACGTATACAGTTAAAGTCTTTTTGTGCTGTTTAGTAATTTATTGGAAAATCATAAGGAGCTGATGACAAAAGTTGAATAAAGTAATTTATTTGAATCTTTTCAAGAAAATGATGCAAAGTTGCTAAATCTCATTTAATAGGGAAAACCCGTAACATAAGCTTAAAGGCTCTTTGGATCAAGGAATTTCGTATGTATCTATAACATACGAATTCACCAACTTATGTAAAAGTAACCTAAATCATACGATGAGTAGTGTTTTCAGACCCGGGTCGACCCGGCCGGTCGGACCGGGTCTATTACTAGTGGGTCAACCTCAAAGTCAAACTTGGTCAAACCCGGTTGGTTTTCCGGTCGAACCGGGGTTGACCCGGTGAACTGGACCGGTCAGACCGGATTTTTAATTTTCTTTTTTAATTTAGGGACTAAATCTGGACATTTTTAATAGTTTAGGGACTAAATCTGAAAATTTGGGTGTGTGGTTGAACCGGTTGATCCGGCCGGTCGGACCGGACCCGGGACCCAGATCGGGTCACTCAAAAAAACGGTTTTTAAAACACTGAAGATGAGGGATCGTAGAATTATTTGAAACAAATGCAGAAAATTTAAAACATAACTAATTACAAAGGTGGGCATGTTTTTGTTTTAAGTTTAAAGAATTAAGCAACCAAGATCGCGTTTTGCTGAAAAAGAGAGAATTTCAGTGGATGACGAGAATCCAGCTAGGATTGAACAAAAGCAAAAGTAGACGGCATATATGATCCTCATTGGATCAGTTTTTCTCCCGGTGGGATCCTCTTTGGTGACCGGGATGGGCTGTGATCCGGTAGGGTTGTCTCGATCAGCCAAAATTCAAATTTTTGCTAGTTTCCTAATAACGTTTACATTATATAATGTAACCCTATGATATCTAAACCCTAAGCTTACAAAATTGGTACAAGAATATCCATATATGGGCGTCGAGTAAACCAACCTCCCTGATTGGATAATCACGTTATATTCTTGTGTCGATTTTTTTTCAAAATAATACGAGTACTCACACACCCCTATCATAAATATATACATTTTTCATGAATATTTACAGTAGTTTCAAACCTAACATTTGAACCCACAACTTCAAATTTGTTAGACTACCTTGTTAATACTAGATAATAGCTCTTTAGTTTATTGACTTGTGTGGTTGCAATTGTGATTATTGTTCGGCCTACAAATTCCCAAGATTCCCCACCCACCCCAACTCCAATATTATTTTCTTAACTTTCTAATAATTCAAGTTGGTTTTCGAGTCATCATTTGGATAATGAGAACCATGTTAAGATATGAACACTAAAAAGTAATTGTTAATTCCCTTGAATAAAGGTACTCAAGTAATTAAGTGCTTGACGAGGATGGAAACACATCTGGTTTGATTTTATAATCAGAGTCAGGATCACATATCAAAACTCGTTATGTATTGAAGGAGTACTTATGAGACCTAGAAATTATAACAAGTTCACACTTATAAAATATTTGCTAATTATTTTCGACAATTATTTACATATAACTACAATAAATAAATTATATATATATATATATACTTGATGAATATATGTTTATTTCAATCTCGAGACTTTAACTTACAACCTCATAATTAAAATATCAATTGACGTTACACCATTATTTGGTTACATAAAATAATTTTGTATAACTCTTGGATTAATTAAATAATTTCACATTTTTCTTGTTATTTACACATATATCTTTGTGTATGAGCTTTGTCTCACCGGTCGTTCATGATTTTCAAAAAATATTTGAATAATTCATTTTCTGAAAGTTTGTAAATCGAGAGCCATTAGTCACAACCACATTTCTTGCATGAGAGGGATAAACATTCTTTCCACTTTAACACCCTTTATCCATCTATTTAATCCAATATAAACATTTTATATCTTTAAAAAACATTACAATTTTCATATATCATCATCATCATCCTATTAAACTTGCAAAACCAAAGTGGATAGAAGGGGCTGCAAGGGTCAAGGTGGAAATGCAAGTCACACTCTGAGGTCAGAACAGTGGTAATAGTGCTAGTCAACATGTAAGATAGAATGAAGTTTTTTAGAGGTTACTTTGATTTCACAAGTTTAATAGGGATGCTGAAGATTATATTTAAAAACGGTAATGTTTTTTACAGTCATGTGATGTTTATAGGTATTAAATAGATGGAGAGGGGATATTGAAGTGGAAATGACGTTTATACCCTCACGTGCAAGGCGCGTGGTTGTGAATAACGGCTCCTTTTAACGTCTAGTTAGAGATTGAAGTGTCGATGTACAAACTTTTGAATAATGGACTACTCAAATACTTTTTAAAATTACGAACGATTCGTGAGATAAAACTCAAACTACATGATGATTTAAATAATTTACTCTTAATTATATTGTACTATTGTTATTATGTCGCATCATTTTATACTACATACAAAACATTTTGTATATTTTTTAACTGAACCAAATACGATTACAGTAAATGATTTCAACAAAAAAACTGATGTAGTACATATTTTTAACAGTTAAATTGTGTTAGTAGTTTTAGCTCTTATTAATACAACATGCCATAAATAAATACTGTAATTTTATTTACTATCCACAAAACTCAAAATTCACACATCATCTTTCAGATCTAAACACTGTTTTTAACACACACACTGGATCCATCCCCAACATTTCTTCCTTTTTCTCTCTCAAATGCCGTCTGATCATAAATCTCATTAATCCATCCGTTTATCAATTCAATTCTTAGATATAAGGTAACAATCATTAAATTCTACATATATCCTTCTATAATTAATCTGCGATTACATTCGAATTACGAATTTACGTTTCATTTGATTGATTAATTAGGGTTAGGGTTTGAAAACAAGCGGAGAAGATGTTGACGAAATTTGAAACAAAAAGTAATAGAGTGAAAGGATTGAGTTTTCATAGTAAGAGACCTTGGATCTTAGCTAGTCTTCATAGTGGTGTGATCCAGCTATGGGATTATCGTATGGGAACTCTCATTGATCGGTTTGACGAACACGATGGTCCTGTTCGCGGTGTTCACTTTCATCAATCACAACCTCTTTTTGTTTCTGGAGGTTTGTTTTTTTTTTTTATTTGAATTGAATCACATTGATATACTTGAGAAATTTAGATTTTTTATTTGCTAACTGATCTATTCAGGTTGTCATGTGTGTATTATATCTGTGTAGCGAATTATAATGTTTAGTGGACTTATCTGATTCTTACATACGTTGGAACTTCATATTTATACATTTTTGAACACATATGTGTGTATACATTTATATGGTCCAATGTTCCAGTTCTGAACAACATTGAATGATCCGGATCTGGACATGTACATTAGATTTGATGCAATGTATGCGAGTAAGGGGTGTCTTAAACATCATGTTTATAGTGGAAATTAAGTTATCCTGGAAAGTCAGAGGCATTTTATTATGTTTTCTCTCTACATATTTACGGTTATGCTTATGTCTTCTGTATATCGGTTAGCTCAAAGCCCTTACCTGTGCATGTAAGAATATTAAGAGAAAATCTGTTCGTGGTATGAACTTTCATCAATCACAACCTCCTTTCATTTATGAGGGTTATTTGATTTGATTCGTATTGACATACTTACATGTTAATATGTTCTTCAGCATATGCATCTTCATTTTTTGATTTTTTACAATGTTTAAAATCTTTAGACCATGTGAATGATTTCGATCTGGACATGTACATTCGATTTTAGGCAATGAATATGAGAAAGTGCTCTTTATAGTGGAAATTAAGTTCTATTGAAAATCAGAACCCTTTTTCTCTCGGCACATATATGCAATTATGCCTATGCGTATGTCTTATTTAGGAATACCTTTAGATTTGAATGTATAATTGTACATGCAGGAGATGATTACAAGATTAAAGTATGGAACTACAAACTGCATCGGTGTTTGTTTACGCTGCTTGGCCATCTTGATTATATTCGGACTGTTCAATTTCACCATGAAAACCCATGGATTGTTAGTGCTAGTGATGATCAAACTATCAGGATATGGAATTGGCAATCTCGTACTTGTATATCAGTTCTGACTGGGCACAACCATTATGTTATGTGTGCTTTGTTCCATCCGAAAGAGGACCTTGTGGTATCAGCATCATTAGATCAGACTGTTCGAGTTTGGGATATTGGTGCTTTGAAGAAAAAAACAGCTTCCCCTGCTGATGATATCCTTCGGCTGAGTCAGATGAATACAGATTTCTTTGGTGGGGTTGATGCTGTTGTGAAGTATGTCTTGGAGGGACATGATCGAGGAGTCAATTGGGCATCATTCCATCCCACTCTTCCTCTTATTGTTTCAGGAGCTGATGATCGCCAAGTGAAGATCTGGCGAATGAATGGTACGTGTTATAGATTTTGACATCTAGTTTTTTGTTGGTCATTCAGTATGTCCCTTTAGATAAAGTTTCCTACCTTGGCTTGATCTTATATGTCCTTTTGACATTGGAAATATTTAGGGCCTTAAATGTTAAATCAGCTGCACTAAAAGCTTTGGTATTAGTAGTGTTGCTTTCATCACTGTTGCTGATATAGATGGCCAGGGGAAATTGTGTTCACCATCACATTATGAGGTGGCAAGCCCACTGCTTGAATTACAGTCCAGTGGTCCATCATATGCTTCTTGGTTTTTTTTTCTCTTGATCTTAATTTTTTCTGCACTCCCCAGCCTTTGCAAATCCACAGAGCTTTGGCGCCTTGGTCGGCCTTTTGGTTACCATGCCTTAATGCATAATTGTCTATCGTCAATTCCTAAACCAAAGTGCCATTCTAAAATATTGTTGAACAAAATCGAGGATAGATGAACTAAATTGACATGAATCAAATGGTAGACTTGTTCTGAGATAATGTCCTTCAATGCAAGAATGTAAAACAGAGAAAGTAATCATTAAAGTGATCTATAGACAGAAATATGCTAGTCAGATGTAGTTTATGTCCAATGAATGAATCATTTCAATTTCATCAAGTATCAACACAAAAGACCTTTGTGCACATGTGGACGTTAATAAGTCTTGTTCAATACACACCATACACAAAAACACGTTATTAAGCCATTAAGGTAAGAAATTAGAAGTTCTAAAGAACATATAATGTGTTTTATATGCCAATGTAAGGCCCTTTACAGGGGCAGTGGCAAATCCGATAAAATAGTCTTCACTTGCTGATTGTGTTAACAATTTTTGCTTCATGAGTTAAGAACATAAGACAAATTGTACTAATTGCTGTTAATTAATTTGCATGCTTCTTAGTTATATGCTGGCAAGCATGGTTTGTAAGTTTATGTTGGTAAACATGCTGCTTAAACTACTTGTCCAATAAACGGGAGTGTGTTAGAGAGAATTGTAAGAGAAGACAAATTAGGCAATTGGTTGAAGCTGAGTAGATTAATTGTGCGGGCATCTCATGAATTCTTTCTAGTAAAATTTATCTTGCTCACCTGTCTCTCACCTCTAAGAGTGAAAACCCTTAAATTTTGAAGTTCCCTTATAGTTTTGTGTCATCTATTAGTTCCGAAATACAATGGTATGTTGAATTTAACTTAATTACTCTGAGTTTCAGATACAAAAGCTTGGGAAGTAGACACATTAAGAGGTCACATGAATAATGTTTCATGTGTTCTTTTCCATGCAAGACAAGACATTATAGTATCGAATTCAGAGGATAAAAGTATACGTGTTTGGGATTCTACAAAAAGAACTGGCCTTCAAACTTTCCGCAGGGAGCATGACAGGTTCTGGATTCTCGGGTGTCATCCTGAGATGAACCTTCTGGCAGCTGGCCATGACAGTGGCATGATTGTTTTCAAGTTAGAGAGAGAACGTCCTGCTTTCTCTGTTAGTGGTGATTCCCTGTACTTCGTGAAAGACCGTTTTCTACGGTTCTACGAGTACTCTTCTCAGAAAGACACTCAAATACTACCAATCCGTAGACCTGGTTCTGTCAGCTTGAACCAGGGTCCTAGAACACTATCGTACAGCCCAACTGAAAACGCAGTTCTAATATGTTCAGATGTAGATGGTGGATCTTACGAACTATATATCATCCCTAAAGATAGTATTAATAGAGGTGATACAGTTCAAGAGGCAAAACGTGGTGTTGGGGGTTCAGCCGTTTTCGTCGCTCGAAATAGATTTGCAGTCCTTGAGAAGAGCACCAATCAAGTGTTGGTCAAAAACTTAAAAAACGAGATTGTGAAGAAGAGTGCTCTTCCTGCTGCCACCGATGCTATATTCTATGCTGGTACAGGTAACTTGTTATGCAGGGCAGAGCTTAGAGTATTCATCTTTGACCTTCAACAACGGTTGGTTCTAGGAGATCTTCAAACTTCTTTTGTTAGGTATGTTGTTTGGTCAAATGACATGGAGAGTGTTGCTTTGCTTAGCAAACATTCGATAATCATAGCTGATAAGAAGCTTGTTCACCGGTGCACCCTTCATGAGACAATTCGTGTGAAAAGTGGTTCATGGGATGATAATGGTGTGTTTATATACACAACCCTAACCCATATCAAATACTGCCTACCTAATGGGGATAGTGGAATCATCAAAACCCTTGATGTTCCGGTGTACATCACAAAAATATTTGGAAACACAATCTTTTGCTTGGACAGAGATGGGAAGAACCGCCCTATAGTTATTGATTCTACTGAATATATCTTCAAGCTATCTTTACTGAAAAAGAGATATGACCATGTAATGAGCATGATTAGAAATTCAGAGCTATGCGGGCAAGCTATGATTGCATATCTCCAGCAAAAAGGTTTTCCAGAGGTTGCTCTCCATTTCGTGAAGGACGAGAGAACTCGTTTCAATTTAGCACTTGAAAGTGGAAACATTCAGATAGCAGTTGCTTCTGCTAAAGAGATTGATGAGAAAGATCACTGGTATAGGTTAGGGGTTGAGGCCCTTCGACAGGGTAACTCTGGTATTGTTGAATATGCATACCAGAGGACGAAAAACTTTGAGAGGCTATCTTTTCTTTATCTGATAACAGGTAATTTGGATAAATTATCCAAAATGATGAAGATCGCTGAGGTGAAAAATGATGTTATGGGTCAGTTCCATAATGCTTTGTATTTGGGTGATGTTCAAGAACGAATCAAGATTTTGATCAGTACAGGTCATCTACCTCTAGCATATGCTACAGCTAAAACCCATGGATTGACCAATATCGTTGAAGACCTTGCTGATAAACTTCAAGGTAATGTTCCTACTCTGCCAAGTGGTAAGTCTAGTTCTCTTTTGATGCCACCAACTCCTGTCTTATGTGGTGGAGACTGGCCATTACTGAGGGTAATGAAAGGGATCTTTGAGGGTGGTCTTGATAATGCTGGAAAGGGTGGAAATGAAGAGTATGAAGATGCTGCTGATGCTGATTGGGGTGAGGAGTTAGATATCGTGGATGTAGACAACATTCAGAATGGTGATATCAGCATTGTGTTGGATGATGAAGAAGCACATGAAGAAGAAAATGAAGAGGGTGGTTGGGATCTCGAGGATCTTGAGCTTCCTCCCGATGTTGAAACTCCAAAAGCCAGTGCTACTCGTTCTTCGGTGTTTGTGGCCCCAACTGCTGGTATGCCTGTGAGTCAGATTTGGGTGCAGAAGTCGTCTCTTGCCGCTGAACATGCAGCAGCTGGAAATTTCGACACTGCCATGCGGTTACTGAGTCGCCAGCTCGGAATAAAGAATTTCACACCATTGAAATCATTGTTTATCGATCTTCACATGGGAAGTCATACTTACTTGCGCGCTTTCTCATCTGCTCCATTGATCTCCTTGGCCATCGAGAGGAATTGGAGCGAGTCTGCAAGTCCTAATGTCCGGGCCCCACCTGCACTGGTGTTCAATTTCTCTCAATTAGAAGAAAAACTCAAGGCTGGTTACAAAGCCACCACCACCGGGAAGTTTACTGAAGCGTTGCGAGTTTTTCTTGGTATTCTCCATACCATTCCCCTGATTGTTGTTGAGTCAAGAAGAGAAGTGGATGAGGTTAAAGAATTGATTATCATCGTGAAAGAGTATGTTTTGGGCCTACAGATGGAACTTAAAAGAAGAGAACTGAAAGATGACCCGGTTCGTCAACAAGAATTGGCAGCTTATTTCACTCACTGTAACCTTCAATTGCCACACTTGAGACTTGCATTGATGAATGCTATGACTGTGTGTTACAAGGCACGTAATCTAATCACAGCATCGAACTTTGCCAGGAGGCTCTTGGAGACTAACCCAACTGCAGAAAACCAAACCAAAACTGCCCGTTCAGTTATGCAGGCAGCTGAGAGGAACATGAATGATGCCACACAGTTGAATTATGATTTTAGAAATCCATTTGTTGTTTGTGGAGCAAGTTATGTTCCTATATACCGGGGACAGAAGGATGTAGTATGCCCATACTGTAATTCGCACTTTGTTGTTTCCCAGGAAGGGCAGCTTTGTACTGTTTGTGACCTTGCGGTGGTTGGATCAGATGCTTCTGGTTTACTATGTTCTCCAGCACAGATCCGATAATTCAACAGGTTTCCCTGACAGTCATGCCAGCCTCATTTCTTTGGGTAATCCTCTTCTTCTTGGGTTTATTCTCTTGTTGGATGTATCTTAATCGTTTATTGGGCTAATTCTCTTGGTGTCTCTGAGTTATTTTATTGGGCCATTTGCATGCTCATATTTTGGTAATGAATAGACTTGGTAATTAGGGCGGGTCTGGCGGTTTTGTAACTGAAAAAAATGGGTACTTTTGGTAAAGATCCGGAGCGAGTTGACTCGATACACTTTGGCCTTAAGTATGCACTTTGAGTCACTTTTTCCTTCTTTAACCCATCCACACTTTTCATTTTAAGTTCATTATTTAATTTTACCCTATTGACTTGTTTGAAATATACCAACAACCAAGTCGATCCATTCTGGTTGAAATTGTCGCATCTAGAGTGAAGCTTATGGTTCTAATCTTTTTTTTTCTTGGAGACATCAATGGTTATGCGATGCTCTGCTAGAAAATGCTAGTTTTAATACTTTCTTTTTATGTTCCTTAATGATATCCCTTTTTGGTGCAGTTGATTAGATGGATCTTTTGATAGCTCATTGTGAGATTTATGTCGCGTTTGGTGTACAAAATTAGATGGAATCCATTGGAATTGGATTGTTTTATATTTTCCATGGACTATTTGGTTGAAAAGTGGATGGAATTGGATTTATTCAAATTCCATCAATCCTGAGTTCAATGGAATTCAACTTTCACGTCTCCTCTGGAAAGTTCAACATTCCAATGGAATTCGATTCCATTTCTACCAGCCAAACGTATTGCATATTACGATTACTTAAGATTCCAATTCCTTAAAATTCCAAATCATTTGATTAACTTCAATTCCTTCAAAAACATTCATCAAACCAAACACAACACTAGATTACTTGATGGCATTCATGACACTGAATCTCTGTTCAACCAGAAATTCATTAGCACCGTTTATAGTTTATACTGCCTCTGTAGCTTTTGGCTTGATTTATGAGATATGTGGAGACTTTTCCTTTAACCGTTGTTTCTTTTGTAAGAGAGTTTTCTAATAATATTTCGTCCCATATTTGCAGTTTAAATGTGTCTGGATTTTCAAGTAGAGTGGAATATTTTTGCCTTGTAGCTGATGCTCTATGCTGCAATATCAGGGAGTTCGTCACAGTAAACTGTAGAGTAGATGATTTTAGTATCTGAAGGTTCATGGTTGGTTTCTGGTCTTATAGAATATGGCAAAGATACAAGCCGAAAGTTTATTGGTTTCGTGAAAGGTATGATGATCTTTTACTGTTGAACTTGTCTAGGATTCAATGTTCAGACATTTTGACTTATTTTTGTTTTCATATTGATGTTCGAATTTGCTGAATTGAGTCTGTTTAATATGTAGGCATATGGTTGTATGTAGCTGTTTTTGCAATAATATTTCAGGACTTAATGTATTTCACACAGTTTTTTCAATCTTGTATGTTTGTTGTGTGGTGTTCTATAATTGAATGCAGAGGTTTATAGTAGGGGTAAATGCAACAGATACGCAACGTACTGCCACTCCTTGTTCTATGTATGCAAGACACCATTTTTATTGTCTAAGTATGCAACAAGCCGGAAGAAACCGTATCGATATCTGTGCAAAGTTGATTTTTACCGGATCACTTTTTAAAATGCCGACTAGACTGCCACGTATGATGCCACATGGAATTTTTTGACCACGTCATTTACCATGTCAGTTGCATACATAGAACAAATTTGTGGCAGTACGTTGCATTTCGCAAATAATGTGTAGAAGTTCAATATCACCTCAAAATCACAGATCCAATCATGTTTCCACATAATTTATTGAGATAATATACATTTTAACATCATGTAACTGTAAAATTTTGGCTGACGATCTAAATCTGGTAATTATTTAGTCACCTATTGTTAGAATCAAATTATTCGGCGAGATTACGCCGAGAAATAAAAGACGAGGGAGGGATTGCGTTTGAGAAAGATCATATGGATGTTTTGATATATTATATTTTAATTCAATTCAATAATTGAATAAATACGTAGAAAAAAAAAGTTATTTATCATTTTTTATTTTATGTATTTCAACAAAAATATCATGTTTTTAAAATTTTGTGAAAATAGTTAAATAAAAAGGGTAGGTTGCATACATGGAACAAAATTTTGTAGTACGTTGCTGATTCGGACAGTTTATTCAATTAATATTAACCAAGTCACATTTAAAAAGAAAAACAAAAATGCTTACGAAATCCAGTTTACCGGGACAACCGGTAACTGGTTACCATATTGCGTATCTAGACAAGGTTTCTTTCGGTTTGTTGCATACTTAGACAATAAAAAGGGTAGTTTGCATATATAGAACAATGAGTGGCAGTACGTTGCGTATCTGTTGCATTTACCCTTTAACCCTTATAGTAGTATTACTAGTTGTACTTTAGTAACCAGTCCTTCACCGTATCAGTGACAACCGTCACCAAATCAGGTTAGACAACTTTGACTATTAAATTGATGCTCATCGTCTAGTTAAACTTACGTGCTTATTTGATTTCTGAAACATAGAAAATGATAAATTCTAGGAGTTAAGTGTTCTATCTATATTATTCATTCTAGTTGTTGTGATCAAGACGAAATTTCTAAGTACTTACGTTTCTCCGAGAACGTTGAATTAATTCTTAGACATTGTAGATATCTATAGAAGACAATATATTGGTGATTAAGCCCATAAATAAATAAATTAAGTTAAAAGTGTTACTTTCTAATAATAATAATGATAACAACGCAAGAATATAACATAATATAATTTTCTTTTTTTTAAAAGAAAAAAAAGAAAGAAAAAAAAGAGATTAAAAAAAAAAAAAAACTTTTTTTTTTTTTATATTTAATTATTAAATCCGGCTCAAAAGGTTAAAAACTTGAAAAATAATGCTAAACCTAATTTTAAAAACTATTCCTTCTTATTTCATTATTCCAAAACCCTAGCCTCTTTTTCTTTTTCTCTCCTCTTCTCTTTGGTGAAATTCTTCAAACCCTAGCCTCCAAATAAATTTTCTTCATCAAACTCAAAAGAACGAGGTCAATCAATCGTCCTTTTGAAGCTTTCGGTAAGTGTTCTTACTTTTATCATTATTTAATTGATCTTTCTTTTGAATCTTAATGTGACTTGAATTGATGAAAATTCATTATGATTAACACACCTAAATAACATGTTAAAAACGAATTTGATGACATTATATTAGATATATTATTTATAACTATGATATTCTAGGTTAAAAGACATTGTTTGGGATAAATCAGAATCTGGACAGAATTTTGTATCCACTTTGGAAGAGTTTTTATACGAATTTTGAGTTTAGATTTAAATTCAATGAGTCTACTTTCTGTTCCAAGTGGTTTCATGTCAAACGGACAAGTTTAGGTCGTTCAAAAGGTTATTACAAAACAACTAGTCGAAACTGTATTTGCTGATCAGATTTTTGGTCGACTTTGAGATACCATAACTCACTCAATTTTTCGAATTAGGTGATGAGAATTTTACTGGTATAAATTCCACATGTCTACTCATCCCTATAAAAATTTCAGATTTTTTTGATACTTTTAAGTATTTTAACAAAAATAAAACTTTCTGTTGCGCCAGCAGAATACTTTTCTGAATAGTTATTGTTATGGAATTTTATTAAAATAGTAAAGAGTTAACAAAAATTATGAGAAAATTTCTTAGAATAATTAACATATTTTAGGTTCTGTCACTTAAATTTGGAACCCTAACTCACTCGTTTATGATAATTGAAAAATACATAAAGTAATCTTAAAATTTTGGACAGAAAATCAAATCTATAAAAGTAAAGGCAAATCACCAATTACTTACACCAAGGACTTAAGGGCATACAAATTAATATTCTTGAGAGATTATTCATTAGGAATACAAAGTTTGGTCATATACATTCCATCAATTATGAGTTACAATGGGAAGGATTATAAGCCTTGTCCATGTGTAACTTACACGTTTATTTTATTTATAGATTAACTGCTCGGATAATTGTGCATATTGTTTCATCTACTAAAACGGTGAGTTTCGTGGCCCCTTTTTCTTTTCATATATCTCGGGGGAAAATGATACTCAAAGGATATTTCAAATACTTATGCTGTGATAATCATTTTATTTCTTTGGATAATTTGTGTGTTTTTAATTGCGTATGCGAGCATTAGTGGTTGAGGTGTACATGACTATGATATCTATTAAGCCAACTGTTTAGCTCCAGCTGGTAGGCGACATGTTTGGAAATCTATTGTGTTGATGACTATGTTGATTATGTTCGGGTTGAACATTCATACGCACTATATGCTGCTACGCTTTTATTTTACACTATTGTCCTACTCATATTCTATGCACAGCAAAATGCAATTATTACTTAAACCTACGAGCTCACCAACATTATGTTGACATTTTCGAGTATTCATTTTCAGGTTATAACAATAACAATGCTTAAGGAGGATAGAATCTTTACATAACTTTAGTTAGACTTAAGACTCATGAATTGTTTTCTTTGAATAAATCACATTAGTACATCTCTATGGATTTTTTATGTTTTCTTTGGTTTTGGAGATTGTTAGAAACTTGTCCCGAGTTGTGGGATTTTATGACTATATGACTATGTTTGTGGTGGTATTGACTGACCACGATACAAGTCGCCACTTGTGTCGGGAGTTGTCATGACACTTTGTGTTGATTTTTCATTTAGTGAATTCTCTATTATTTTATATCAATGTGTTATGACGATCTTCTCCGTCACACCTCGTGTTTCCGCCTAGGCGGGGTGTGACAGTATCTGGGCGTATCTGCTTTGGATCTTAATCGTATTGTGGTCTAGTAGGTCCAGGTCCTATTTGGTTTTGGCATACAGAGTTGGTTAAACAGTCATGGGATGGTCTGGTCTCAGACTCTCAGTTCCACTCCATTGGTCGTGGCTCTTATTGTTTTGATGTTATTAGTGGTGATTTGTTCAAAGGTAGGAGTGTCTGAAGTGTGCGTTGATACGAAATATTAAGAAGGAATTCCCTTCACACATATGAAAATAATGATTTGATCCAATCATAATTATCATACTATATTCAGTAAATAGTATCAACCAATTACTTGTAATTTTTAGGTTATGTGTAAGTTCTTTGAAAATATAGGTGTTTTGGTTTGTCGTTTAAGCTAAAATTCTACCTTCACCATGTGTAGCGAGTTCTGAAAATCATGCAATAACCACATGTGGCAGATCAGGTAATGGGTCAAAGTAAGTCTGGGTTGAAAGGGGTAGAATGTTAAGGCTGATTGGGTCTAGTTTGGTCAACAGTCAACTTGTGTATGCTTTCCTTTCCCTATTTTAATTATTTCATACTATAAACAATAAATATGTTAAACATGATTACAACAACTTTTAATAAAAAAAGTCCAAAATTTTGAAATCGACAGTCTAGAACTAGAAGTATGTCTAGTTTATATTATGGATGATTTTAAGTTGGTTGACCCGTTTTATTTGATGGATACACATTATAGATCTGTCACATACCATTGGGACCTAAAAGACAAAATCGAAAATATGCACCTGTACTACGTCATTTAGAATCTCTGTTATAGTACTCTTATTTGAAAGTATTTTTTCATTAAGGTCAAAAGACATCGAGTTTATATTTCTATTAAGTACAGTAATTAAATCATCATTTCTCGAATATTTGTTGGGACCCTCTGCTGCAGGCAGATTTGATGGACCGACGACTTCTGTTAATTCATGGTAATCACTGAAAATTTTTAGATGTGCCTTATTCAACTACGTTTTCATATTGAAGATTTTTTAAGTAACAAATTCTATTAGATGGCCCAAACATGCAACGTATACAACATACGAGCCAAGAGTTTCGAGGAAGAGCTCATGAACTCAACACATACACAGACACACACACAAAACGAAGAAGATTATATAGCAACAGTCATAGTCCCCTAAGGATTCCGAATCTAGTCGTTCCGAAGAGTATCCTTACAAGAGCATCTATTTTCATCAAAACATAAATAATTTCGTCCCTCGGAACATGAAGGATTATGTTTCTCCAATTCCAAATGACCAATCATGACAGAAGAATCTTAAAGAATCCAAACATAAATGACCACTTATTATAGAATTTGGGGGAGAAATAGACCACCAACTCCAGACTTTTGCTCAAATAGAATGATTTTTCGAGCAATTGAAGGAAGAATGATCCATACATTCAATATCAGAGCCACAAAACAAACGTAAAGCTGAATTTAAAGATGTTTGACTTCTATCCAAGTTGCTCCAAGTGGGAAGACAATCAAGACTCGCTGGCCAAACACTAATGTTAATTTATGTGTCACCTATTTATTTTACTTGAATTTTGAAGCACAATTATCTGACACCTTATTCTGATTTGGAGAGTATTTTGAAAATCTAGTATATAGTTTAAACTAATGAAATTATGTATTGTATCCAATTAAGTTCTATGATTCTCTCGAAATAAAGTACATACAGCTTTTAGTTAGAACTTTAGTTAACTACCATTGTAGCATTTCATAAAGCCAAATAACACTAAAAGAAGAAAAATAAACGGAGCGAAAAATCGATATAGATTTTTAACAACTTAGAGAAAGAACAATTTACATACATAAATTATGATTACAATTACAAACCACCAATCATCAAAATCTGAAAAATGCATCATAAAATACAATCTTATTAAGCACTAAAAGCATATTTGTTGATAAACCTTTAGGGCTGTTTCATGAACTTCCAAGTGTAATTTTACACATTTATGTCTGAATATTTAGACAACTATTCTAAAAATTCAAAAATGTAGAATTCAGAAGCATCTTGTCGTCATATATTTCTATACGCATAGTCCATGTAATTTATCTTCTTTAACTATTTACCAAAGCCCAAAAAAACGTTTTAACTTCTTTAACTATTTACACAAGCCCAACAAATTTGTAATAAGATTTCTTTTTCTAGGAAGTGATTCTAATTAGACACGTACTGTCCTCTTTTGAATGGTTTGTACCGGTCTCTCCGTCCCGAATCTATAGTTCGTGTTTTCATTTGTTGATGTCTTAATTTAATTGTTCACTTTTAAAAGTAGATAGTATAATATTAAAATTTCTTTTTCGTCCTTAAGTATAAAATATATAATATAAAAAGTTATGTAAAAAATTTAAAAATAAAATTGTCATCTTACAAAAAATAAAATATAATGATTATATTTTATCTAACTGAATATTTTTTTATTTGAAGTTTTTTATTTGAAAACAATAAAATTAAAACGGATGAAGCATCATATGAGATTCCATGTAGAAGCTTCCTAATGTGCTTTTGTTTCCTTTAATTGTAGGTTATATCGTAGAGTTGTAAAAAGTTGGTGGTAGGCACGTGTCCGAGAGCATCCTGTGACCCTTTTACAAACACACCAATAATTGATATGTCCAAAAGTCTATAAATAATTAGACTACTCTACATATCTACTTCTCCTAAGTACGTATTTTACAAAATGTAGGAAATAATATAATAATAAATATAAAAATAACGATGAAACTCTATTCAACCCAATTTCTAGTACACAAATTTTTCAATAAGTTCTCTTGAAAACTCTTTGTACATGAATCGAGGATATTTGATTTAGCAATATGTGATGAATTATCAATTACAAAATTTAAGTTCGAGACTCTAGAAAGACGATATATGTATGCCACGTGAATATTTTATATATATATGATAAACGGGTTATCATTCAATTCATAAAAAATCTTTGTACATCAACAATTCAACAAAGACTATAAAAAGCAAATGATATTTATCTTTTGTGTGATATGGTTATTAAATGGTTGAACTTGCTAGCAATTTTTAAGCAATTGTAAGTTATGATCATTGAAAATGATTTATGATCATATGAGAAGACCGATAACTTGTTTGAGCACTACGTTTGGTTCTCTTGAAAGTTGTGTTATTAGAAAGTTGTGTTACAAAAAGTTAAAAAAATATATATTCGACGTTCATCTCTTTTTGTATTATTATATGTAGTACATATCTATCGGTAACACTTCTTACTCTTATACGTTGGTAAAACACTTGGACACTTTTGTGGCCGATTTATTACTTTGACATTCTGTTGTTGTACTTTGAGTGATACTTCTTTGTAAGTCTCAAAAACGACAATTTCTTATAGTGTATTGATCGTCTTGTCAACTGCAAAGAAGTTAAAAGATAAAACACCAAATATCTAACGATATGATTTCAAAGGTAAAAGCCATATATCTTAGTGAATTATAATACAAATATGAAAATGATGTTTATTTATAATGGTAACAGCTAGTTTATGCACTTGTAAATAAAATTAGAACTTATCAATGTAAAAGTTTAGAGTTTTATGACTAACATTATAATATTCAAGAAGTTTAACGAGTAAATGTAATATACTATATAACTACACACTTATACTATAATGATAATAATTGTCTCCATAAAAACTAACCAATCAACTTACTCATCATCATCCTCCTCCTCCTCGTCTTCTTCATCTTCGTCTTCTTCACCAAAGTCTTGGACATCTAACTTATTAATCGAGAGAATACTAATATATGCGGATGCTAAGGCACTATGTATTGCATTGAAATGGTTATTAGCATAATTCACAACTTTACCCACTTTTTTGTCAACTTGACCTTGTGTATAATTAGTAGTGTTTAGTTTTTGTTACCCAAATTACCCATTTGACCTAGTTGACCCACTTCATTTGTATTACCAGTTAGAGACCCATTTGACCCATTCAACCTATAAACCACTTGTCCCATTCACTTATAACCCATTTGACCCATTTCACTATAACTCACTTGACCCATTTGACCTATGACCTACTTTATCCAATTGACACACTTCATTAATATTATCACTTAGAGACTCATTTAACCTATAACCCACATATTCCATTTTACTCATTCTACCTATAACCCATTTGATCCATTTCAATATAACTCACTTGTCCCATCTTACCCATTTAACCTATAACCTATTTGACCTATAACCCACATATCTCATTTTACCCATTCAAAACGACATATCAACTTAAACCCTCAACGATAAACCCTAAGCAACCCAACTACTTTTATTATTACATAATTTTTCATTAAAAAGTTTATATGTCGTATTGTCAATCAAACGACGTAATTATAAACCTAAACCTTGAATGCTAACCCCTAACCCCTAAACGCTAAACCTAGAACCCTAAACGCTAAACCCTCAACGATAAACCCTAAACAACTCAACAACTTTTATAATTACATAATTAATTAATTAAAAGTTTATATGTCGTATCGTTAATCAAAACGACGTAATCACTAACCTAAACTCTGAACACTAACCCCCGTAAACGCTAAACCTAAACAACTTATAACTATAATTTACTTTTATACATATATTAATTGATCATATAAAAAGTATTTTGAGATAATTTTTATTTTTATAAATAAGACGAGAATAAAATTTTCAAATTGAAGCAAAAAAGAAATAAAAAAGGTAAAATACCTTTAGTGACGATTATATCGTCGCCTAAGGGTTGTAGTAAATTTTCATCTATGAGCCAAAAAGTAAAGTGAAAAATAAAATTAAAAACCTTTAGCGACGACTAAATCGTCGCTAAAAGGTCAGGCGAGAAACGAACTCTTTTGGAGCCAAAACAAATAAGAAAAAAAAATACCTTTAACAACGATAAAATCCTTTTGGAGCCAAAGCAAAAAATGAAAATATTTTAAAATAGCTTTAGCGATGTTTTTATCGTCGCTAAAAGGTCAGGTCAAAAGTTTGACCTATCCTTGGTCAACACGGGCATTGTTTTGTCGTTTAGTGGGTTTTAGCGATGATTTTTTTGTCGCTAAAAGTCCCCATCTTCGTTTCTTGTTTTTCTTGTAGTGAACTATAATAGAAACAATAAGGGGTCGATAGCTGACAAGTCAAAGACTGTAGAAAAGGCCGTAAAAAAGTTTGCTTTTCAGTTTCTCATAAGTAACGATCTGCAATACTCATAACCAAATATGTAACATCCTCCCCAATGGTCTAGTATTTTCCGGTAAATTTATCTCTTTATTTACTTTATTTAATTGAATTAAATTATATGAAATGTTTGATTAGATAATTGTTAGGAATAATTAAATGGGAATTATGGTATTTTTAGTTTAAAATACGGATAAGCCTAAGTATTATAACTAATACCATCGTGTGTTAGATTAATGATAATAATACATCGTAGTGTACGTAAATCAAATATATATAAACCAAAATTCAGAAATCAGCCCCATTTCATCTTCATTTTCATCTCAAAAACACACACACACACACACCAAGAACACACACTAAACACACATTTGCAATTGAAGCTCAAATCAAGCCCAAAACATCTTCAAATTGTGTCATTTAATTCGGAATTCATCATAGATCATTCCTGCAAATCGTTTCTGTGGATTAAATCAGATTAAGGTTAGTTTTGATTAGTTTTTTTGGGTTTTCAAAAAAAGTGAGAAAAGTTAGTTGGTTGGATTTAACTATGTGTTTTTATGTTAAATTGATGCATTTCGAGTGTTGGTTTATGTATTTACGAAGTGTTGGAACGTTCAATTGGTGAAAAACGTTGTTAGAATTTAGATTTGGGATTTTATTTGTGAAATCAGCCCAGTTTTCTGCAAAAACGCAGATGAACTAGTTTAGGCGATATTGGTGATATCGCCACCAATATCGCAGGTAATGTCGCGATTAATTTCGCTTGCAATATCGCTAGTGATTTGGCGATATTGGTAATGTCGCGGCTAATGTCGCTATGGCGATATTGGCAATGTCGCCATGGCGATATTGGCAATGTCGCTTCTAATGTCGCAGATTTTGAAAATGCGTAAGTGTTACTAAGTTTTGTGAAAATCTTACTAAAAATTGGATTTTGATGAAATTCGCATGGTCACTCGGAATCGACCAAGTAATCGAAACTATGTACCATAGCCCTGTCAGTTTTTGGCCTTTCGGGGTCGTCTTGGGCTTCAAAATGGCATTTTTCAGTTTTTAAATGACGTTCCGGGATTTTCGAGTTTCGTTCCAGATTGAACTCTTATTTCCTTAGACTTCCGGGAATTACCTGCTACTAAGAATGTGCTATTATGATGATTTAAACTTGATAAATGTTTATTATCTAGATACTATGCGTTGAGATATGTTATACGATTACGAAATGAGTTACTAACTCATTATCTGTTGTATTCTCAGATCAGTCGAAGACTCAGTAATATTAGAATTCTGAGAGGTGGACAGTAGCAGACAGGTGAGTGGATCTGCAACTCATAATTTGAGTTAGTTGTAATAGTGTGATTACAACGAGTAATGTAGACCTTGATAGGCTATGTAGTCTGATTTATGATTGTGAATATCTGTTTGCTATAATTGTGGCCTTCGGGCATCTGTGTTATTCAGAGGTCAATTGCGATTGGACTTGGTTACTATTGTGTTCAACACAGGTTCCAGATACATGTGTTGTCGCTGGAAACTGTGTTATTGTGTTGTAGTGCCAAGTTATCGGTAAATCTTGTATGGGCCTATACAGATTGTGATAAGCGTTACTTGAGGGCCACCGCGACTGTAGGGTTCCTCAGTAACCACCGATCCTCTTGAGTTTATGTGTTTACTGTGCTTAATGTAAACAGATTATTATGCTAAACTGATTTATTAGTTGTACATTCATTCACTTAGCTTTGTGCTAATTCCACCACTTCACTTCCTGCAGGTTTTGTTATTATATTGTGGGTTGGGCAGGAAGATGGATATTAGAAGGGATGTTTGACGAGTGCCAAAACTCTGATAATCATATAGATGTTTTGTTAGATTATATGTATATAGATTTTGAAGAACAACAAAATATGTTTGGTTCAGGAATATTAAATGTTGTAAACTCGCGAAAATTTCTTGATCCTTTTTGTAACATAATATATAATTTTACTTTATCCATCGCTTCTGAATCAAATGACTAATTTAACCCTATATTAATTTAAGGGGTGTTATAAAATATCTATGATCAAACTTAAAATTTGAGTTTATCATATCTTTAATGTGATAACGTTTCTTTTATACTATGTGAAAAGCATACTTGGACATATTTGTTAGTATCTTGGACTTTTTGAGTACCCTCTAAAAAAGGCTTGTTTGTCAACCTCAAAGTTCAGTGGAGGTCTCTAAGGTGGTCCAATTGGTATCTCTTATTATACCTAAGATAAAATTGAAAAATAAAAAATTACAGACATAAATAAATGATCAGAAAATTGGCATACAATGTGTTCACTACGATTATTAATTATATAATGTAAAGTTTGACAAATGATTATTAGAATTTATATAGTATGTGTTGACCACTTAACCCCCTATTTTCTACATATAAACTTCTTTGACTAATAGTTATTTACTAAAATTTATAATATATACTCTTATGAACTACCTTTTTTAAGGAAAACAATATGTCTAGTATGTAGATACAAAACCCTCACACATTAACAGACGAACCTGAGGCACTAAATTTTAAGATAAAAACATTGAATACAAAATATACACACGATCAAGAAAAAAACCATAAAAACCTCGTACACACAACATATTTAGATTAAATGTCTACAACCTTATGCTACCTAACTCAGCTAGACCATCCTATTTTGACACCTCTACTAAGACTCAACAGAGACGACATTTTTCTAAAAAAATGATTTATTATTAACTTTTTACTATTAAACCGCCGCCTCATTCTGTAGCATTAGCTAAATGTCTAAGCTTAAGGCACCAATTTTGATAAATGATTAACAAAGGACTGTGATATTAAAAAATTGAGTAGTTGACTACACAAATAAAAAAAATTGCAACGGTGGCCACTTAAATTGTATTGCCTAAGGCACACATATTAAATCTGGTCTATACCTCTACTGACTAAAGCAAGTTGGGACCATATCATATAATATTTTCTCTTCTTTGAGATGGAGGAAATCTATAACCAAAGGATCAGTCCATGGACACCGTAGGGTCATTTTCGCATGTAATAAGTGGCGGATCTAGAAATATACATTGTGGAGGAAAAAAATATTATTACTATCAAAAAAAATTAATACCTAACTAAAAACTAACAATTAAACTTGGTGTATATAAAAAATTGCTTAAAAACAAGTAAAAAATATATAAATATGGGATAATTTTAATGTTTTCTCCAGACATATGGACTATTTATGAGGGGCTAGATGATCACTTTTAGGCGCAAATATTTGAGAAGACATCAGTAGGAATATTTGTCAATGCTTCATACATAAGAATCCCACTCTTTTAAAACATGATCAAGAAAGACATCCGTAAGAAATAAGAAGCATCAAGCTCTTCATACGTTTCAGTTTAGAAATTTATAGATATATGTTTGAGAATGAACAAAACTAAAAACTAAGTCTCACATGAAGAATCACATAAAAACACAGTT
Source organism: Logfia minima (assembly GCA_963921325.1). Classification (NCBI taxonomy): domain Eukaryota; kingdom Viridiplantae; phylum Streptophyta; class Magnoliopsida; order Asterales; family Asteraceae; genus Logfia; species Logfia minima. The sequence goes on from OY992773.1 coordinate 6,482,002, forward strand.
TGAATAAACAAAGTCAGTTTAAAAACACCTTTATGCATAACATGACAGCAAGCTAGTGTCATTTAATATGCAATTAAATGGCTAGGTAGGTTTAGGATGATTTTCTTGAGATATAAACTATATAAAAGTAAGTTTTAATACATTTGATTGTTTATACATACACCAAATAGGTTATCATCTTCAAACAATCATCGTTGTTCAAATCTAAACAAAATAACAGCCAAAATCAAAAAGTGAAAGGACATTAATGCTAGAGTAAAAGAAATTCTGAACAGAGGTCTGAGGGTCTAATGGAAGTGAGAAAAGTATCAACCATAAGAGTGATGGAGGTATGTGGTAATGAATTTCAAATATTAGTACAACACATGAAAAGTACCTTAATATTGCAAAATGTAATTTGTAACCGAGAAGATAATATTTTTTTGGACCAACGGTAATTCAATATTTGTTCTCCGAGTTAAAAATGTTATACAAATTCAAATTTCTCTTAATTATATATACTTTTCTAAAACTAATTTCACGGGATAGTAAACTCTTTTTCATTTGTACATTTCATCAAACGCGTAGTGCGCATCATGTTGGTGTTCAGCAAAGAAACATAACCTTCTCTCAACCTCACTTGTTCATGGTATAAGACTACATAAAGTTTATTTTTATATTTAATGAGAGAGCAATATACTCAATAAGCCCTTTGACTAAATGTTATTATATTTATTTTACAGTAAGAATTATTGTATTTTGATCCAATTCATATATATATATATATATACATATCCAATCGGAAGCCCTTGATCTTGGGGAAGTTACTCCATCACCATTAGATCTGTTCCCTTTTGAAATTCCGACGCTCTTTTCCTTTGTTTTCAGTTTTCAGTAATATTACAGGGACAAGGGTAGTATATTCATTTTACGTTATATTTTTAATATAATTAAATATTTATTTTTTTAATTACACGTACGATGCAATATACGTATTCGATACTCCGTAGTTGTAAGCCAATTTGTATTTCAATTTCCGTTACTCTCATTTGCGAGTTATCAATTTGTTTTTGTAATTTCAAATTCATTCTCAATTTGTTACACAGTGAGTTGCTAATTGTGATTTTAGTTGTTAATAATTCAAATTTTTATTCAATTTCACTTATTTTATATTTTTCTTCCTTCGATTCACTCGGTTTAGTTATACGTAAAAAAAATTATTTTATTTTATCGATTTGTGTTGGATCGAATTTTGTGTTTGGAACGTGATTCATGTGAAATCCGTATGTATATATGCGTATGTATATGTACGTATATGAACAAGTAATCAAATGATCATGAATTGCTATTATGAATCTGTTACAAGCAATCAATCTCTCTCTGAATAGAAGATACACAAACGCACTAACAATTTCGCTCGATTTCAACAGCTGCTTAAAAATGAAGTTGAGTCCAGTATTTATACTTGAACTCACAGGTGCCTGCGACACTTCCTGCGACAATCTATGATTGTCGCATTTACACCACCTACGACAATCATGATTGTCGCATTTTCACTTACTGCGACAATCTAGAATTGTTGCATGATCATTTTCTGCGACACTTTTGATTTTTGTCGCAGACTTGGATTTATGCAAGTGCAAATCCTATTTTATATCTAACAATTTGTGTTTGTATTTAGGTTTAAATTAACTTATACGTAAATTGTTCTTTTTTTATGCTTTAACTTTGTATCGTGTTTTTGCAGCTATTATGATTAATTCTAACTCCAATATCCCGTTAGAATCGAATTCCGATGTTCCTCATTCGACCATCAAGCTATTCTCAGAGTAAATCTTTAATGTTGCAACTTATTTATTCATGGTTCTTAATTAACTAAGATAATGATAATATTACATGAGGTGAATGTTATCCGTTTTAATAGTTTTGTGTATTTAATTAATGTGTTGATGTTTATAATGATGTTTTTTGTAGTTTTTGTGATGTCTTCTAGTTCCAATGTTCCTTTGGAGTCGAATTCATATGCTCCTTCTTCTACTTGTAAGTTATTTTTAGTTTAATTTTTAATGTTGTAAGTTATTTGTTCACGATGTTTGTTACTTGTGATGAATGTTATTTATTTTAATGTTTACTTCTATGATGTCTTATAGTTCCAATGTTTCTTTAGAAACTAATTCAAGTGTTACTGCTTCTAATGGTATGTTGTTATTACTATAATCAGTTTTTTTCATGTTACGTGTTGATGATTTTGAACTGTAATAGTAAAAAAATTATTGGTCATGAATGTTATGTATTTTAATTATATGTGTGGAAGAACAGAGACTAATTTGTCATTAAATGAAAGTTAACTCTTAGCATGAATTGTATGTTTGATGCCAAGAACTCTAAAGATACCAGTGCTGCTACGATGCTTCAATGGTAATATTCCCCAAATGAATTATCTTTTATCTTGATTACATTTTCTATGACATGTTAGTCAACTCCTTGTGTAATCAGTAGTCGGTTCACACATCTGAATAGCAATGCACGAGTTGAGCTTCTAGATGGTTTCGTCCCGAACATTACTTCACCTGAGTTGTGCCACGTCTACTGGTTAGTACTCTTGATGATGGTACTAGTTATATTCAAACCATTTTCATGCATCTTCTTATTATAACCTTGCTTAGGTACTGATTTTGTACTTTGTTACAAGGGATGAAGAAATTTTTGCGATCGTTAGGTGAGTAAAGCAGTTTGGATGATCAGGGAGCTGACATTAAAAACATTCTCGAGAGTTTGACATATCAGGGTTAGAAGAATATAAGAGTTTTTAGATGATTCTGTACCTTTTTTTTAATTATTATTATTATCAAGATTTAAGGCTTATAATACGTAGACAATAGGTGACTTCATTTTGTTATTTCTTTATCGGAATCGTGGAAGATTTAGAAGGCCAAAATGTAATTGTTGCTACATTGACATAATATTAGTGTGTTTGTTTTTGGTTAAGATAAGTGATTTACGTATGTGGATAAACTAATATTCTATCTATTTGTTACAATTTAATTGGTTTTAATTTGCAAAATCGAATTTGACTATAAATATACTAGTGAGAGGTAAGTGACGTTCCTCGTCACTAGAGTCAAAGGTGATTGACGAGCTCTTTTGTTCACTAATATCATCAGAATAGTGACGACTTCCTTTGTTTAGTGACAATTAGTGACGGTGTGAGTAGTCACAACTTTGTGACGGCTTAAGATTAGTGACTAATTAGTGACAAATTTAGTATTTCGTTTATAATTGAAATTTGTGACAGATCTATAATGACAAAAGGTGACAACATGATTTTCGTTACTAAAGCACGTTAGTGACGAATTATCTGCCTATAGTGATGAAATATGACAATATGACATGTTACTATAATCATTTTTCTTGTAGTGGATACACTATAATTAAACCTCTATGTAGCTAATAAATTAGAATGGTCCTTCCACTAAATATTATTATTGTGTAGTCTATATTCCAATCCTTTCCCTTTCACTCATTTTGCTTATTTTGGTTGCAACTAAAGTTTACCACCAACTAAATACATATTGTACCTCTTAAGAGTTTTGATAATATTACATTACATTACATTAAAGATTAAAGAAGATTCAATAATCATTGAAAAGCAACACTCACAATTTTAATTATATCTTTTGTAAGGATTACATCACAATTCAAATCCTTGCTCCGTATATATAAAATAAAACCATATTAATTGACTTATGTGGTGTGGTTGAGTAACATGTTACTATTTGAAGAAGTCATTGGGTACAATACTTTGAAATAATTCTTAAGTTTTTTAAATGATAATCTTCATTTGCCTGAAAAGTGCAATTTTGGGATTTTTGAATATTCAACTCGAATGTTCCAAATTTAAAATGAAATCTTTGATCCTTCATTTACAAATGTATACTTGTGGTAATTGTATTAAGATATTTATTATCGCTAAATTTCACCATAAATACCACGACTCGAGACTTTGTTGATTATCATTTACCTTAACATTATCTAGCTAGTTAGGGTTGTCAAAATACTATGATACCACATATCGAGTCGATTATTCAGACTAAACTCGATATATATTCTTCATAGAGATAGTTGTCATATGATTATATCCATCTATTAATATTTATAGACGAACATATCTTGTAAACCAATATTATTCAATAAATATTCGGTGTATTTAAGAAGTTTCTACGGTCCTTGTAACATTTAGTACCCTCTTTAAGTCAATTCCCTAGTTTATATAAGGAATTAAAAGTAACAGGGAACGTAAATTGCATATACTTCCTCAAGCTAATATTGTTACTAGTTGATAGAACTGTTTCATCAAAAAGTTTTTAGTCTATAAAACAATACATTGAAATTCATTTGGACTTGTACACGCTTTTGTACTGCTATTTTTATTATGGTCTCCTTTTAAGGCACTCAAATTCTTCGTTTTGTTCGGACATTTTAGCGAATGCAATTATTCATGTAATCTGTATATAATGTAGTGAATTAATTACTTCCACAAAACCATTAGACACATTCTACAAAAAAAAAAAAAAAATTATTTATTTATTTTTAAAACGAGACAAACTTAAACTACCTATCTCACACATTACATACATATATTCATACATATATACGCAAATTGCCACTTAGAGGGCTTGAACCCACAATTTCTAAGTTGATGGGTTCCTCACATATCACTAAGTCATAAATACATTTCAAAATTTATATCGTTCTTCAATTTTATTGTAATTCTATGTTCTTTTTCTATGTGAAAACCAAATTAAACAGTGACCTGTATATTAATTCTATTAATACTTCATTTAACTTTACTTTTATTATGCTAGCTACTTTAGAGTTGTCGAAATGTTGTGTTTTGTTAGGAAGAAATCGTCAAGTAACCTATAATGACAAGAACGGTGTTGTACCATGATATCAAAAGTAACTACAAAGTTGTCAAAAAGTCGAACATATAGAGATTGTTGAGGATGCAAAACTGTAGTCCATGTAGGTCTATAATAACTAGTCAAATGTAGATGGAGTGGAAACGAGTGAAACATTATTCGGACCACATAGTTTAGGTTGACAACGAACAACGAATAGATTATCCGATGTTATAGATATTAGAGGGAATGTACTCTGAAGTTCTATATATATGTATGTATATATATACCCATATCAAAGAGCCAATGACTGAACGACATTAAATTAATCTTTCAGTCATGAAATTGTGAGTTTAAATTCTATAATTGAAACATTGTTCATATCGTGTACTTGATCTTTTCATTAATTTTGAAGGGCTATATAACAATATGGGGAGTTTGGAGGTATGTCTGGTAGGTTTTGTACATAGGTTCAACTAGATCATTCATATTCATTTGAATATGAGAAGGTGAATGTGCTACGAAAAAGGAATTCTTGTAATATTATCGATATCAAATTATAGCTAGCTAGTGACTTGGTCGGGTCTACAATCGTGGTTAGACCATGATACAAGCTAGTCAAATGATAGAAAATGAAGTTAAAGCGTATAATACTTATTTCTGTCAAAAATTTATCGTTTGCATATCTTTAACTCATTAAAACTTTTTAATTGATTTAAATTTAATGTGAATAATAAATTACTAATTATAAATTTAAAAGGATTTATAATAACTAAAAACCAGTTACTACATAAAACAATTATCATGAAACTAACTTTGTGTTGCGTTGTCCACTTGTACCCGAGAATATAAACGTAATCAACCCTAGTCTTTACACGTTCTTATTGAGATATCCACACAATTACGTCAAACTGTAAACACAAAGGTTTTAATTATGTCGTGTAGTAGTTGTGATCAACTTAATTACAATTGCATCAAATTTTAGCCAATAAATGATACCCACGTATGAAAATGAACTTCGAAATTATATATAGTACGTAATCAAGAGGATTGATATTTAAATTATAAAATTGGTATAAAAATAGAATAATGTTACATATAAATATATAAATTTTCTATTAACAAAAAATTAATTTATTAGAGTATACAAAACCCAAAGCTAACAAAAAAGACCAGGTATTGTGCCATTACCTGTTAGTTAAGATTTGAATTTTGATCGTAAGATCATAAAATCGTAAGATTATTTTCGAGGTATATCACAACGTAATATCAGATAAAGATTCAATCTTACAAACGAGTTTCTTTTTTAAATTTTCTTTTTAATTTCAACATATCTTACATATTATATTCAATTGCAAATAAGATGTAACCGCGACAGTTAATCGTAATCTATAACTGTCTAATCTTACAAGAAAATCTGCTTTTACAATTTATACTTAGGGAATACGAAAATTATCCTAAGTTGACAAATTTGCTTTGTTTCACGAAGTGAAAAATCAAATTAGTTTTCTAAGGAGAACAAAAAAAGTACTACTACTATAAATTCATTAGCTGTGGCTATTAAAAATTCCTTGTTACGTCAGGCTTTTTGTTATTACCAGATGTGTTGACTTAAAAACAGTACCTCCTCCCTGTAGCATTTTATTTTTATTTAATAATAATAATTAAATTACGGAGTAATTGACATAGGTATTATCTAAAAATGGGGAAAATAAACAAACAATTAAATTCCATTTTTATAAAGCAAAAAGGTCAATCATAAAATGATTATGTCAAGAATTAAGAGTGGAATACGAGGCGTTACCTCTTTTATCCCCAAACAATAAATAAACAAAGAAAGTTATTCGCATAATGAGGTATTTAAGAGAAATAAACAATGTACATATTTTAATTAAAATATATTTAAACTTTATACCGTATTTGAGAGGAAAAATACAGCTAGTATACGGATAGAGTCTGCTAAATTGACATGCGTTGAGGTAGTGACGGTGAAAAGCAAAGTAGTACCGTGTGGTTGCATCAGATGAGTGATTGACTGGACGGTGATTAGGTCTAGTTTTGAATTCCACTGTGTGTTTCCACTTTTAGTCGATAGATTTGCTTGCATGGGGTCCCAATGACAAACGAGTCAACTAGTTTGATGGGATTAATTTCATCTCCCATATTTAATCGATTATTATTAAACTACGCTAGTTAAAAAAAAAATTAACTTATACATATTAATTTTCACTCGTGTATCATCGGGGTGTATGTTACAATATCACAACTACTGACATGTAAATATATATATACGGAAAAATCGATAGGGAAAAAGGGAATCGAATCTTAGCTCTTGATTTTTTCATAAATAAATATTTTTAACATTCATTTATAATGAATGTTGAATTTGAAATTATTTGGGATTTTTAAAATTTATTTATGATGAAATCAATGGTTGAAATTTGCTTCCCTTCTTTCTCAATTTTTTTACTTCCCTCTTGATCCTCACCCTATATATATGTATATATAAAATTTTTATTTTTATATTAGTAATTGCACTTTACAAGTGTTGTATAATATAATATTATAAAGCACATTTACTAATATACTAATAGAAATTATCAATGTACGAATCATCACCGTTAGAAAGATATTTATAACATTAAAATAAACCTATAAATGGATTCAAAGAATCTGAACTATTCTTGTTCACATTCGTTAATTTAATTTTAATGTTTTGACATACAAATCATCACCGTTAAAAAGTTATCTTTTTCGTTCTCTTAAAAATGTTATTTCGTTTTTGATCATTTCTCTTTTAAACATCATCATTTAATATTTCTGTTTCGATAAATTGTTTTGAACAATTTTATTCGTAGAATACAAAAGTTCACCGTTTGTTATTTGCTTTTTATTTTATTTTATTCCTTGTAAAACATAACAATTAACAGAATATTAGTAACTCGACTAGAATTTAGTTGTTTATAGTGTAAAATCAAAATACAATACGTAGTAGGCATTTGTTATAAGAAAATTACTACGTATATTGATACAAAAGTCAATCACCTTTCTATTAGAATTGGGAGAAAAAGAATTAAAAAGAAAATCCAAAATGAAATGAAAAGTAAAAAAGCAGAGCGTGTTTTTCGGTGCAAGGACGAATAACAAAAGCTGATGGAAGATGCCACGTGGATAGGATAATGAACGTGTGATTATAAAGTGACGGACAAGATTAAAGCAGAGTCTTATTTGCAACTGGCACACACCTGTAGAGAGCAAACATTGGGAGATCATGTCACATTAAACCAGATTTTTATTTTCATTTAAATTATTATTTTATATTTTATTTATTATATTTTATTATTTATATTTAATAAACAGAATGAAAAGAAGAAGAGAGAGAGTATGTTATGGGGGTTGTATTAAATTGAGGTGGCAGAGCCGAAGGTGTTTGCAGTGGCTATGGCGGCGTCGCAGGGGGCGTGATTTTAATGCATCCAAATAAGTAAAAAATACAAATTTTAATTATTTTGTTTTTTTTCTCAAATTAAATATTTATTTTTAATTCATTCACAGTATCAAAAATTATCATACTATGTATTAATAATAATAATATTTTATATTAATTTTTAAATAGTTTGATTAATTAAAAGTTTAAAATGAATATTTATTTTAAAAATAGATAAAAATTTAAAATTTAATTTGAGAACGGAAGAGATATTTGATAACAGAAAGTTGACAAATAAAACAATCCCTACTTGTTGGAGACCTTTGGATACTTGTTTATACGTCACTTGTTTTATCCATACATTAAAATGTGCATTTTAACAATAACTCGACGAAAATTTGTACGTCGGTAATAATTAATAAATTAGATGATGTAATCACAATAACTTATTTCGTATAAAATTATAATTCTAGTACGTGGTATCTTAATATAACTTGAACAATCGATATCGGTTTTAGATGGTCTTAGCGCATCAGTTTATTGAAACTTATAAAAGTTCGAGTTTATTTTTTTCATAAGTTAACATTAAAGTCTTGTTTAATAAATAACATTTAAAGAGTTTTTTTGAAAGAATAAGTTTTAAAAAAAGACTATTTGAAGAAGTTTTAAAAAAACTTCAAATTTATTAAACGAGAAATTATATAAATGTTCGTAATATCATTATATATCATCTGTTTTTTGTTCTTTTTTGTCAATTTGTATCTATAACCTTCAGTTAGTATTACTAAACATTTATAAAAAATAAACATCGACTACCAACTAATTTTGTTGAACACAATCTTCGCTTATTTTCTTTTCTTGAGAAAATATATATATATTTTTTCGCAACGCCTGAGTTTAAAAGAAGTCGTGTCTTTATATTTGTATTCATTGTTCTTTTCGTATCATTTAAGTCATCTACAGAGTGTAAGTTAACTAGATATGTATATCGTTTTCTTTTACCATCCACGAATGGTATATAATCGAAGAATTCAACTATTATAAGTAGTTATTTATGTATTATTATTTAGAAAAAGAATTAATTACTTTAACATTTGGGTTTTGTTTATGACACTAACAAGTTTGACTGTTTGGGAATATATATATATATATATATAGTGGTTGTATTTCGACTAATTTTAAGAGGATCCATTAGAATTAGCTAGAATATTGAATTTCTTATGCTTTAGATACAAACATAATACAAATCTTAAAATTATATTGACAATCTTAAAAATTGTTATTACCATATCTCTTAATGAATTTTTGATAAAACGTTAATAATCGACGACTCAAACTGATTCATAATCGACTATTTAACTACTCATTAAATTAAAATTACGCTGTTTATTTTTTTCATGATGGATAGTACAAGTCAAAAATACTAACAAATTAATATATGCATAAATGTGATGCGTACAAAACCCTTGGTCATATATCATGTCTCTTTATTTTAACTACAGAGTAGCGGTTTTATATCTATATCTATCTTATATACACAAGACCGTAAATACTATAACGATGAGTAAACCCATTTGACGTAATATATAGTCTTTTGTCCAAAATTTGAGGTGCAACTATTTTTATATAGAAGTTCGTTCATTAACCGATATAACTTAGCCACGGTTAAATTTATACATTTATAGTTACATTTTATTTTATTTTATTTAACTTTATGTATAAAATAAATATCGTACCACTAGTAACATTCGTTCTAATTCCGCATACACATTAATGCGACATACTAAACTTTTGAAAACCCCTTTTCTTCATAGAAACTGTTTCTTTCAAAAACTCGACTGCAAAAAGGGTAAAATAAATATCCACTTGCTTGATTTAACCATAAAATAAAGAATAAAATAAAATTAGTACTTTAATTGATCAGTTTTATCATATCCCTTTTCTCTCACACACATCAAAAAACCCTCATTTTCACATACACAAAATTTACTAGTTATTTTTATAACCTAGATCTTTCAAGTAGGTGGCACTCTCACAACCCCTATTCATCTCCGTGATCAGAGATTTTTTTTATTTTTATTTTTTTATAAAAAAAGAAATTTCTTTTAATTAAAAACCCTCATTAATCCTTCATATATTTTTTCCTTTTTACTATGGATTTGTGTTTCATTTCCAACAAATTTTGTTCCAAAAAATGTCCGGTTTCTTCTCACTAAGTGAAACATTTGGCATCAACAAAGATCATGATCAACATGAACAACAAGAAAACAATCATCATCAAGATAATACAGATAATAGTATAATCACTCCAAACAGTTTATATCTTTTCAAAAACGAAGATATATACAACAAAGGGTTT